>JASPKZ010006042.1:0-565721 GCA_030220185.1 Diploptera punctata
GAGGAGGAGGAGAAGGAGGAGGAGGAGTGAGATAGGAGGAGAAGGGGGGAGGCGGAGAGGGAGGAGGAGGAGGAAGGAGGAGGAGGAGGGAGGGGAAGGAGGAGGATGAGGAGGGGAGAGGGGATGGAGGAGGAGGAGAGGTAGAAGGAGGGGGTGTTGAGGGGGGGGGAGGCGGAGGAGGAGGAAGTAGGAGGAGGAGGAGAATGAGAAGGAGGAGGCGGAGGAGGAGTAGGAGGAGGAGGAGGAGGAGAAGGAGGAGGAGGAGGAGGAGGAAGGGGGAGAGAAGGAGGAGGAGGAGGAGGAGGAGAAGGGGAGAAGGAGGAGAAGTAGGAGAAGAGGAGAAGGAGGAGAAGGAGGAGAAGGAGGGAGGAGGAGAAGGAGGAGAAGTGGAGGAGAAGGAGGAGACGGAGGAAAAGGAGGAGAATGAGGAGAAGGAGGAGAGGGAGGAGAAGAGGAAAAGAGGAGAAGGAGGAGAAGGAGGAAAAGGAGGAGAAGAAGGAGGAGGAGGAGGAGGAGGGAGGAGGAGAAGGAGGAGGAGGAGGAGGAGGAGGAGGAGGAGGAGAAGGAGGAGGAGGGGAGAAGGAGGAGGAGGAGGAGAAGAGGAGGAGGAGGAGAAGGAGGAGAGGAGGAGGACGGACGAGGAGGAGGAGGAGGAGGAGGAGGAGGAGGAGGAGGAGGAGGAGGAGGAGGAGGAGGAGGAGGAGGAGAAGGAGGAGGAGGAGGAGAAGGTGGAGGAGGGAAGGAGGAGTGGTGAGGAGAAGGAGGAGGAGGAGGAGAAGGAGGAGGAGGAGGAGTAGGATTAGGAGGTGAGGAGAAGGAGAAGGAGGGGAGGAGAAGGAGAAGGGGGGGGAGGAAGGATGAGGAGCAGGAGAAGGAGGAGGGAGCAGGGTCGCAAGAGGAGGAGGAGGAGAGGAGAGGAGAAGGAGGAGGAGGAGAAGGAGGAGGAGGAGAAGGAGGAGGAGACGGGAGGAGTATGAGAAGTGCGCAGGAGTAGAGGAGGAGGAGAAGGAGGAAGGATGAGGAGGAAGGGAGGAGGATGATGAGTATGATGATTATTATAAGGAGGAGGGAGAAGGAGTGAGAAGTATGATTAGAATTATGAGTAGTAGGATGATGGATTATTATTAGTATTATTATAGTATTATTATTATTATTGAGTAATATTATATTATAATTATAGTCTTATTATTATTATTAGTTATTATTATTATTATTATTGTTATTGTTATTGTTATTATTATTATTATTATTATTGTTATTATTATTATTATTATAATTATGATTATATTATTATTATTATAATTATTATATATTATTAGTATTATAATTATCTTATTGTAGTTGTTGTTGTGTTGTATTGTTGTTATTATTATAGAGCGATTCCATGAAAATGTCATACCGAGGTGAAAATTCTGACATTTGTCTTACAGGTGAGGAAAAATCCCGATAAAGACCTCACCCAGAAAAACTGCCCCGACCGGGGATCGAACCCGGGCCCGCTGCGTGACAAGGTAGCACGCTACTTCGAGACCACAGCTGTGGACATAATTATGATATACGTTTATAATTATTTTTCATTTTACTTATCCAACTAATCATAAGAAGTACATTAATTTTCGTCTTTCATCTCATTTATGCCAAGAAGATCGTGATGAATAGATTCCCGGACAACGCCGGGTAAACAGCACGGGGTATCTAAAAATAATTACGATATAAATGTTTCCCTTCACTTATTTAACTAAACATAAATCTCCATTAATTTTCTTATTTCAGCTCATTTATAACATGATGATCGAAATAAGTAGATTCCCGGGCAACGCCGGGTAATCAGCACGGAATATCTAAAATTATAAATTTATATTTATATCTATATTTTATTTATCCAACTAAACAAAAAGCACGTTACTTTGCATTTGTTTAGGCGTAGCAGCGCACACCGTGTATTAGCTAGTAGCTACTAATAATTATGCACAACCACTCTAATCTCTGAATTGAAAGTTTTATTAATAATTGTTTTAACTCCGACGGGTATAAAATCCGGAGTTATTGCGGGGGATGAATATATTTGAAATGGCCAAGATTATCATTCCATTCCATTAACATATTTTAATCTCTCACCTTTTAAGTACCTTTACATTCCTCACGCTACCCGAGCTTTAGAATGGCACGATCTGTCGGGAGAGGGATTTTAATCTCTAGATCAGAAAAACACTTTTTTGACTACACAAGAACATAGAATGAGTGATCAGCTCAATGTCATGGCCACCTCCGAGAAAACGCAACATAAAGACGAAACGCATCATTCATACATACATTCATATTAAACATGGCGAATATAATGATAATTGTGAAGGCCAGATAATGTTCTTGGATCTTTTGTCCTTAACGTTTTTTTTACATTTGCACTAAAGTTGACGAAAAACCCCGAAAAGAAATCACCCGGGAAACTTTTTTATGACCGGAGGTCGAACCCGGGCCGTCTGCATACGATGTAGCTACACTACCGCGCGACAGCAGCGGTGAAACCAAAATTTTCGTAAATAAAGGACATTTTTATCTTTATAATTATAAGGGGGCACGCCGTGGCGTAGTGGTTAAGGCACTGCGCTTCAAGCCGGAAGATCGAGGGTCCGAGTCCCGGTGGCGTCAAGATTTTTAAACTGACCCAAACCTTCTGGCGGCTGGGGTCGACTCAGCCACTAGCGGAAATGAGTACCTGGCACTTGCTCTGGGGGTAAAGGCGGCCGTCACGCAGGGCTGACAACCCGGCTGACATCAAGTGCCGAATGTCCAGAAAAAGTGGGAGCCTTAACCTCCCACTACCCCAAGGGCCTCCTGAGGCCTGTAGTGGGATCACTTTACTATAATTATAACAAGGCAACGGGGAAAAGTTATTCGGACGTGAAGGTAACTGAAATGCGACTAGTTTGTCTTGTGAGAGGATTGTAATTTACGTAAGGGGAGTGGGTTCACCAGAAGCGTGTGCAGGTATAGTCGGGGAATATGCAAATTGACACCTGGAATAATCACTGGATGTTGTTGTACATGGATGTAATTATTGTAAGAGGACTGAGAACGCAGTGTTGCAGTTGTTTCATTGTTCGCATGTTGTTCTGTGCAGACGGTGCCGTGATGCGTGGAAACTTCATGCCATAGTCAATGCGTATGTTACTTTTAAACTATAAACATTACTTTTCACTTTTTTCCGCGTCACAGTATCAAATCCAAACATTCTTACAATATTGCGTTCCTTTGGCAATAAATAATGTGATCTGGTTGCAGTGATAAACAAAAGAAGCAAACGAAGCGTACCAATCGTTTCTCATTTGTTTTCAAACATCGCCTTTTACATTAAATATATCAATATTTAAAAATAAATATAGTTAAATACTGATTTTTGAGTAAACAGCTTAATTTTATTCGTTAAATAGTCCTAACAAATGCCATTCTTGATTTCCAAATTCTCTAGATAAGTTGGAAATCACTCGTGGCATTACTTACGATAATTTTCTTTGTTTGGGGACTGTGTCGTTTGTTATAAAATTCAGATTTGCAGGGGTACTTCCATTTGGTATTTTTAAGTTTCCTAGCATATTGTAGCGAAAGTATTTTATTTACGTCGCTAGTGTGGTCTCGGGATAGCGATGCTGCTTCGTACGGAGCAGACCCGGGGCCGATCCCAGTTCAAGTTAAGTTTCCTGGGTAACTTTATTTTTTTTTTTTGGAGGGAGTATTTTTCGTCACCTATTAAACAAATGTTAGGAAAATTTAAGGGCAAACAGTCTACGAGCACAATCTAGTCAACATAATCATCTTTATTATATTCGCCATGTTTAGTTAGAGTTTGAGAGTAAATGGTGTGTTTTGTCTTGAGATGCGTTCTCGCGAAAGATGTCATGGATTAAGCTGATCGCTCCATGTCCTTGGGTAGTCTAAAGTGCGTATGTTATCCAAAGTTTAAATTCCTCTCCCGAAATGACGTCACACTAAATGGCCCGCGCGGAATGGGGCATGCAAATGTGCCTAAAGGTGAGGGGTTAAACTACGATGGATAAGAAGAAGATTAAATGTTTTATCTATATTCCTTTCGGAAAATTAATAAAGTAGATGTAAATGAAATCAAATTAACTCCCTACTATTAATAGGCTCTCGAACTCTTTACAATCGCCAAAGAAAAACTCTTCGGTCACTTAGAGAGTTTATTCACATCCACTCTACTCTTTAGTTGAAAGGAGTTGAAAGAGAAGGTGTGTTGTTGGTAAGATACGCTCTGAAGTTACGTCTCCCTGTGTGTTCTCATAAACACGCATTTTCTTCCCTTCTCTTGACATCGTAAAAAGAGAAAGCAAGGTTGAATTTCCCATCGTAAACTAGGATAAGAAGCTACGCTGAAAGGGAGCAGATGTTCAATACCTTTACTGAAAATCAACCATACTCTGTTACCAAAATTATTCATCAGTGGAATGATTCTGAGATCATACTTATACTTATTCAACATACATTTCCTGCACATTTAATGTAGTTACTCATTAATAATTATGAAATTTTCTCTGTGAAGTCTTACTAATTTTCCTTTTCACTATAGCCTTTTCAGTTTACCTTCCTTAAGAGTCTTGTCGAATTTTGTGGTCTAGGCCTATCACGTAAGCGTTTGAATCCTAGAGATTGTCAGTATAAAATATTCCGATGATGTTCAACATCATATGTACAACAATTAAATGGACGGCGTTTTGCATCAATCGGCTACATGTCATCGTGTAAATTTCGAGAGAAATACGATTAAAGTTTAAGTTAATCTTCACTTTTTATTGTAGCGCCAAAGTAACAATACTGGATATTGGAAGTTATTTTTCTTGTCTAACAGTTACGCAACAACAATCTAAGAGCGGGACCATTTGGTGCTTAGCTGCGTGATGCAAAATTTATATTAGCACATATGAAAATCTGGTTTCATAGCCGTTTGTTGCAAAACATAGAATCTCTGAGAGACTGATGGCGTTTACATTTGTCTTTAATAACAAGGCTATATATGAAGATTTGGCGCTAAAATTGTACGTAACACTTACTTCATGATCCAGTGCAACAGATTTCATAAAAACATCAATTTAAAAATAAGGCGCTTAGCCGGTTCATGCATAACATCGACCAAATTTGAATTACTGCGACCCTTATTACCAGCTTCTAGGCTTCTTAATTCCTATGAAGCATCAATCACGCTTTATATCCCAATTCCAGAACTCTATCCATAGTATTGCTCAACTCGCGCCCCTTTTACTTTATGAATTACTGTTTATTGTTTTTATGATCTATTATCGTACCAATCTATAAGGAAATATATAAAACTGATTACAATAAATACAGGGGCATATCATTACATTAAACTTCGTTAAAAATTATATATATATATATATATATATATATATATATTAAGCAAAGACATCGGTGGAAAGATCAAGACCATCTTCGCTAGGTTTACCGTACAGGCCACATGGCCTAAAACGAATTTGTTCATGATGATGATGATATATATATTAAGCAGACTTACTCCTTATATTGATGACATATACGAGAACATCAATGTGGATTCAAAATAAACAGGTCTACAACAGATCAGAGTTTTAGTATAATACAGGTTTATGAAATATAAATGGGAATATAATGGCACTGTGCATCAGCTATATATAGACTTCAGAAAAGCATATGGCTCATTTATGATGGAGAAAATGGAATTCGGATTTCGTAAAGAATTATATTTATTCGAATACGTCTAAATGGTTTATAGTGTCGGTTGCGTGTAGGCAGACATTTTTCGGATAATTCTGAAGTACAGAATGGGTTAAGAAGAGAGATGCACTATCTCCTCTACTATTCGGTTTTCTACTAGAGCATGTAATTAAATCATTGGTGGACGAAGAAGGCCTACGACCCATTGGTGTTAATATGCTGTTTATGCTGATGATGTAGTATTACGCGATAGGAGGAGATACTAAGGGCCAACACGCACACTCTATTGAGTAACACTACGGAATTTGGACTGGAAGTAAACATAAATTAAACTAAATATATATTACACATAGAAATATATTACATAATGGAAATGGACAATTAATGACAAATGAGGGAAATTTTGAGGAAGTGGCTGAATTCAAATACCTAGGTACAGTAACTAACAATAGGAATAAGATGCACAAAGAAATTAAACATAAGCTCAATAATAGAAATGCATGCTATTGTATATTACATGGACTCTTGTCCCAAGGTCTCTCAAAAAACGTTACAAACTGAACATTATTATTTAAAACTGTTATAAGAGTACACACTGGACATGTGGAACGAATGGGGAATGAAATACGTGCATGGAAGCCAAGATTGAGGTGTGAGAATAATATTAACGATGATTTGAGGGAAAACCAGAGGGAAAACGCCCAGTTGGTAGATCAATAATGAGGTGGGAGAATAACATTAAGTATGATTTGAGGGAAGTAGATTATACAGGGGTTGATTGGCTCAGGATACGAATGTATGGAGAGCTTATATCCGCGCGGCCATGAACCTATGTGTTCGATAGTGCCAGTGAGTTAGTTAGTTAGTTAGTTAGTTATAAAACTACATGACAACAAGCTATGTGATCTTTATAGGAAACCAGATGTAACAAGTAGATTTATGTCTCATAGACTGCGATGGTGAGGACATGTGGCAAGAATGTAGAGTGCAAGAGAGGCATGAAAGTTTCTTGTAGCAAAACAGAAGGAAAACGCCCATTTGTTAGACCAAGATTGAGGTGGGAGAATAATATTAACGATGATTTGAGGGAAGTAGATTATACGGGGTATGATTGGAAAACATTAACTCAAGATAAGGACGTGTGGAGAGCTTATGTCCGCACGGCTAAGAACCCATGTGTTCTTTAGTGTCAGTGAGTTAGTTATAAATATAGGAAATTACGTTTGTGATGTTCGAGGCAACTGGGAATGGATTGCAGAAAATCAGGAACTGTTTCTGCTTTATCGTGAGGGAGATCTGCGGGCATCTTGAGTCTTGTTTAACGGAATTAGAAATGAAGTCCGTTCGCAAACGGTTTCCATTTAATAATGAAGCCAGAAGTTTCTAACTGAGGTTTATCATTTCAGTTGTTAGTGGGAATTGTATATGCCAGTTACAAACCTCATCTAATCTCAACAAACTTCCCGCCATCGAGATCTACGAGAATTAATATGTAACCCTAGTGACAGTTGAGAGTCTCAATGCAAAGGCCCACAGCTCCTGACAGCGAAATCCATTCTGGGATTTCTCTAACTTTTCCAGCTAAGAGTATGTGAGATGTGTCATATGAATAAATTATTATTATTATTATTATTATTATTATTGTTATTATATTATTATTATTATTATTATTATTATTATTATTATTATTATTATTTAGGAATATTCCACAATACAGTGTTTCTCCAAACCAAAGTGATTTGTCGCCATAGGTTCCTGTCTAAAGCATCTGCTTCCCTCAAATCTCTAGCTTCCATACTTCTATTCACTTCATCCATCCATCATTCTCTAGGCCTGCCTCTTCCAGTTTTTCCATTAGCTTTCCGATCAAGGATCTTATTTGGTATTCCCTCTACATTCATTCTTATGAGGTGTCCATGCCATTTCAAAAGTTTTTCTTCTATTTCTCCTAATGTTTGTTTTATTTTTTCAACTTGCATAACTTCCCTTATTGTGCTGTTTCTGATTTTATCCCTTCTTGAAATTCTAGCCGATTGCCTCAAAAAATCCATTTCTACTGCTAACAGTTTGCTCTCGAGGTGTCGGATCCATATAATAAAATGATTTGTAACAGAACTTGAAATATAGTTTTCTTCGTTCTGTATGTTTCCTATTCAAAAGCACTAAGTTCAATATACCAATGATTATTTTTTTAAACAGTTATTCTTCTTTCAATTTCTGTAATTGAATTCTCACTTTTATTTAAAATACATCCTAAATATTTCAAATTTGTATCATTACATATCCTTCCTGAATTACATTTTAGCTCATATATTGTATCCAATGAAATATATTCTGTTTTATTATAATTTATGTGTAATCCCCATTTTTCTATTCTATCCCCAGTTTCCCAATAATAATAATAATAATAATAATAATAATAATAATAATAATAATAATAATAATAATAATAATAATAATAATAATAATATAATAATAATATAATAATAATATAATAATAATATAATAATAATATAATAATAATATAATAATAATATTATAATATTATAATAAAAATATTATAATAATAATATAATAAAAATATAATAATAATATAATAATAATATAATAATAATATTATAATAATATAATAATAATAATAATAATAATCTTACTTACTTACTCACTGGCACCATCGAACCCGTAGGTTCATGGCAGCGCGGACATAAGCTCTCCATACATCCCTATCCTGAGCTAATGCTTTCCAATCATTCCCTGTATAATCTACTTCCCTCAAATCATAGTTAATGTTATTCTCCCACCTCATTCTTGGTCTACCAACTGGGCGTTTTCCCTCTGGCTTTCCTACAAGAAGCTTCCATGCACGTCTTTCATTCCCCATACGTGCAACATGTCCTGCCCATCGCAGTCTACGAGACTTAACTGTTCTTATTATATCTGGCTTCCTATAAAGACCATGTAGTTCATTGTTATGTAGTCTTCTCCATTCACCTGTCTGTTCATCTCTCTTTGGTCCAAAAATTTTCCTAAGAACTTTATTCTCAAATACTCGTAATCTCCTTTCCTCCCTTAAAGTAAGAGTCCATGTTTCGCACCCATATAATATAACTGGTAGAATAATAGTTTTATATATTTTCAGCTTAACGTTTTTTGAAAGGAGTTGGGACATCAAGAGTCTCTGCAATGCATAATAGCATGCATTTCCAGAATTGAGCCTATGTTTAATTTCTTTGTGCATCTCATTCCTATTTGTGATTATTGTTCCTAGGTATTTGAATTCAGCCACTTCCTCAAAATTTCCCTCATTTGTCATTAGCTGTCCATTTCCATTATATAATGTATTTCTACCTGTGACCATATATTTAGTTTTACTGATATTTACTTCCAGTCCTAATTTCTTAGTGTTACTCAATAGTGTGTGCGTGTTGGCCTTTAGTATCTCCTCGCTATCGGCCAATAGTACTACATCATCAGCATAAACTAACAGCTTATTAATACCATTGAGTTGTAAGCCTTCCTCATTCTCTAAAGATTTAATGGCATGCTCTAGTACAAAATTAAATAGTAGAGGAGATAGTGCATCTCCTTGCTTCAACCCATTCTGGATTTCAAAAGTGTCTGAAAACTGTTTGCCTACACGCACCCTACTATTTGAGCCATTTAGACACATTCGTATAAGTCTAACTAACTTTTTAGGAATTCCGAACTCCAGCAGGATACTATATAACTTCTCCCTCTTAATTGAATCATATGCTTTTTTGAAGTCTACATATAGTTGATGTACAGTGCCATTATATTCCCATTTCTTTTCTAAAATCTGTCTTATACTAAAAATCTGATCTGTTGTAGACCTGTTTCTTCTAAATGCACATTGATGATCTCCTAGAATGTCATCAATGTAGGGAGTAAGTCTGCTTACTAATATATTTGTAAGAATTTTGTATGAAGTTGAAAGTAATGAGATGCCCCTGTAGTTGTTGCAATCAGTTTTATCTCCTTTCTTATAAATTGGTACGATAATTGATTCCTTCCATTCATCTGGAAGAGCTTCTTTTTCCCAAATCATACTAAGCAACCAGCGTATTTTGTCTATCAATTTTTCTCCTCCTGATTTTATGAGTTCTGCTGGGATCTCATCTGAACCTGATGCTTTATACATCTTCAATTTTTCAATCGCCATTTCAACCTCTAATGCACTTGGCTCTGCGACTAGCATTTCTGCTGTCTGTAACTTATCCTCCTCAATGTCCTGTTCTGTATGTACATTAATAGCTGATTAAAGTAACTTTTCCATCTATTTAATATACTCCTAGAATCTGCAATCATATCCCCATTTTCATTTCGAATTATGTTTGTTCTAGCCTGAAACCCTTTCTTCTCTATACTAATTCCCTGATATAATTCTCTAATGTTCCTATTTTTTGCATTCATTTCAAGATCATTAATCTTCTCTCTCAAATATTCCCTCTTTTTACTCTTTAGTAACTTAGTGGTTTCCCGTCTAATACTACCCAATTGTTCTAAATTTACCTCATTTGGCTCGTGTAACCATTTAATTTTTGCTAGTTTTCTTTTCTTTACAATGTCGGCACATTCCTCATCAAACCATTTCTTGTTTTGCCTCTTTTTTAAACAACCAATGCTTTCTGATGCTGAAAATTTAATAGTATCTCTTATAGCCTCCCATTCTTTATTTATATCAGGTTCTTCTTCGTTTGCCACATTGTCATCTAAAGATTCCAGTACTTCAAATCTATTAGCAATTTTGATTTGGTATTCTTGCCGCATTTCATCATTTCTCAAGTTTTTTAATTCATATTTTACAGAATCATCTTTAGCATTTGTTCCTCTCATAAGCGATAGCCGTTGTCTGATTTTCACTCTGACCAGATGATGATCCGAATTGCAGTCTGTCCCTCTAACTGATCTAACATCAATGATGCTACTGTGCCAGCGTTTATCCACTAATACATGATCTATCTGGTTCCGAGTTTCTCCATCTGGGGACGTCCAGGTGTATTTATGAATATCCTTATGCTGAAATGTTGTGCTCTTAACAATCAGATTCTTTGATGTGGCAAATGTGACTAATCTAACCCCGTTGTCGTTACTATCTTCATGAAGACTGAATTTGCCTATTGTTGGTTTGAATATATCTTCCCGCCCCACTTTTGCATTAAAATCTCCTAAGACAATTTTCATATGATATCGTGAAAGGCTATCAAATAAGCATTCTAATTCTTCATAGAACTCATCCTTGATCTTGTCATCTTTATCTTCTGTGGGGGCATGTACATTTACAATTATAAAATCATGTCGTTTACCCTTTAGAATTATGTATGATATCCTATCATTAACAAACTTAATATCTCGGATAGCGGATAGGATCCTCCTTCTGACTAAAAAACCCGTTCCAAATGCAGGTCTTTCTGCACCCCCATAGAATAATGCAAAGGTTCCTGATTCCTGACTACCTTCTCCTGGCCACCTAACTTCCTGTAAAGCGACTATATCCAAGGGCGATTTATCTAGTTCCCGCGTTAATATCTCTAGTGCCCCACTATTGTATAAAGTCCTAACATTCCATGTTCCTAGGAACATGTCCCTGTGTTTGAGCCTTTGGCATGGGTTCCCTGAAGTAGTCCCCGCCCGGAGAACCGAATGGGGGACTATTTGACCTCCGGAAAATTTTACCCCAGATGAACCCATGTCCGCATTTCTTGACGGTTGTATTTTTACGGTGAAAGATCGTCACTCTTTCGCCCAAGGTACTTTTTTCGTCTGGCTTATCACCTTCGACCAGTCCGGCATGGGTAACCCTATCGGCAGCAATGCTACCGCCGGCATAGCTCTCAGGATCATTTAAGCACGCAAGCCACTCCACCACGACAAGGTAAAGATACCATGGAGGGAATAATAATATTATAATAATAATATAATAATAATAATAATAATAATAATATATTAATAATAATAATAATAATATAATAATAATAATAATAATAATAATAATAATAATAATAATAATAATAATGGTAATAATAATAATAAATAACAATAATATAATAATAATAATAATAATATAATAATAATATAATAATAATAATAATAATAATAATAGTAATATAATAATAATATAACAATATAATAATAATAATAATATAATAATATAATAATAATTATTATGATAATAATAATTATGATAATAATAATTATAATAATAATTATAATTAATATTATTACTTTATTATTATTTGAATATTTTTATTATTATTATTATTATTATTATTATTATTATTATTATTATTATTATTATTATTATTATTATTATCATCAATATTATGAATATTTAACTCGTGCCCCAAATGGGAGTCAATGACCAATCACATTTCAATGATTTTTTATTTACAACCAATCACAGTCGTGTTTAGCCTAAAATTTACCAACTAAAGTTTATCATAATAAAGAAAGCAACTCCTTTTTAACATTCTGAATTGGTAATACCATTATTTTGCAGTGACTGACTCTCTAAGTAATACGGCTACCAGATTGTATATATAGTGCATGAATGTCAGCAGAAAGCGAATGCGAGAGATAATATAAAAACATTTGTAACAATTTATTACTTACTTACTTACTCACTGGCACTATCGAACCCATAGGTTCATGGCCGCGTGGACATAAGCTCTCCATACATCCCTATCCTGAGCTAATGCTTTCCAATCATTCCCTGCATAATCTACTTCCCTCAAATCATAGTTAATATTATTCTTCCACCTCATTCTTCGTCTACCAATTGGGCGTTTTCCCTCAGGCTTTCCTACAAGAAGCTTCCATGCAAGTCTTTCATTCCCCATACGTGCAACATGTCCTGCCCATCGCAGTCTACGAGACGAACCATCGATTATGCCACAAAAAAAAACACTGTTTGCACTTTTTTAAACGAATTACTTTCCAGGAAATGACGTTGTAGAAGAATATAATTGACATATTTATTAATTAAATAAAAATAAAACGTAGTTTTATTTGATTTTCATATTTATTATATAATTCAGTGACAGCTGTTTCGGTACCCTGTACCTTCTTCAGACATGTTAACAAATTAACATATTTACATCATAGGACATCAGAAATTAATTAATACCTATAACGTTGGTTATAAATTTCTCAGCCAAGGTGCATTCTTACAAAATTTCGATTCTTTGGCAATAAATAATAAGATCTGGTTGCAGTGAGAACAAAAGAAGCAAATGAAGCGTTACAATTTTTTCTCATTTGTTTTCAAACATCGCCGTTTACATTAAATATATACATATTTTAAAATAACTATAGTTAGATAATGATTTGTGAGTAAACAGCTTAATTTTATTCGTTAAATAGTCCAAAAAATGCCACTGTTGATTTCCAAATTCTCTAGATAAATTCACTCCTCACTTCGTGAGTCGTGAATTTATCGATAATTCGGAAGTCACTCGTGGCATTACCTATGATTATTTTATTAGTATGATTATTTTTATTAGTATGATTATATCATTATTATTGTTATTATTATTATTATTATTATTATTATTATTATTATTATTATTGTCATCATCATTGTTATTGAATAAATTTATATACTGACATCCAAGCCGCTCTGTACTATATTTGCCCTTCCCGTAACTGCCTTCTACATAAAAAGTTCTTTATGCGAATTTCTTCCAAGTTGTAATTGATTTTCCTATTTTCTCCTCCTCTCTGTATCAATTCATATGTCTTGCTTAGTATTGTCTCTTCCCCATTCTCGATATATGTCCACACCAGTGTATTTAGTTGTTGCATCTAGAAAGTTATTTATCATTTTCATTTTATTAATCATACTAATTTTTTTTCCTCTTCCAAGGGAATTGTCAACTATTGCATGCCAAACCCTACCTCGAAGTTTCTTCCAGAGAAGCGTTGTAATGTATTCAGAATGTGTCCAAAAGTTATCTGCCATTTTTAACTGCAAGGCACTAAAATCCAGCTGCAAATATTTCATTTAAACTATAGGGAAGTGATACATCTTCCGAACTGGTAGATCTGATAACTCTCACTAACTATCGTCCCAGCCGCGACCCGCCACACTCCACTCCGTTCTTACTGAAGCAGTGAGTCCATCTGTTCCTTACATTAGATTGCCATCGCTGGATTCTGGCTTCTATTTATGTGCCTTGCAGTTGAAAACGGCAAGTACGTTTTTGGATACATCACAACGATCCTCTGCAAGAATTTTGAAGGTAGGTTATAGCATGTAATGTTTTATCGTAAAACAATTAATGAACTCCATTTGCATAGCAAAATTTAATTCCTGAAATTATTCTTCAAACATCAATATTCTACACCATGTTTCTGATGCACTGCAAAGTTAATAGACTTTTTTGACAGCTATTTTCAGTTCATCACAAAATAAAATCTCAAATTTTCCTGTTGGCTTTTCGAATTCAAACATACAATTCCATGATGTTAATTGCAAAACCAAATTAGTGAAGATTCATAGTGAATTTGAACTAACATTATCAAGATGTTCTATGCAGTAATATATTATTTCCTAAATATACGGATTAATCAATGTAAAAATTCCGTAAATAACAACTTACCACTGTACATTTGTCAAATTTACTATATGGTATCTTTACTGTTTTATCGAAAAAATCTATGTACCGTAGCCCAAATCTATTTTTTGGTAATTAGCAGTATTCTGTGTAAATATATATTTCTATAATTAGAAGGTTCTTATTTGAAAACAAACAAGTGGTTACCGTGCTCGCCACTGGTTCCAAGGTCACAGGTTCAAACCCGCCCAGGGTCGATAAATTTTTCAGGGCGCATAAATTCTGTTTTCTCTTGGAAGGGATCTAAAGCTTTGGGTCTCGTATCGTAGATTTCCATACGTAGAAGAACATCAAGAATCAAATAAAGAATCCTCTCACCAAAATGTGTCATCCCTTTCACGTTCAACTCTGAATAGCGACTCTAATGACATTATCTGTTAAAACGCGCTGTTAAATGACAAACCTAATAAGAATAATAAATAAATACATAATTATACACACACACACACACACACACACACATATATATATATATATATATATATATATATATATATATGTAAGAAATAAAAATAAAAATAAATGGCTGACTCGGGATTTGTACCCGAGATCTCTAACTTTGTACGTTAGCACTCTAACCAACTGAGCTACCCAGGAATCCTAACACAAGCATTTATTTTTCTTATATATATTTCATTTTTCTCTAATATCATATTTGCCTTCATTGCCAAATGTCAAAAATATAGTTATAACATCTAAATATACAAGCGTTACTGCTATAAAGTAAATATTCTCTTTAAAAATTGCTTAACTGTTATGTTGGCCACTAGATGGTGTTGGAACGAATTCCCACTACCTCTTGTGTGAATTGAGAATGCTACATATATAAGAAAAATGTATGTTTTTGTTGGAATTCTTGAGTAGCTCAGTTGGTTAGAGCGCTAAACATACAGAGTTTAGAGACTCGGGTTCAAATCCCGACTCAAGCATTCATTTTTCTTTTCATATCATATATATATATACTATTATCAGTTTGTCCACCTCTGCGGTCTCGAGGTAGCGTGCTGCTTTGCCACGCAGCGGGCCAGGGTTCGATCTCCGGTCGGAGCAGTTTTTCTGAGTGAGGTTATTATTGGGGTTTTTCCTTACCTGTAAGACAAATGTCAGGAAAACTTTAAGGCCAAAACGGTCCCCGAAATCGTATCATCATCATCCTTCACAGGTGTGGAAAGCAACGGAAAGCTACCTCACCTACAATTCCCTAGTAAAGCTGCAAGCATAGCATGAAAATGCTATGATTGCAGTGAAGGACCTGCCTTCGGGCAGAATTACTATGGATGGATTCTCAATTTATACGAGTAGCAGTTGGATATCGTTCCATCTGCCATCTAGTGGCTACTATAATAAGTGAACATTTTTCAAGAGAATTTTTACTTTTTAGCAGTAACGATTGTATATTTAGATGTTATAACTATATTTTTGAAATTTAGCAATGAAGGCAAATTATTGAATGAAAATAAAAATAAATGTCTGAGCCGGGATTTGATCCCGATATATATATATATATATATATATATATATATATAAAATGTGTGTGTGTGTGTGTGCGAGCGTGCGTGTGTGCTTGCGTTTTATCGCAATAATATTAAGTCCTATGTATTTTGAGAACGTTATATTATTATTGTAATATTGAATTGTAACAGAAATAACATTTGTTAGAAATATAAATAGGAAACTACGTACAATAATTTGAAACCACCCCGTAAATAGGTTTAATAAAGTAAATCACCAAACATAGATTTAATGTATTATAAATGTAAGAAAATTGAAAGAATATCCCCACAAGCTAGCTGATGTCTCGTGTCGATTATCTAGAATGGTGGCGGACTTAACATTTACCACCCCTAGAGTCTCCTCTTACCTGCAGTGGGATCACATCATTCACTTCAATATATATAAATCCATCCATAGTAATTCTGCCCGAAGGCAGATCCTTCACTGCAATCATAGCATTTTCATGCTATGCTTGCAGCTTTACTAGGGAATTCTGTAGGTGTGGTAGCTTCCCATTGCTTTCCACACCGGTGAAGGATGATGATGATGATGATAAGGATGATGATGATAAAGATGATGGCCATATGATTTCGGGGACCGTTTGGGACTTAAAGTTTTCCTGACTTTGTCTTACAGGTGAGGAAAAACCCCGATAAAAACCTCACCCAGAAAAACTGCCCCGACCGGGGATCGAACCCGGGCCCACTGCGTGACAAGGCAGCACGCTACCTCGAGACCACAACGGTGGACTATATATAAATCATAGTTTTAAAAAAGCTAAAACAACACGCATTATTAGAAAACCAAACAAAAAGAGGAAAATAGCTTTTAATTTTCAACACGCTTTGGATAAAATTAAAGTGGTCAACAAAAAAGTCACCTCCGTCACATCTAGAATAAAACTAGAGTTATCTACAAAAAATTAATTTTACCATCAAAAGCGTGGGGTGCGCTATATCAATTAATATGTTTGATAATAAACAGTTTTTGGTAAAAGTGAAGTATTTAAGAAGAAAACGTAAAAACCATTAAAAGCACCCCACGCTTTTGATGGTAAATTTTTTTTTTTTGTAGATAACTCTAGTTTTATTCTAGATGTGTTGGAGATGATTTTTTTTTGTTGATCACTTTAATTTTATCCCAAGCGTGTTGGAAATTAAAATTATTTTTCATTTTTTAGTTCAATTTTTTTGAACTATCATTTATTTTTTATTTTTTTATTTGGTTTCCTAATAAAGCGTGTTGTTTTAGTTTTTTAAATCTATTATTTTTTTTATTTTTAGTTCAATTGAGTGTCATAAACCGGAATCCCAGGAAAATTTAATTGCTTACGATATTTTTAGTGTCTAGGCACGAATTTAATTATATTTTTTTTAAATTATTATTATCTGACATTATAATAATATTTTTTAATATTTAAATATAGATAAATAGTTACAGTTAATCGTATCCTCCTCATATTTTTTGGATAAATTACAATGTGGTAAGTTTACAAAGTTGTCATTAATATTTTACAGAATAATATAAAAATGTAAATATATTCAAATTCGATACTATTGTAGTATGAGCTAAACGTAATACTCTTCTAAAAAATCATCCGGACCGGATTTGAACCAGCGACCTATGAATTACTGGAATTATATACCAATACAATCCACCACTCTACCAACTGAGCTACCAGAGGATATAATATTAATTTCTTACAACGCTGGACTAAAAATTTGATAAGTCCGTAACCTATTATATATTATATATTATATATTATTTATGAAAATATTGTATTGCCATTGGTCCTTATAAAATTATACAAAGTTTCAAGTCGATCCAATGTTTTTAAGTGGGGGAAAATCGTGTTGAAATATTCCGTTACATAGACAGATACAGGTCAAGCTAATATAAAGCGTGTGAAAAGAATGATAACTAGGCTTTCCGGTTTTGTCACAAAACAGAATTCTGAATTTACTGATAAGTATTGCCTAGTTCGGAGGGAGTTTCAAATAGCTGGCGTTCACTCGTAAGTGGCAGCACAGTACAGTTAAAGTAAGTAGTGGATCATAGCATCTATGATTAATGACCACACTGCATCTAAGATTCAATACATTTAACAATAAACAACAACAGTGTGGATATAGCTGGCGGCATTTTTCTCCTGGCGTACCTTCTCTACGACAGACCTGGATGACAACGAACTCCTCATACAAACACAGCGCTCCCATATAAACAACACAAATGGTTCATAAATCATAGTGTTCATGTAACCTGCTTGTACCTTTCACTGACGTCTTTAATGTACCAGGAAAAAGTAAACGATCCAATATAATTCCGGTGAATATTTAACTCACTCCCCAAATGGGAGTCAATGAGCAATCACATTTCAATGAATTTTAATTTACAACCAGTAGCAGTCTTTTTCACCTCTATTTTATAAATTTAATTTTATCACTTTAAAATCAAGCTCCACCTTTTTAACATTCTGAATAGGTCATAGCATTATTTTGCAGTGACTGACTCTCTAAGAAATGCGTTGAATATAACAATTTATATATTAAGATGTAAGATTTCTAGAATGTATGTGGCTACCAGATTGTATATATAGTGCACGAATGTAACCAGATAGTGCTTGCTTGATATAATATAAAACAATTGTATCGATTGATTATACAAAAAAAAAAGAAATCACAGTTTGCACTTTCTTAAACGTATTATATCCCAGGTAATAACGTTCCAGAAAAATACAATTGACATATTTACATATAGGATATTAGAAATTAATTAATATACAGTCTGATGTTTCATTTTTTCTCCACTAGGGTACATTCTTACAATATTGGGATCCTTTGGCAATACATAATATGATCTGGTTGCAGTGATGCACAATTGAAACATAACAAACTTTCTTATTTGTTTTTAAACATCGCCGTTTGCATTAAATGTATAAATATGTTAAAATAACTATATTTAAATAATGGTTTGTGAGTAAACGACTTAATTTTATTCGTTACATAGTCCTAACAAATGCCAATCTTGATTTCCAAATGCTCTAGATAAATTGGGAATGATTCATGGCATTACTTATGACAAAACCGCGAAGCCTAGTGATAATAGATTATTAAAAAAGCAGTTTTGTTTAGATAGAGAGATGTAAGGAAGAGTAATATATTCTAATACTGTATTCACTAATATATTAAAGAAACTCTGAATGCTAATAGGAACAACTGTAGAGAACCTACTGTTGTAGTAACATCATTGCAATCTTAAGGGTATTAATACGATTAGTTTATCGTTAACCTACTAGCCAGGCTTCAAATTCCTCTAAAATACAATATTTTAATAGTATCTATTTCAAATTAAATTACTACTCAATCTTATACTGATTCAGCAACATCGGATTTCCTTTTTTAGCCGTTTCGTGATCGATAACTATCTCACTGGCATTGTCGAACCTGTAGGTCCATTGCCGAAGGACATAAGAGCTCCATACATATCTCTATCCTATGCTAATATATCCTTATATTTTACTGTATTGAGACCTTGCCATGGATTACCTGAAGTAGTTCCCACCCGGTGAATCAAATTGAGGACTATTTTATCTCCGGAAAATTTTATGTCATTAGAACCCATGTCCGCGTTACTTGGCAGTTGTATTTTTATGGTGAAAGATCGTCACTATTTCGACCAAGATGCTTTTTTCTTCTGGCTTATCGCCTTCGACCTGTTTGGTATTGGTAACCTTCTCGGCAGTAAGGATACCACCATGATAGTTCTCGGGGTAATTTAAGCATGCAAGCCACCCCACCACGGCAAGATAAAGATACCATTGAGGGTTTTCGTGACCGATAGATTTTTAAAAGAGTAAATATCCTGAGTATATATTTTTTCCGAAAGAAATCGAATTGTGGATTCCATGTTGTAGATTAATGACACGAAAATATATTTAAGACTGAGTAATAATAATAATAATAATAATAATAATAATAATACTAACAGTAATAATAATAATAGTAATAATTATAGTATTAATAATAATAATAATAGTGGTAATGATAATAGTAATGGTAATCATAATAGTAATGATAATAGTAATATTAATAAGAATAGTAATAATGATAATAATAGTAATAATGATGATAATAATAATAATATTAATAATAATAATTATGACATTATATAGTCTTAACCATTTTTTTACAATAAGAGAAACGAGCAGAATTACAGAGTATATAAAGAATGTGCAGTATTGTTTCGTATTTTAAGAATTCTTACGTTATACACTTTTTTAAATAAAGTGGCAAGTGTTTAGCGCATAATTTGAATGACTCATGTCTTGTACAACGTGAGCGAGTAAAATTGGAGACGGTGTGGTACCAAGGCGACGTGGAGGATTGGACACGGTTCTTGACGCAGACTAGTTGTTTGTTTACAGCAATTCATCTCACTTAGTGGATTGCTGACACCATAATGTAGGAAACTCGCAGTCGCCATGTTGTTTTTATTTTATCCAGCGTCATCACTGACTTTTAGAAACACGAAGACTTAATCCACTAAATTTCAGATTTAAAAACGAGTTAATGTCGAAACCAATGACTCTCATAATCCCAGTATCAACGGTAATCCATTAAACTAACGGTTTTAATATTACTTATATATACTTTTTTTAATTCGATACGCTTACATTTAGCTTCAATGACGAAGGGAGAGCATTTTATTTAATGACTCTCTTTAACAGTTAAGGTCAATGGGGTCGCAATTCAGAACTGGGAATGTGAACGTCCAAAATTTTGATTAGATATATCTTGTTAGGTTTGAGTTTCTTTTACGAGCAGTTAATTTAGGATACGGGAGTACTCTTCCGATGGCACGCTGAAATATCCGTCGATCACGTCGAGATTTGAACCTGCGGGTCTAGGAACCAGAGGTGGTCTTGGTAAGATCTAATAATCATAAACATACAAAAGGATTTTTTTTTAGTAAGGCTCTGTCAGGTTTTTCGCATATTTAAACCATCTTCTGTTGAAATCATTGCTGCGATGTTCGTTGTTATTAACTCATTCGCCTCGGAACACGATTTCTGCCCATGTCTATGTTATGGCCGTTAATCCAGAATATGAGCGGAAGTTCCATAAATCTAAATATATTTATACAATTTTTATATATCTCTTTAGGTGGCGATCTTCAGTTAACTAGTCTTCGTGGTACAGTGATTACCAGTTCGTCTCTTTTTACAAGGTTCCGAGTATAAAATCTGGTTGGTGTCGATGGACTTTAAAGGGTATATAAAAATGTTGGCATGACTTCGGAAGTAAAGGAGTAGATTTTTGACACGTAAATTAACCACAAGCCTGGTATGAGAGGCCTTTAAGTAAGAAAATAGGCCCATCTCGTACAGATTTGAATTGAGATACCTCTGGCCTTAGGTGTTATTAAGTGTTGAGTAAAAATATTAACATTAATAAAACAAAATGTAAAATAAAAACCTGTTTAATAATTTTGATATTGTTATAGAAACATCGGCTTATTTTACTAACAATATTTTCTAAAACAGTCCTGGGTAAATGTTTGTGTTGCTGGTTAAATGATTCGGAGAGTATATACAGCACTCATGGAAATAAAAGCGTGGTTTGAGAGCAGTGTCGTGAAATTGCGTGGTGTCATCGTGAAGCGATATTTCCTTCAAGACGTGTCCAAACACATGATAGTGATGGTCTATACTTAGTAATAATGGACCCAGAAGTAGTCTCCAGTGAGAATACAACTTGGAAAGACATTTCCTTAAGTATTTATGTGGTCGTAAATGAATTTCACACACATCTTTACGGCCTTCCTTTCTCGTGAACTTCTTGAGCAATTTGACATGTGGAACGGTGCGTAGGCTTATGCGGAAAAAAAAAGAAAGAAAGAAAGAAAGAAGAGAATTTCTATATTTGTAATATTATAACAAGGGATGAAAACTGTAAACCGTTAGGCCTATGGTCTGGCGGTAATATCGTTGTCTCAGAGTCAAGGGATTCGGGTTTGATCTCCGACCACGACATGATTACTGGGTTAATTTTATTTTTGTGCCGTTATGGTTTGTTGATAACATCGTTGCCTTAGAGTCGGCGGGTTTGGGTGCGATCCCCATAGGAACACGATTACTGGGTGAGTTTCTTCTTTTCTATTTCCTCAACTATGAGGCAACTGTCAGAAAGCTCATTTAAGACCCAAATATTCCCCGAACATAACCTGACACTATTAATCATATGTATATCATTTGAATTGTTTAGTAGGAATTTATATATTATGGGTATTTCTTGTTTGGAATTGTTGCCTCGTAGAGGTAGCCTCGTTATTTAGCTCCTCTGGGGAAGCCCACCATGAACTTGTGTGGTCAAAAAATATGTACGAGTACTCTATGCGATCCAAAGTTAAAAGTTTTCTTCCTCCGAAACTCATGTCCCAATGAGGTCCGGTTGGCTGGGAGCGTGTAAAACTACTTACAAACGAAGATTCGAATCTAAAGGAAGAAATATATATATATATATGTGTGTGTGTGTGTGTGTGTGTGTGTGTGTGTGTGTTTGTGTGTGTGTGTGGTGTCAACCGCTGTGGACTCGAGGTAGCGTGCTGCCTTGTCACGCAGCGGCCCAGGCTTCGATCCCCGGTCGGGGCAGTTTTTCTGGGTGAGGTTTTTATCGGGATTTTTCCTACCTGTAAGACAAATGTCAGGAAAACGTTAAGGCCCAAACGGTCCCCGAAATCATATTGCCATCATCATCATCCTTCACCTGTGTGGGAAGCAACGGGAAGCTACCACACCTACAATTCCCTAGTAAAGCTGCATGCATAGCATGAAAATGTTATGATTGCAGTGAAGGACCTGCCTTCGGGCAGAATTACTATGGATGGATATATACACTGGTGTCCAAAAGTTAAGGATAATTAGTTCATTTGCAGACTTATTATAAAGCATTTGTCAGAATAATACAAAATTTGGTAAGGGTATGTCACAGATAATTAGAAACATGGCACGAAAGAAACAATGGCATGAATACGTCATTCACTTGTCATTTTCACAACAAATGAAAACTGCATTTCAGAATTCGAACATAAAAGTTGAACAACAATGGTTCAAATGATTAGTATGGGGTGTGATTACCCCTGACAGCTACACAAGACTCACATCGACGTGGCATGCTAGTGATGAGGTTGTTCAGGAGTTCGATGCTCAGCAAATTCCACTCCTCATGAAGAGCAATGTGAAGGTCTTGAAGTGTCCTCGGAGGAGGCTGACGAGATGCAATTTGTCTCCCTAAGGCATCCCATGCATGCTCTATAGGATTCATATCCGGAGACCTCGCTGGCCACTCCATACGCTGGATATCTTCCTCCTGAAGAAACTCATCCACCAGTTGTGACCTATGAGGTCGGGCATTGTCATCCATGAATATGAATTCTGGACCCACAGCTCCCCTGAAAAGTCTTACATGAGGTTCCAGGATCTCTTCTCTATACCGCTGAGCATTAACAGTGCCACCTGCCAAGACGTGAAGCTCTGTGCGTGTATTCATCATTATACCTCCCCATACCAGGAGACCACCGCCAGCAAATGGATGTCTTTCCATGATGTTCATGGGGTTGTAACGAGTTCCTTGCTCCCTCCAGATAGTCACGCGATGCGAATCACAGTTCAAGCTGAATCTGGACTGCTGCTCCACTGATTTAGAGTCCAGTCGCGATGTTCCTGACTCCACCGTAAACGTGCTCTCTTGATATCAAGGGTGAGTGGGACGCACACTACAGGTCGTCTAGCATACAGACCAGCAGCTCTGAGTCTTCTATAGACAGTTTGTCTGGATACTCTGATACCTGAGGCGGCCGCAAGTTCTGAACTCAGTTGTCTGGCAGACATTGTTCGGTTTCTTCTTGCAGTTAACGTAAGATATCGATCCTGCTGAGGATTTGTAACTCTTGGACGACCTCCCACTGGTCTTCGCCTAACGTCTCCGCTCTCTTGGAACCGTCGCCATAACCTAGATATAACATTTTGTGGCACATTAAGTGCTATGGAGACCTCAGTTTGTGTCTGTCCTGTTTTCTAGCCGCCCAATAATTCTACCCCGAAGCAGAGGGTCCAGATGTTGTCTTTGTGCCATTTTACTGCAATCTGTTCTTACACTACATCTGATTATATCATAACTCTCTTTAAAAATGAAGATTTATGGAACAGGGCTTAACTGCAACAATGCAATTTTCATTTATAATTGCTATTAATTTTTTCATTGTTGAAGAGAGATTATAATTTAGTATGTAAACTAAACTAAATGTACTGAGAAACGTTTTGATAAATAATTTTTACTCCTTGCTCCTCTTTAAGCATTTTGATTTTCCGTTTTACAAATTATCATTAACTTTTGGACACCAGTGTATATATATAAGAGAGAGAGAGAGAGAGAGAGAGTGTGATCGAGCGAAGATGTAAATTATTATTCTCTCTCTCTCTATGTTTATGCACGAATAATAATCATTCACTAATTAGTCACCAGTGATTTTCTTCGTTACCTCTCCTTTGACATTCTCCAGAAAATTATGCACCTTAAGGGTACCAAAATTTGTTTGATAAACTTGATTTTTTTTTAATGTTCATGAATAAAATAATGATTTGATATATAAATAATATAGTTATTACCATTGACCCCTATATGACGTTTATAACCTTGAAAGTTGCTATTTATAAATGGTCTGCGCTGCAGCTGCACTTTAAATGCACGTGCAGAACGCCCGTTTTCTTTTGTCTATAAATGTATCTCTAATTCAAATATTGCCCCAAATATCATTGCAGACGTATTGTAGTTTCTTAGTTTCGTGCATGGTGGCAGCACTTGCCTGGAAATTAACTTACTGGATTATCTATCGAGTGCAAAACAACTAATAACAATCTACTAACATTGAATCATCTTAAATATCATAGTTATTGTTGTATATAGTTGTGCCTAATACAGAATACAATGTATAAATAGTGTGCGGTGTAGTCATAAAAAACTATAGGTTATGAAATATTGTGTCTGTTCAACTACTTATTTCGTCGTGTGTAGAGGAAGTAAAACAAAAAAATTAATCAGAACGTATAAGGCTCGAAATTTATATACGTTTCAAATTAAGAATCGCAGTTCTATAACAATCTTCATGTCATTAAATCAATAATAACTATAATTACGATGATGATGGTGATATCAGTATCCTGAAAATTATAGATTTTCGCGAGCTTAACATTACGTCGCGGAATTGTGAAACCAGTCACAATATAAAATATTATTCATAAGTAATGCCACGGATGATTTCCAATTTATCTAGAGAATTTGGAAATCAAGAGTGGCATTTGTTAGGACTATTTAACGAACAAAATTAAGTTGTTTACTCACTAATCATTGTTTAACTATAGTGATTTTAAAATATTTATATATTTAATGTAAACGGCTATGTTTGAAAACAAATCAGAAATGTGAGGTTATGTTCATTCACTGCTGCTTGATCATATTATTTATTGCCAAATAAGATCGCAATATTGTAAGAGTGCACACAAGTAGAGAAATAATGAAACACGTCAAATTATATATCATAATCAACATTACGGGTTATTCTTTTATTTTTTTAGTAAACAACTCAGTAAAATCAAGGAATCTTTTCATTATTTGCTATATTCAATGTATTTATTGGAGAAAAATAATGCTTTGACCTGTTCGGAACATTAAAAAGGAGGAGCTTTCTTTATCACAGAAGCAGGAGCTGATAAAGCGAAATCGATAAAGAGCAAGGTGAAACACGATTGTCATTGGTTGTAAAACAACGTTCATTGAAACATGATTGGTCTTGACTAGCATTTGTGGCATGAGTTAAACAGTCTATATAACAGTTTTTATAAAATTCAAATATTGCAGGAAAGTACATTTCTATAGTACATGAAGTTATTTCAATTAATTAGGCACCGTTCAAATCAGAAAAATTTAATACAGATCGTCTCCCAGTAATATGTAGCAAAAATGCATGAAATGTAAAGATGCTCTCTTTATTTCTCTTAGATTAACCTCTCCCTTTGTAGGTATTTTTAAATGCCCCACTTCTCCCGCGCCTTACAAGGACACGATAGATTATTGATTATAAATATATAAAAAGCTGGCATGAAAAAAAAGAGTTAAATCCTTAATGATTTCTATTTAATAAATTTAATTGTGTAAATTAATCGGCCGCGGTGGACTAGTGGTTATGCTCCTTGCCTCTGGTCGCGAGGGTCGCGGGTTAAAACCCGGCCGAGGTCGATGGATTTTTTAGGATGGAAAAATTCAAGTAGCAAGTCCTCCGGGAGGGACTTCAAGCCGTGGGTTCCGAGTCTAAAGATTTTCAGGCTCGTAAAAGATCCTTAAGCCTGAATGAAAGGCCTTTAAGCAAAATTTACCGACTTTTCCTGTCCTAGTACTACCTTGGTTTCCTAGATGTCAGTATGAGACAGATCGCTGACCACGGACCAATCAAATGACATCTATACGAAAACAAGTGTAACTAGTAGTAGTAGGACTTTATTAGACAAAAGTAAGATATTTACAATATTATTTACAAATATGGGTCGCACGGGCAGTAAGCCGTACGTGCTTTTGACAGTCCGTTACAATAAGAAGTGTAACTAAATTAGTATGGTTCAAATTCTCCCCTATAGGGGGAGAGCGCCTAAATCTCTGTTAAGGGAAACACGGGCTTACAAAAAGAAGAATTGTGTAAATTTACAAAAAGTGTATTACAGTGTTTATAAAGCTTTTTTCTAATCATTGAACTCTTATTTTATATGCCTAAACAGTAAGCTAGTGTGCATCAGTTTGCATATGAGGATGTTAGAAATAAAGGAGTGTGAGTGCAGGTTTTACAGTATTGAGAAAAACTGTTTCAAATGGAAGTTGTATAAGAAAATCATTGGTAATTGAAAATAAATTATGACAACCATTCTTTATCTACTCTAACGCATGTACTTATATTCCTTTGCCAGTAGATAAGCTCATAATTTAAGAATGTAATTATGCACCAAACTCGTTTTTTGCGAAATAAAAATCGCACATATTTGCTTCTAACCGCGACATATTTTATTAATTACATTGTTTTACTGCATTACGAGTTCTGTTAGAGCATGGCCGATTTAAATCTGTTTTGTGTGAGGAAAAAATATTTTACCGCAAGTAGGTTTATCAGATTATAAAGTGTTAGTTTTTTGGAGTAACTTTAACGTAGGTGCCATTTGGTTTTGAGCACTTAGGGATTGGATCATTCGAAAAGCACAACGTTTGATAGATGTCTCCTCCCCGGCTGATCAGAAAAATACTGAGTTGTTGCGTCAGTGTGCAAGTGTTGAAAGGAGGAGTGGCTAATTAATTATCCGTGTCTCATCTCTAACTCAACCGTCCTTAGGATATTTTTTCACAGACTTAATTTGTACGATCTTTAGTTTCTGGTTGGATTTGTGCCACATGTTTGATTTAGACTTCAACGTTCCTTAATTTTCTCTGTTCATAAATGTCACATTTAATATGTTTTAAAGGTTGCAATTCTAGGAACCAGTTATAGGCCAAAATGATTACTGGAGCACAGTATATAGATTTTAGTAAATTGATATGGTGCCATGAGGATATCGAAGTCAAAGAGACTGTTGTTTGTACACCGGAATAAGAGGGTATACATAATTATAAACCAGCTGCTGAATCTCCGGCCCTGACTTTTAGATTGTACGAGGGGTAAAGCGAGAAACTCGCCCACTCTGCCAATTAGGAAATAGTTGAATTGGGAGTGGACGTCTGCCACAACTAATCACTACTCCTGACACCACTAGTAATGTTTGAAATTGCTGCGATATTGTCGGCTGTATTTATGCTAACTGCGATAAATGAAAAATCGAACATTTTGTTTCATTTTCAATTTCGCATAATAATATGAACATTTATTTCTAATATTTACGTCCTGGATAAACAGAAAGTGTCATGATCTGATATTCCGCGTGGTACATAAAGCGGCCCCTCCCACTGAATATCCATATCAGCAACAGTGTCGTAAAATCGTAAGGGTGGAGTCTCAGCAGCTGGACTATGGATAATTATATTGCTGACCCAGTGTTTATATAGAGTAACAACTAATGTTTAAATCTCTCTGTCTTATGATAAGGTATAATTGAATCATAATGTTTACCCCATTTGTCTATTCTTATTCCCTCAGTCTTGGACACGCTCGTGCTGTCAAAGTTAACCTTGAACCATTTTATTCACTCCATGGATTCCCTACAAACCGATCCCTGTTATAACTATTGTTTTCTTACTCTGTGTTTAGACCATGGAACAAAGAACATTTTGTTTTATGCTACAGATTGGTCTCTGGAACGCAGGAAGATGCCACCGAAGTTTCTGGGGCTTCGCTGAGAGGGTGATGGCTTGGGTTCTACTCACGCTGGCCGTGGGGCTGGGCCAAGTGACCGGTGCCCATTGGACGCATTCAGCACAACTTGATCCTAACTACTCCGTGTTCTGGACTCCTGGTGATCAAGACATTACATTCGAAGTGCAAGTGCGGACTCTGGGATACATTGGCTTTGGATTCTCCAGCGATGGGAAAATGCCAGGAGCTGATATAGTTGTCGGCTGTGTTCGCGATGGCGCCGTCTTCTTCCAGGTAGTGATTTCTATTTGCTACAATTTGCATGGCACGCAGTGGGTAAATTATTTGTTCGTACACTACGTTTTATTTTACATTAAAGGCACTTTTATTAATAAAAATTAAATATTTTTAGAATACGTTAATAAAATATTGACACAAATAAATTTTATTACAGTAAAAGTTCCTTATTCGCGGGGATATATTCTGCAAATATGCCGTGAATATGGAATAGTAATTTGTATGGGTATATAGGGGATACGTTCCAAGGTTCCAAAATAGAATAAAAATTATCAAAATAAAATAAAGTAATGAGAGATTTTGAACAATTTTCCTTTTACTCGACATTGTAAATTGGCAACAAAGCAGGAGAGACGTATGTTATTCAATCAATGTTATTGCAACGAATGACAAGTTGAAAAATAAAACACAGATCGTGGCGAAAGCGGGATTTATCAACGGACATAGCGGTACGTGAAATACAGCGGCGGTGGCTTTTAACAACGAACTTTATGCTTAGTGACAATAAGGTTTGTTTTACTTTCACATTAATTTGTCCATTTGATTTGAATCACTCTTGTAAAAGCCGCCTTGGCACGTGCCTGCAGTAAAAAAAAGTTGCCGATGGGTTAATATAGGATACTAATCCTTCTAATACTGTATGCCGACTGGATCCGCGAATAAATAAATGTTTATCCGCGAATACAGGAACTGTGTCGCAATTTTTAACACCCAAATAATGAAAACGCGAGTTAGGGAACCGCGAATAAGGAGCTTTTACTGTGTAATAAAATAATTTCTTGAAAATGCAACTCGATATTAATAAGAAACCTAAATTTGAAAGCCAAATATATTTTCGTACATCAAGGAACCTAGGGTGGTACGAGTTCTAAAGAGACAATGAAGTGACTAACAGAGTAACACATGCTTACTGTAAATCCCTGCGTTTTGCTTGTAATGTGAAGAAACTTTATTAGGGATGGAACAATTCCTTCGTAGACACGAAATCAGCGTATGGTTGATGCGACCATTATATGTGACGTCAGAGGGAAGTGAGTTAGAATACGTAGTTTTCCGTACCGTGTGGTTACAGCAAAATCGCTTAATTGTATTTTTTGTATCCAGTGCAGTAGTTACATTAGTTGAGGAGTTGACATGGGAAAGGTAGTACGTTGTAAAAAGCAAAGTTTACAGGGGAATTAAAAAACAATTTTCCCATCATCAATTTTAATAAAATGTTGCCACTATTAAACAACCATTTTTATTTGCAAAATAGTTATAAAAGTTAATATTAGCTTTACAAAATATATTTAAATTTAAAAGTGTCAAAATCGTTTTTTTTTTTTTTTGCTTCTCCTGTAAAATTTGCTTTTTTACCTTTCCCATGTCAATGCCTATTATACTTCAATCCAATTGTTCCGAACTTTTATTTTCAAAATGTTTTCCAATCATTCCCTGTATAAAGTACTTCCCTCAAATCATAGTTAATGTTAATCTCCCACCTCATTATTGTTCTACAATTGGGCGTTTTCCCTCTGGTTCTCCTACAAGAAGCTTCCATGCACATCTTTCATTCCTCACTCGTGCCACGTGTCCTGTCCATCGCAGTCTACGAGACTAAACTGTGCTTATTATATCTGGCTTCCTATAAAGACCATGTAGTTCTCTGTTACGACGTTTTCTCCATTCACCTGTCTGTTCATCTCTCTTTGGTCCAAAACATTTCCTAAGAACTTTATTCCCAAATACTCGTAATGTTCTTTCCTCCCTTAAAGTAAGAGTCCATGTTTAATATAACTGGTATAATATACCATATAATATAACTGGTAGAATAATTGTTTTATATATATTCAGTTTAACATTTTTTGAAAGAGTTTGGGACATCAAGAGTCTCTGTAATGCAAGATTGCACGCATTTCCAAAATGTATTCTTTATAGTAAAACTTATCCCTAATATGTAGTAAGGGGACACGCCGTAGCGTAGTGGTTAAGGTACTGCGCTACAAGCCGGAAGCTCGAGGGTTCATGTCCCGGTGGGGTCCGGATTTTTAAAACTGACCCAAATCTTCTGGCGGCACTATGACCCTGGGATCGATTCAGCCTCCAACTGAATTGAGTACCAGACGCTTGTTCTAGGGGTAAAGGCGGCCGTCACGCAGGGCTGACAACCCGGCTGACATCAAGTGCCTATTATCCAGGAAAAGTGAAGCCTTAACCTCCTACTACCCCAAGGGCCTCCTGAGGCATATAGTGGGTTTATTTTACTTTAATATTTAGTAAACCCTTAAATTGGCATTGATTTCCATAAGATAAATTGCGTTAATTTAATCAACATTTTAATAAAACACTAGAAAAACGAATGAGTAAAAATTAATCTATGTTATATAAACATTACAAAGTAATAACTTATAGTTAGTTACTCATAATTTTGTTTTCACTCCGGTCCAACACATTTATATAACTACCATGAGAAAATGGCGTTTCGCAAATTTAAGCGTTAAAACCCGTAAATACAAATTATCAATAGGAGTAAAAGATGCGTATTTTCGAGGTTTCTCTTTTTCCATGCGAAAATTTTAATTCGTTGCCCCGGAATTAAATGTTTTAAAAATAGTTCCTGGATTACTCCAGAAATGGTATAAGCATTCTTATTTCTATTTTTTGCCTTTCCCGCATTTTCGTAACAAATACAATTCCTCAAAAACCATCGAGATATTGATAGTGGTCGAACAATTAATTTCTGACCTTGTAGAGATGTTTCATATTTAGGATAACTGTTCATTTAATAATGTAATAACTTTTAATATTTCATTTTAATACCAAATGAAGCAACTGATGCGTGAGTCTTAACAGTATAAAATTATAATAATGGTACATCAGCTTCAGCATTTACGATTTTTTTAGCATTTTCTCATGATATCACTCTCTCATATTAAACATGTGATTGTAGACAGTAAACATAGTTTTTTTAATATTACTTAGTTACATTAAGTTGAAATCAGTTGTATTAAAATTACGTATTTTACTCATTAACAGGGCAATAATTATTGAACATGTAACGACTAGGTAGACATTTGATTAAAACCAATTTCCTAAAACCACCTCTTCATTGTTCCTTAAATTATTGAGTTTTTCTGTATTTTCAATATTTGTTGTTTCTCTATTTGTTTCGTGCTTTTTGTTTACAGACAATATATTAGCTAAAAAATGGGACTAGTGTACTTTTGCAGACTTTTATCATCATGTTAATTCTTAATATTATTATTTAATGTCAAATTTGTTTTAGAGGTAAATAGGCGTAAATATTAAATATCATTCGATGTCAGAAGTGAATTTTTTTTATTTGCCCACATATAGCTTCTAATGTTCATATTCAACTTTAATAAACTAAGAATTTAGTTTTATTTTTAATTTACAACCTCCTGTTTTAATATTACGGAATTATGATACCACTATCACGGATTCAGGAGTCATACATATCACATGTTTATGAAACCTTGTCTTGGAGAAAAGAATGAGGTATTTGGGGACAAATATACTTCGATTTGGTGTGAATTGGATAATTTGTCTCGTGGAAGGTTCATGTTGTGCTCTAATATGCATATTTTGTCACCGTTATCAAAAGTGTTACATTTGCACAAACAAGTAAAAGTAAATAATAGTTTTAAAAAACTAAAACAACACGCTTTAATAGAAAACTGAACTTAAAAAATGAAAAATAAGTTTAATTTCCAACACGCTTGGGTTAAATAATTTTACCATCAAAAGCGTGGGATGCTCTTTATCAATTAATGTATTTGATAATGAACAGATATTGGTAAAAATAATGTCTCTAAGAAGAAAACGTAAAAAATCATAAAAAAAACACCCCACGCTTTTGATGGTAAAATTATTTATCCCAAGCGTGTTGGAAATTGAAATTATTTTTCATTTTTTTAGTTCGGTTTTCTAATAAAGCGTGTTTTAGTTTTTTAAAACTATTATTTATTTATTTTTTAGTGTTAATACTCGTATCTTACAGAATAAGATAAAAATGTAAATATTTTTAAATACGATCATATTGCAGTATGAGGTGAAAGTAATACTCTTGTAAAAAAAGAACCTCCCAGCCAGATTTGAACCAGCGACGTATGGATTACTGAAATTGTATACCACTACAGTGTACCGCTCTACCAACTGAGCTCTTACAACGATTGACTAAAGAGTCGACAAGTGCGCAACCTATTATACCAGTTTTAATTTTTTTTTCTGATGATTCTGGCCAGGATTTTAGAAACAAAATATGAAATTATTGTATTGTCACGGGTCCTTTACAAGTACACAAAGATTCAAGTCGATACAATGTTTTAAGTGGGTGAAAATCGTGTTCAAAGATTCCGTTACATAGTACAAAGATACGTTTTTTATTTTCTGACGATTCTGGCCAGGAGTTTAGAAACAAATATCACGATATTGTATTGTCACGGGTCCTTTACAAGTATACAATGTTTCAAGTCGATCCAATGTTTCTAAGTGGGTGAAAATCGTTTTAAAAAAATCCGTTACATAGATATAAAGACACTTTTTTTGATTTTCTGATGATTCTGGCTAGGATTTTAGAAGATAAATATGAAATTATCATATTGGCACGGGTCCTTTTCACGTATACAAAGTTTCAAGTCGATCCAATGTTTCTAAGTGGGTGAAAATCGTGTTAAAAAATTCCGTTACGTAGATACAAAGACACTTTTTTATTTTCTGATGATTCTGGCCATGATTTTAGAAACAAAATATGAAATTATTGTATTGTCACGGGTCTTTTACAAGTACACAAAGTTTCAAGTCGATCCAATGATTTTAAGTTGGTGAAAATCGCGTTAAAAGATTGTTAGATAGATAGATAGATAGATAGATAGATAGATAGATGGATGGATGGATGGATGGATGGATGGATGGATGGATGGATGGATGGATAGATAGATAGATAGATAGATAGATAGATAGATAGATAGATAGATAGATAGATAGATAGATAGATAGATAGATAGATAGATAGATAGATAGATAGATAGATAGATAGATAGATAGATAGATAGATAGATAGATAGATAGATAGATAGATAGATAGATAGATAGATAGATAGATAGATAGATAGATAGATAGATAGATAGATAGATAGATAGATAGATAGATAGATAGATAGATAGATAGATAGATAGATAGATAGATAGATAGATAGATAGATAGATAGATAGATAGATAGATAGATAGATAGATAGATAGATAGATAGATAGATAGATAGATAGATAGATAGATAGATAGATAGATAGATAGATAGATAGATAGATAGATAGATAGATAGATAGATAGATAGATAGATAGATAGATAGATAGATAGATAGATAGATAGATAGATAGATAGATAGATAGATAGATAGATAGATAGATAGATAGATAGATAGATAGATAGATAGATAGATAGATAGATAGATAGATAGATAGATAGATAGATAGATAGATAGATAGATAGATAGATAGATAGATAGATAGATAGATAGATAGATAGATAGGTAGATAGATAGATAGATAGATAGATAGATAGATAGATAGATAGATAGATAGATAGATAGATAGATAGATAGATAGATAGATAGATAGATAGATAGATAGATAGATAGATAGATAGATAGATAGATAGATAGATAGATAGATAGATAGATAGATAGATAGATAGATAGATAGATAGATAGATAGATAGATAGATAGATAGATAGATAGATAGATAGATAGATAGATAGATAGATAGATAGATAGATAGATAGATAGATAGATAGATAGATAGATAGATAGATAGATAGATAGATAGATAGATAGATAGATAGATAGATAGATAGATAGATAGATAGATAGATAGATAGATAGATAGATAGATAGATAGATAGATAGATAGATAGACAGAGGTCAAGCTAATATAAAGCGTGTAAAAATTCACGGAGTTAGGAAACATAACGTTAATTATTTTATTAGGTGCCTTAGATGTTAAATAAGCTTTATCATAACTTCCTGTGGATTTATGCAGTGTTGCAAAGTCCATCTTGTTTTATTATAACTCAAAATTAGCGCAACGCAATGATTTATAGTAAATGAAGCCAAGATTCATTTTCAGTTGGTATTAATTACTGTTTTGCATGTCCAAACTGCATGATACACGGCTGCTTTAAATAATAATGACGATGGTAACAATAACGACAATGATTATAATAGTGATTATGATTCATTTATCCAGAGAGAGAGTAAACATTTTTCCTTCACTTCCGGTTATCAGAATAAGTTTACAGAGTAAACATTTCAGTGATGAACATTAACACAATGTGTGTTGTCTTCTTCTTGTAATCTCTCTAAGCCCTTGTTTCCCTCAATGAGATATAAGCGTCCTCCCCTACAGGGAAGAAATTTAACCATACTAATTTAGTTCCACTTGTTTTCGTATAGATGTCATTGGAGTGGCCTGTGGTTAGCGTTCCGCCTCTTACTCTCATCTAGGAAACCAGGGTAGTACTAGGACAGGAAAATTCGGTAAATGTTGCTTAGAGGCCTTTTTATTCAGGCTTAAGGATCCTTTACGAGCCTGGAAATCTTCAGACTCGGGACCCACAGCTTAACGTCCCTCCCGGAGGACTTGCTCCTTGGATTTTTCCATCTTAAAAAAATCCGTCGACCCCCGGCCGGGATTGAACCCGCGACCTTCGGGACCAGAGGCATGGAGTATAACCACTAGTCCACCGCGGCCGATGTAAGTTGTAACATGTAAAAATTACGATGAGTTGTAACAAATAGACTATATATGTATATAATAATGAATGTTTGTTTGTGTGTTTGTTTGTTTGTACTTTATGCGCGGCCATACCGTTAATTCGATTGTGAAAGGGCATGTTGGGGCTTTTTGCAAAATGTTCAGGAGATTTCCGGGATGAACAGAGGCCATAAGAGAGTTGTGATACTCAACTCCTATACACTAAAAATCACCCTTTGTAGTGGAAAACGTGAAAACGGTAGCTCTTCGGACACTTAAGTGGCTTACGCAGCCTACACCATAACAAATACTCGAAATTAATTTACACAGAATTGAATATCTCAAAAATCTCTACAAAACAATCCGCGACAGCATATGTTTATCTCTTACGGATAATTCATAATAACCATTTTTGTCTTTCATTGATGCCAAGAAGATGGAGACAAGTACGTAGATCTCTGTGCAAGCATAACCGGCACATGGCGGGTGTTCTTTTAACGGATAACTTACGATAACCAATTTCGTCTGTTATGCCAAGAAGATCGAGATGAGTAGAATATCGGACAACGCCGTGTAAACAGCATGGGGTATCTAAAAATTATTACTATATAAATTTACCTCCCGCTTATTTAACTAAACATAAAACACATTAATTTTCGTATTTCAGCTCATTTATGTCAAGAAGATCGGGATAAGTAGATTCCCTGGCAAAGCCGGGTAATCAGCACGGGGGGATCTTAAAAATATAAATTTTATAATTATTTTTCCTTTTACTTATTCAAGTAAACATAAATGCACATTTATTTTTCTATTTATTTTGGCATGCACAGCGCACGCTGAATATCCGATTAGCTCATATTAGGTTATATAGATATATATATATATAAAAAAAAAAAAAAAAAAAAAATTGCGTAACTGTGACGTTAGCCGCGAGATGGCCAGTTGGAACAATTTCAGCTACCTCTTGTGTGAATTGAGAATACTACATGTATAAGAAATTGTATGCTTGTATTGGAATTCTTGGAGTAGCTCAGTTGGTTAGAGCGCTAAAGGTACAGACTTAGAGACTCGAGTTCGAATCCCGACTCAAGCATTCATTTTTCTTTTCATATCATATATATATATATATATATATATATATATATATTATGTGTGTGTGGTGTGTGTGTGTGTGTGTGGTGGTGTGTGTGTGTGTGTGTGTGTGCCGGCATATGTATCGTATACCTGGAGCAATTGAACCAATTTTGGTAGACATATAAATTATGAACTGGTAATGTGGCTGTAAGCCGTAAAACATCGCTATCTCCCCAAGGGAGTAAGATAGAGTTGAAAAGAAGAAAGTTTCGATAACGATCTATATATGTTCCAAATTAATTTTTAGAACACTTGGAGTAATTTCAACCAAACTCAGTACTCATATAACTTAAATCTGCAAAAGGTTTCATGGGGGAAAGAGACCCCTAAAACTCCTTCGAGGGGCGGGAGGGGGTTAAATGTAAAAAAATCGAAAACGACAAATATTAGTGTCGATTTAATGTTTTGGGTCGTTAAGCCCATTTATGGCAGTCCTGGTGATTTTGAACCCTCATTTGGCCAGTAGCACCCCTGTGAGAGTTAGGGGGATATTAATGGATGAAAAATAAAATGTGAAATGAATGTAAATTTGTATCGAATCCAAATGTTTGAATCCGGTAAGCTGATTGATGACAATCCCGATGGTATTTAAACCCAAATTTGACCCTTGTACCCTTGTGAGGGTGAAAGAGTGTGAAAAGTGTGAAAACTAAGATGTTAGAAGAGTAGCCGTGATTAGTGGCATCCATAGCTTTTTCGATCACCAAGCTGATTACTGAAAGTCCTAATGTTATCTTAGCTCAAGACTGGCCCTGTCACCCTTAAGGTGGGAGAACGGATGGAAAATAAAATGACCGAAATTAGTGTTGAGGCCACGGTTTTCGGTATCGTTTATCTAATTGGTGACAGATTCGATGGCGTTTAAGTCATTGTTCATCTTCTAGCTTCCCTAAAAAAGAGGGGATGAGATATGGTAAAAAATATACTTCCAAATTGACCGAGAATAATGTCCTAGCCATAGTTTCTGGGGACACTAATCTCATTGATTCCAAGTGCATTGGGTTACGTAAGTACCCGAGCAAAGCAGAGCAAACTTCTAGCAATGTATATATTCGATATTTAATATTAAATTTCGAATATTAGCTTTACTTGCTAGAATTGTAATGTGTTGATTTCCTTTTTAAAGTGCTCTTATTTAAGACACCGCTAGATGGCGTTAGTGGAACAAAAGATCACTGCTACCTGGCGCACGGGAATCATACTAGTATAAGAGAAAAATCTATGCTTAAATTCGTGATGCCTAATAGCATAAATCGTTAAAGCACTGGTGTACTGAACCAGAGATATTGGGTTGAAATCCCGATTTAAGCATATATTTTTTTCTTTAAATTGTATATACTATATTGTTTACATAATATCTCGGCCTCGGTGGTCTTGGTATTGGTACATAATTCCTTGCCTCTGGTTTCGAGGGTCGCATTTTCAAACCAGGTTCGGGTCGGTGGAATTTTTAAAATGAAAAAGATCAAAGGGCAAATCCTTTGGGATGGACTTAAAACAGTGAGCTCCAATCTTCAAAATTTTCTGGCTCGTAAAACAATCTCATGAATAAATTGTAGCAACTGAGAAAATTTAGTCCACTTTCCCATCCAATCAATACATTAGTTGCATACTAGGTGTGTCCTTTACCACATGTCTCAGGCAGGCATCTGTAGGAAATAACGGTAGGTCTACCTATATTAGCTTGGTTAAGAAACTCCCACAATGGAGCACTATTGCACCACGTAGAGAAGTAAGGATGTAGACAGACCAACTTCTAAACATTTATCATCAAATATTTATCCTATAATATATTTTAATTGGCAGTAAAAACAATAATTATCCACTCAAAAGACATCTGGATGGTGTTCCTCTTGAGGCCGAAACAGGTCAACAAATGGCCTAAATTCCTGAACGTACTATGATGAGATGATGAGGATGATATTATTTTATTATTATTTTCATTATATTAAAAGTAATACAATACATGCTGTAGTTACAGTAATTAATATTAGAGATATTATTTTTTATTCTTGGTTCAAACTCTCTTAGAAAGCCTACTTTTACGTGTCCAATACTAGCCGGGCCTTAGAGATTTTCAGATAAGTTGTCAAAACATTAGATCACATTCATACATTTTTGACCACATCAGGAAATGGAAGGCCTCTCGAAAAGAATGATCAGATAAATGAGGGTCACCTCCGAGACAGCATGGATACTTACGACAGGACACAATTTATTCACATTCATACTAAACAATGCGGATATTGAATTGTGAATATGATGGCAAGATGGTGTTCGGAGAACATTTACGCCTTAAAGATTCACGACATTTGTCTTACAGGTGCGAAGAAAACCGAAATAAACTTCACCGAGGAAGCCTTTCCTCATCGGGGATCGAGCAACATTTGGGCTCGCTATCTAGGAGGCAACGTAATTTTCCTGAGACCAGAGCGGCTAATGATAGTGATAATATTAATGCTAATAATAATAATATAATTGTAATAATAATAATAATATCAAAAGTAGTAATAATAATATTAATAAAATTATAATAATAACAAAAATAGTAATAACAAAATTAGTAGTAGTAGTAATAATAATAATAATAATAATAATAATAATAATAATAATAATAATAATAATAATAATAATAATAATATAGAATAGAATATATTTATTTAGCCTGGTGGCATTAACAAGAAGATTACTACTAGTGAGTGAATTCAAATACTGATGTTATACCGAGTAATGAAAACTCATCATCATGCGCCGTATTCAGATCACCTAATAATTCTTGAAAAATGACCTAAAAGATGACAACCTAATTATAAAAAAAAATATTTTTTTTATAATGATATTAAATACTGTAAAAAAAATAAAATGAAAAATTATTTAATTAGTATGCATACATACTTAATTTGTAACACAGAGAATAGTAGAAAACCAGGAAAAAAACGAATTAATTAGCCATTTGGTAATTAATTAAAGATCTATAGTCTAGCATCATCATTTTCCTCTTTGGAGTTTCTGTAAAGAAGAAAAGAAAAATAATTGGACTTGAAATGTTGAATTATAGTATCACAGCGATTTTTAAGTGTTTAACGGAAATAAAAAAAAACATATGAACCATACCTTATTCAGCTTTGCACTATATAATTGTGTACATACGGAGTTTGTCGACGGTTAATTACCATAAAGGAATATTAGCTGGAACAAGAACTTCATACAAATCCATGAAGAACCCAGAAGATAGAACTGTATTTGCAGATGCACTATCTCCAATTAGTGACTGAGATTATATTTTTCGGGTTCGTACATGCTTATCGCAGCCAGTGTGCATAGTGAACCGCTTATCCGCCAATATTTAATTTCACAATTTTTGCAAAATAAAATATCACCATCTGTAGATAATATTTCCTTATCAAACTCTGAAACAAGTTGTCCTCAATGTCAAGCTTTGGAAGATTTACCTTACGTATAATAACCCTAATATTAGAACAAATTAATTTTTAAAAACTTTATTTTTTAGCAATACCTGAAACCAAAATATTGTGACTGGATGTACAACGAAACTTTTAACATGTCCTAAGAATGAAATATAACTACCAAACTAACTCAGTGGCACTATCGAACCCTTAGGTTCATCCCGCGCGGTCATAAGCTCTCCATACATCCCTATCCCTGAGCTAACGTTTTCCAATAATCCCCTATATAATGTACTTCCCTCAAATCATAGTTAATGTTATTCTCCCACCACATTCTTGCTCTATCAACTGGGCGTTTTCCCTCTGGTTTTCCTACGAAAAGGTTCCATGCCCCTATTTAATTCTCCATTTGTGGCATATTTCCTGTCATCGCAGTCTACGAGACTTAAGTAATCTTATTATATCTGGTTTCTTATAAAGATCATGTAGCCCACTGTTTTCAGTCTTCTCCAATCACCTGTCTGTTCATCTCTCTTTGGTCCAAAAATGTTCCTAAGAACTTCATTCTCAAATACTCGTAATCTTTTCTCCTCCCTAAAAGTAAGAGTCTATGTTTCGCATCCATATAATATAAGTTTAACTGGGAGAGTATCAGTTTTATATTTTCAGTTTAACGTTTTTGAGAGAATTTGGGACAAGAGTCCCTGAAATGCATAATCGAAGGGTCTAACTGCAGAACTCACATTCTCCACTTTTGGGCGAAATGCGTTTTTTGTTGTATCCCAGCTCTAAATATTGATCTCCGCGTGAATCAAGTCAAATTATACAAATAAATTCATGAAAATTACAGAATAAGTTCAAATTAATGTTTGTTTTCATTGGTATGAGTTTTTTTTTGCTGTGTAGTAAAAATTAAAAAAAGTGGAGAATGTGAGTTTTGCAGTTAGACCTTTCAATTGCATGAAGCATAATTTTAAGAAATGACTAAGACCTGAAAATACAAAAAAAAACAGATTTATAGAACGTGGATGTCATAAATAGAATTTACATTCAAACGAACATTTTTTCCGATACAAGGAATATAATATAGCATGTCATCAGAAACGGGGCCCTGTTCATCACTGAATATTAGATGAAAATATTTGACCTAGGATCAAAGTTGATATTTTTTTCCAAGCTGGCATTGCTAGTATATCACAAATAAATTCATATGTAACTTGTAAAATGTTTTTTCGTGTTGAATTTGATGCACAGTGGAACGGGATGGGGACATGACATCTTGCGTGGAAAGGAGTCTTTTGAATAATTTTGTTGCTGAACACGCGTAACTTGCTTGGAAAATAATGTTCCATTTTTAAAAAAAGAGGACAAACAAGTGACATGGGAACGAGCTAGCCTAAAACATCTGGTGTTCTGCCATATAACTACAAAGCAACACAATATTTATGTAAAACAGCGTTATTAATTGTACGTTTAGTGATACTTTGCTGCATAATTATTCTCAAATATATAGGAATCTGGGATTCACGTAAAAAGGGTAGTCAATTTATGATTGTTTACTCAATCCCTGCTCCATCCGATTGCAATCGATAGCTGAACGCTACCAGATGTGTACTAACACTGTTAACCGTATTTTGAAACTCATATTTTCTAATGTAAACAATAAAATTAGTCCGTTATGTAGGAGTTGTATACACTAAACGAATTCCTGGGAAAATTGAATTTAATGTCCAATTTGTTAGTTTTCTAAACATATATTTCTTTTGATTATTTAACTCACTGGGGCGTCCTATGAAACGCTGGAGGGAAAATTTTCTATAGGATCGTAACAGGCCTTGGCCTAATACTTGGAAGGAAGAAGAAGATTATTATTATTATTATTATTATTATTATTATTATTTTTTAACTCATGCCTCAAATGGTAGTCAATGACCAATCACGTTGCAAAGAATTTTGTTTTACAACCAATGACAGTCGTGTTTCACCTCGCTGTTTATCGATTTCTCTTTATCAGCTACTGGATTTTGTGATAAAGAAAGTTCCTCCTTTTTAATATTGTGAACAGCTCTGAGCATTATTTTTCTTCAATAAATACTTTGAACATAGCAAATAATGAACAAATTCATTGATTAACTCAGTTGTTTACTAAAAAATAAATGAATAACCTGTTATTTCCATTATAATATACAGTTTGATGTGATTAATTATTTTTACACTACGGTGCATTCTTACAATATTGCGATCCTATTTGGCAATAAATAGTATAATCAAATTGCAGTGAATGTACATAACCTCACATTTCTGATTTGTTTTTAAACAATCGCCGTGTTACATTAAATATATAAATTATTCTCAATGCCATATTGGTACCTATATTATAATACTGACTTTTGAGTAAACAGATTAAGTTTATTGGTTAAATAGTCCTAACAACTGCTACTCCTGTCCAAATCTTGGAGATAAATTGGAAATCACTCGTGGCATTACTTATTATCAATAAATCGTATATACCAACTACTAAATTTCATTCAGAGTAAATTAAAATTGAATCCGGGCTTACTAGAACTCCTTAAAATTATAAATTTCAGATTTCAGGCTAATTCCCAATCCAAATGGTTAGATTTTACTGATTAACGAACTCGGTACTACGTATTACCTTTCTTGAACAAATTTTACCTCTTAATGACGTTATCAGAAAACAAATAAGCGGCCGTTAAAAGTTATTTTTTTAATTCGGTTTTCCGTCAAACCGCTGTTTTTAATATTCTGATTTTTTGAAAACGTTTTCATCGAATCATCCCAATACAATAAGTTATAAGCCGTATTGCGTTTCGTTGCTAAAAATCGAAAATTGTGACCGCTAGAGCGAATTGTTAATTTTCGCTTCACATTAACCCCAACTTCTAAAGGACTGATTCTAATGGTTAACGAACTCTACCTTACATTCCTTATTTGATTAGTGAATGTCGAATTTGCATCGAAGAAAACAAAAATTGCGGCCACTAGAGCGGTAAGATATAATTTATATATATGCCTCTTATAATAGAGAATTATATATAAGGAATAAATATGTTTGTGCTAAGATACCTGAGCGGCGCAGTCGGTAGCGCACTAAAGTATAAAGTTGAGGTCTTGGGTTCAAATCCCTGTTAGGCGTTTATATTATTTTCATGTCATATATATATATATATATTTATTTATTTATTTATTTACACATAAATATGACATAAAATAAAAATAAATTCCTGAGCCGGAATTTGAACCCAGACCTCTGAATTGATAATTTAGTGCACTACCTATTACGCCATCCAGACAATCCTAGCACAAACATTTATTTGTCTTTATTTATATTGTCTTATCACGAGGGGTAGTGAGAACTCAGTCTCACTGCCCTCTAGTGGCTACTATATTAAGTAAGCAAATTAAAGAGAATTTCCATTTAATAGCGGATATATATATATATATATATATATATATTCAAACTTATGGGTGAAAATTGGATATATCATAGTTGGACACGAAACTGAACATTTTGATATAAATAACCTAAATTTAATTAAAATGTATATATTTCATAGCAACGGACCAAATGCTCGGAAATTCATAATTTGCTTCAGGAACTTTCATTCTCACGATACAGAAGTTCTAGATATCTACGTCTGGTGGCACTAACTAGTACGTCAACAAAACCATTGCCTGATGTTTGTCCGCGAGAGGACGTGGTTGCAACAAGACGGGGGAGGGGATTTCTCACTTCGATGTTGAGGTCTGTCAACACTTCGATGATACATTCCTTAATAGTTGGATTGTAAGTGGAGGGCCTTGTCTCATGGTCACCGCGTTCGCTGGATCTTACTCCTCTAGATCTATTTTTTGCTGTGGGCACTTGAAGTCCTTTATCTACGAAATTCCACTAGACACTGACAAGGAACTGCTTTGTAGGGCCCCAGCTGCCAGTCTCGTTGCACAACAAACTCCTGGAATACTTCAAAAAGTTCTACAATTTTTTTTCTGCGCCGGTATTGTGTTTTTTGATATTTTGCAGTAAATGATATGAATTCTATGAAATGTACATTTTTTAAATAAAACATCAATTATGCATTTCTGGCCATTGGCTCCTTATATCAAAATGTTTAGATTGGTGTGATCTATCATGTGAACAATTTTAAACCAAAGTGTTGAGGAATTTCGTTGCTACAATCTCATTATCTTCATTCTTTCGGATTTCGCTGCTATACTTAAAAGGTACACGATATTCCTAGGTCTGAAGATATAATTACTATTAGTTTCTTATAACATAGACAATAATGTCAACCATAGTGGGGTGTGAAAGCACCAATGTGACTATAATTACTAAAATTAAACGCTACAGCAAACGTGTTCGCACAAGTAGACTTTAGCTACAGCAGGATAATTTTACGCAAGTATTTTAATTATACAAGCCACTTGATGCTGAATTGAATTCGAATAATGCTAACTTGTACAAGCCAAGCTTGCACAAGTGAAACGAAACTTGTGTACCAAGGACGTGACGACTCGCACAAGTAAACGGTAGTCCGAGAAGCTCTTCGTCCAACTTGGATAATAGAGAGGTAAGTTTTATATGCGCCGTTGCAGAGTGGTTAAGGCAAGATGCCTTTGCGCAGAGCTACGAGATTGCGACTGGATAGAGTCTACATGTAGGAAGTAATTTTCTCATGGAATTTCGGCCACTTTTGGACCAGCGCCCACCCAGTATCGTGGGGCTTTTTGGAAGCTACAATAAGTACAAATTCGCAAATTTGACCATGTTATACCGTCCCTGGAACAAATATCATGGCTTCGTCTAAGAGATCGTAGAACTGTCCATTCCCTATCCCTTCTCTATAAAATCCACCACACATCATCGCCTAATTATTTATCACGCCGCTTCATCAGACTATCCGACACACATAATCTTGACACTCGATCCCATCAGCACATTGTCCTTTATATCCCTCCTCATCACGGTCTCATTTACCAAAACATGGAATTCCCTTCCGACCTATGTCAAAGACTGTCAAACTATAACATCCTTCAAAAACAAATTAAATAATTATTTAATATCAAACTAACTTATACACCTCACTGATAGTATTATTTTAACAAATAATACCTTTAATTATCTATGAAAATAATATTAAGATTAACAAATATTTCCTTTTGTTTTGTTTTAAATATTGTACAAACGTAAAATTAGTTTTCTATATCTCGTTATTTTTGTTTGTTTTTTATAAACGTTAGACAGTGACAATTTCATGTGTCTTGCTTGTATACACTTTATTAGTATTTTTAGTCTTAAATTTAACTAACATTAACTGGTTGCATTATAGATCGTAATATAATAGATATTATCTTTTTGATCAAATGTTTATTTAGTATTTAATATTTGAGTTAATTGAGATTGTTATATTCTGATGTAATATATGTTTGTCCTGGTGAGTGGAAGAGAAGGCCACATGGCCTTAACTCCACCAGGCTAAATAAATCTAATCAAATAAGTAGCGGCTCCTGGTTAAGAAAACCAGCTGTAACGGCAGGAAATACCGACATGCTAACCACATGTCACCACTACACTGGCTGGAAAATCATCTTACCTCTGTGATTAACGTATGTGGATGTGAAGCCAGCAGCCGGCTGGTAGGCCAAGTTCCTTCTAGGCCTGTCGCGCCATGGAGTTTAAAAATGTTCCATCTATTGTTTTATGACATACAAACGGACATTTACTTTATATGTTTTTATTTTTAATTATTTATACAAACATACAAAACTTCAATATGTGTACATACATTTTTAGTATTTTTATTGAACGAAGCTTTGTTGCCACGACACTTGCCCTTGATTTGCGAAGTAATCCGTGAATTGTTTAGCATGAAACGGTATATCTGCAGCGATATGAGACTTTTCCAATAAGGACATATTGGAATTCTCTTACTTTAAACCGGCACGTAATGTCATTCATTTTCTATGTTCCCAGAGCCTAGAGAATCAGCTGGAGCAGTTGATATTAGATAATTGTACAAAGCACAAGTTGCTTTTACTATTTTATCAATATGCTCGAATTCTATTTGAAATAGCTGTTCAAATAAGTTTCTTCATTCATTCTGAGTTAATTATGTTAATCACGCTGATATCTTCAATGCACACAGTAAATTAATATTGGAATATGTTTTTCTTCCATTGACCACTCTTTACATCACATATCACCATCTTCTTTTGTGTTTTTTTTTTCTTGTGAACAAGACAAAAAGCAGCCAAAAAGAGCACATCGATTCCCGAACTCAACATTGTCTAAGAGCAACTGGCGCTTTGGTCAAGCATAAATGTACCGTGTAGTGTCGCAGAGAAATTTTCCGTACTTGTGGAAAAAATATAGATCATGCATACTTGTCAAATTTACAGTAACGTATGTAGTCACTTTTATAAAATCAGGAGTAAAAATATATTTTTTGAGTTATTCTTATAGAGTGGCTGTCATCCAATAGATATATTTAAAGTCAAACTTTCTTTAACCATTTTACAGTACTAAACACCGTTTCAGAATTATGGCCTATTATAGCCTACAACCTTAAATTTAAAATCGATCATACCGTTTTACCATATTAATTAATGGATGAAATATAGTAAAAGCTCCTTATTCGCGGCTCCCTTCTTCGCGTTTTCATTATTCGCGGGTTAAAAATTTGCGACACGAATTCCTTTTACAAGGAGCGATTCAAATCAAATGGACAAATTAATATCAAAGTAAAACAAGCCTTATAGTCATTAAGCCTAAAGTTCGTCGTTATTAGCCGCCGTCTTTGTAATTCACGTGCCGTTATGTCCTTTGATAAATGCCGCCCTTGCCACGATCAGTGTCTTATTGTTTCAACTTGTCATTCGTTGCAATAATTTTGATTGAATATCACGTGCTTTGTTGCCAGTTATAATTTCAAACATTTTAATATTTTCTACATTCGTAACAACACAATATTCGAACATTCGGACTCACCTGGAGAGTAAGAAATTACGATTTTCTGCTATATTTCGCCTGTGGAGCATCCCTCTTGATGGTCCAACAATAATCGGCTAGCATATTAGGATTCTATTTGCCTTGATATGTCTTTTCCATAGCCGAAACCATTTGAGTTAAATTGGTTTTATTTTACATTGGACAAATGGACGAAAAACCGTTTATTAAAAAATAATGTTTTAAATCCATTAATTGAAATTGAAATAAAAACTCTGGGTGATGGAGAAATTCCGAATACATACTTGAAAACACGATAAAAAAACTGCATTAAGTACAACTATTGGTATTCATGAGACAAAAATCATGTTGACCAGTGTAATTAATATAAGATACCAGCTGTCAGCTGGTAGGGCAAGGGGCTTCTAGGACTGTAACAATATCGAGTTTTTTTATTGGTCCAAATACACATTTTATTATGTCCTTTCTAAATCTGTGTAACATATTTTCAGCTTCCGTTGTTACTTGTGATCTGATGTCTATATAACACTCTTTATCATCATTTGCCATAGTTTTATGTAATATAATTATTTCCTACGTATGAACACTTTGTTATTTTCAGAGAGAAGAAAGAAATAAAGAATTTCTATGATAATAAAGTGACTGGAATATATTTGCGCCAAAGAGAGAATGATAGATAGGTGAATGGAGGAAACGAATCAATAGCGTGCTCCATTACTTTATGGAAAGCCAGATGCAATATCATCAGTTACGTATCATAGACTTCGATGGGCAGGACATGTAGAACGATTGGAAAATTATAGGGGGGTGCAAAATTTTCTTTTAGGAAATCCTCTAAAAGGAAAGCTTCCTGTGACGTAGTACAAGAATAAGGTAAAAGAACCAAAATGATTTGTTGAATGTGAATTATAAACAGATTATTTGTAAATAATAAGCTATTGGTTTAGGATGAAAATGTATGGAGAGTTTATGTTCGTGTGGCCATGATTACGAGTATTTGAGAATAAAGTACTTAGGAAAATTTTTGGACCAAAGAGAGATGAACAGACAAGTGAATGGAGAAGACTACATAAAACAATGAGCCACATTGTCTTTATAGGAAGCCATATATAATAAGAACAGTTAGGTCTCGTAGACTGCGATGGGCAGGACATGTTGCACGTATGGGGCATGAAAGACTTGCATGGAAGCTTCTTGTAGGAAAGCCAGAGGGAAAACGCCCGGTTGGTAGACCAAGACTGAGGTGGGAGAATAACATTAATTATGATTTGAGGATAATACATTATACAGGGAATGATATGAAAGTATTAGCTCAGGGCAGGGGTGTATGGAGAGCTTATATCCGCGCGGTCATGAACCTACGGGTTCGATAGTGCCAGTGAATAAGTTAGTGGCCATGTAATCCGAAATCAATAGTACCAGTTAGTTAGTTAGTTATATAAGAAATAATTTAATTACTTACTATGAACATTTTAATTTTTTACATAGTTACTAATACATGTTACTTTTATTTCCTTACTAATAAAATGCATTGTAAAAACCGTTGAGGTGGTGAGTCATACAATAAAATAAGTTAAAATATACCTTCTTAGGTAAGATCCGTCGTCCTCAACTTATAAAATATGCACTCTTTATGCCTGTAGGCCTTTCAGAACATCCGTTCCATCTTCAGCAGTTCCTTCTTCGCTACAATATCTAGTATGATGGTTGATGCTGCTGATCGTTATCACGACAACACCACATTAAGATCAGCAGCATCAACCATCATACTAGATATTGTAGCGAAGAAAGACTTGCTGAAGATGGAACGGATGTTCTGAAAGGCCTATAGGCATAAAGAGTGCATATTTTATAAGTTGAGGACGACGGATCTTACCTACAAAGATATATTTTAACTTATCTTATTTTATTTCCGTATTTATTGTGATGCAATTAATAATATTCATGACACCTACGGGTAATAAGGTTTTAAATATTTTTTATATTTGCATTTTTTGTCATTGAATATGTCTACCTCTTTTCTCTATTTTTTATGGTAAGGGACAGATAGACGGCCGCGGATTCTATTCACAGCTGCACTGAATTTGCGGATTTTTCTCTAAACGAAATTTCCCATATTTCATCATAAATTGTCTGTATTGTCCGTATGTGTGGGGAAAAAAAAAATAAATAAAATATAAGAACAAAAAAATAAAAAAAAGCAGGGAAACCAAAATCCATTTGATGATTGTTCGAAATATCATAACCTAGATTTAACTATAGTAGGTATTTCATCTAAAACGTGACCTTTTTTAGTAACGAGGCACGCCGTAACTTAGTTGGTTAAGGCAACGCGCTACAAGCCGGAAAGTCCCAGTGCGGTCAGGAATTTTAAATTTACTAAAAACTTTCTGGCGGCAGCATGACCCTGGGTCCACTAAGCCTCTAATGGTAATGAGTACCAACGCTTATTCTTCGAGTAAAGACGGCAGTCACGCAGGGCTGACAACCCGGCTGACATCAAATGCCGATATTCTACAAAAGTGGGAGCCTTGACCTTCTACTACTCAAAGAGCCTCCTAAAACCTGTAGCGGGATCACTTTACCTTTGCCTTTTATAGTAGTAACTAACTATCACACTAACAATATCGAACCCGTAGGTTCATGGCCGCGCGGACATAGGCTCTCCATACATCCCTATCCTGAGCCAATGTTTTCCATTCACCCCTGTATAATCTACTTCCCTCAAATCATAGTTAATCTCTCCATACTTCCCTGTCCTGAGCCAATGTTTTCCATACATCCCCTGTATTATCTAATTTCCTTAAAACATGGTTAAGCTCTCCATACATCCCTATCCTGAGCCAATGTTTTCCATTCATCCCCTGTATAATCTACTTCCCTCAAATCATAGTTAAGCTCTCCATACATCCCTATCCTGAGCCATTGTTTTCCATTCGTCCCCTGTATAATCTATTTTCCTCAAATCATAGTTAAGCTCTCCATACATCCCTATCCTGAGTCATTGTTTTCCATTCATCCCCTGTATAATCTACTTCCCTCAAATCATAGTTAATCTCTCCATACTTCCCTGTCCTGAGCCAATGTTTTCCATTCATCCCCTGTATAATCTAATTCCCTCAAAACATGGTTAAGCTCTCCATACATCCCTATCCTGAGCCAATGTTTTCCATTCATCCCCTGTATAATCTACTTCCCTCAAATCATAGTTAATCTCTCCATACTTCACTGTCCTGAGCCAATGTTTTCCATTCATCCCCTGTATAATCTAATTCCCTCAAAACATGGTTAAGTTCTCCATACATCCCTATCCTGAGCCAATGTTTTCCATTCATCCCCTGTATAATCTACTTCCCTCAAATCATTGTTAAGCTCTCCATACATCCCTATCCTGAGCCATTGTTTTCCATTCGTCCCCTGTATAATCTATTTTCCTCAAATCATAGTTAAGCTCTCCATACATCCCTATCCTGAGTCATTGTTTTCCATTCATCCCCTGTATAATCTACTTCCCTCAAATCATGGTTAATGTTATTTTCCCCAGCTCATCCTTTGTCTACCATCTGGGCGTTTTCCCTCTGGTTTTCCTACAGGAAGCTTCCATGCACGCCTTTTTTTCATGAATATTATTGTTAAACACACAAATAGTATTTCTCGGAATAGGATGTCAGTTCCCATGGACTAGTTAATACGGCACTTTTCTCAGTTCTGACGTTTTTGGGTTCAATCCCCGGCCGGATCAATGAATATTTTAAAGAAGTACAAATCGTGAGGAATAACTTCCTGCGAAAGGAATTAAATCTGTGGGAAGAACAAGCATGGAAGAAGATGCTTCTTAAATGATTGTTCTTCCCACTCACTGCCAAGAGTTTAATTGATAGGCCTATGCTAAACACCTAAGTTGTTGAAGAAAGTTGGAAATAAAATACTTGGTTTAAAAATAATTATTTCTGAATTCGTAGTGTTATTAAAATGTTGTTGATGATTCTGTGAAACACGGAACATTAAGTAATTTTCTTACAGTTCCTGAAAATTACAAATGCCTTATAAATTTAAAATTTTACGATAATAAGTAAAAAAGAAAGCGCTGTTCAATATCTCGGCAACACATGAAACTGTTCTCCCTTATTTGACGTTATTGCTGTTAATGATTATTCAAGCTTGTTGTCCACACCACGAACCATTCTTGTATAATACCGGCAAACAACTTTTCTACGTTTATTGTCATTTTTATTCTCTCCTCAAATTAGTTCAGTCATTTTGTAGAGAATTCTTTTCCTTTTAAGTGTCTAAACCCATCAAGTCCAATTTTTATTAAGGTTTTCAAAACGGCAAATTAATGAAAATTTCATCCTGTAAGATGAACTTTATTGTGTTCTTAAATTCTATCGGCGTTTTCAAAAGGGATGTTTAGTATTTAATGTGTATAGTAAGCCTTATAATAATAATAATAATAATAATAATAATAATAATAATAATAATAATAATAATAATAATAATAATAATAATAATAAACTGTAATAATAGAAATAGTAGTAATAGTAATAACGGTAATAGAAAGAATAATAACGGCAATATATATAGTCATAACGGTAATAGAAATAGTAATAACGGTATTAGTAATAGTAATAACGGTATTAGTAATAACGGTGGTAGTAATAGTAAAAACGGTATTAGTAATATCGGTGGTAGTAATAGTAAAAACGGTATTAGCTATAGTTGAATGCAGGCTTTCACGGCCGGTAATCTAGCAATAGTAAAAACTGCAGTTTTAATAGCAATAACAACATTATTAATGTATTCATTCAAAGTATTCTCCCAAGATCAGGTCTTTCACTGCAAACTCAACATTCTCCACTCTTTCCTTAACTGAGCCTTCCTTTTTGTATCTTCATACAAACCATTTATTTTAATATTGTCCATCATCTGATGTATTTTTCTGCCACTAACTTTATTTCCATTGACCATTCCTTCTAGGGCATCCGTCAGCAGGCAGTTCCTTATTAGCCAGTGGCCAATCCAATTTATTTTCCTCTTCTTTATGAGTTCCAGCATTATTCTTCTTCGCCCACTTTGTATAGCACATCTTTTTTTTTTTAATTTTGTCTTTCCATTTTATACTTCCATCCTTCTCCATATCCACATCTCAAAAGCTTCCAGTCGCTTTTCCTCATTCCGTCGTAATGTTCAAGTATCTGCACCATACAATTCTACACTCCACACAAAGCACTTCACTAGCCTCTTCCGTAATTCTTTTGCCAAAGGTCCGCAGAAAATGTTCCTCTTCGTGTTAAAGGTTTCTTTTGTCATTGCTATCCTGTGCTTTACTTCTTGACAGCAGTTCATGTTACTACTGATAGTACAACCCAAGTATTTGAAGCTCTCCACTTGCTCAATGGCCTCATCTTTGATCTTCCTTGATTCCCTTCCTATAATCATGGCCTTCGTCTTATTTATATTTATCTTCATTCCATAATCCTCGCACATGTCATTTAGCTCCATCAGCATGTTCCTCAGTGTCATTGCATCTTCTGCTAGTAAAGCCATATCATCCACAATTCTTATGCACTTATTTCTTCTTCCTCCCATGTTTACGGCTCCCGTATTCCAGAAACAAATCTTCATTAGGTCTACCATGTAGATGTTGAAAAGCATAGGTAATAGAGGACATCCTTGCTGTTCCCCCCTTCCAAATTCTTTTCCCTCTGATATTTATTTCTTCTCCTATCTTCACTTTTATTCGCTATTTCGTATAAAGATTACTTATGAGCCTCCTCTCTTTCCATTTCACGCCAATGTTTTTCAAGACCCTCATGGGTTTTTTCCAATTCAATCTGTCAAAGGTATTTTCCAGGTCAACAAATACCGCATAAACTTATTTATCTTTTTCTATATGTCTTTCCCTAAAACTCTATAATGAAATTATACAAGACTATTCATTCATAGTGTTCTGCCCAAGAGCAGGTCTTTCCCTGCATACTCAAAATTCTCCATTCTTTCCTTAACTCAGTCTTCCTTTTTGTATCCGCATATAAACCATTTATTTTAATATTGTCTATCATCTGATGTCTTTTTCTGCCTCCAACTTTCTTTCCATTGACCATTCCTTCTAGGGAATCCGTTATCAGGCAGTTTCTTCTTAGCCAGTGGCCAATCCAATTTATTGTCCTTAATTTTAATAAAGGTAATAGTAATAACGGTACTAGTAAAAACGGTAATGGTTATAACGGTAATGGTTATAACGGTAATGGTTATAACGGTAATGGTTATAACGGTAATGGTTATAACGGTAATGGTTATAACGGTAATGGTAATAACGGTAATGGTAATAACGGCAATGGTAATAACGGCAATGGTATTAACGGCAATAGTAATAACGGCAATAGTAATAACGGCAATAGTAATAACGGCAATAGTAATAACGGGAATAGTAATAACGGGAATAGTAATAACGGGAATAGTAATAACGGGAATAGTAATAACGGGAATAGTAATAACGGGAATAGTAATAACGGGAATAGTAATAACGGGAATAGTAATAACGGGAATAGTAATAACGGGAATAGTAATAACGGGAATAGTAATAACGGGAATAGTAATAACGGAATAGTAATAACGGGAATAGTAATAACGGGAATAGTAATAACGGGAATAGTAATAACGGGAATAGTAATAACGGGAATAGTAATAACGGGAATAGTAATAACGGGAATAGTAATAACGGGAATAGTAATAACGGGAATAGTAATAACGGGAATAGTAATAACGGGAATAGTAATAACAGTAATAGCAATAGTAATAACAGAATAGTAAAAATGATTTTGATGATATTGATGATGATAACAATAATAACAACAATATTCTTTCTTTCTTATTCTTAGTGTAACAGTTTAACCTCTCCCTTTTGGATACTTTTACGTATCCCATCCCACCCGATCCCTATAGTGACATGACCTGTCGGGAGAGGATTTTTTTACTATAGAAAACATATGTACATTTTGACTGCACAGGGACATGTAAAGCACCCTTGAATGAAAAAATCTACTCGATGCCATGGCCACCTCCAAGACAGCAACAACATATAAAGCACAGTATTCAGTCATACATCCATACCCTGAACAAGGCGAAAATGTTACAATGATTATGATGTCAAAATTATGTTCGGGCATTATTTGGACCTTAAAATTTCCAGACATTTGTCTCACAGGTGAAGAAAATGTCCGAAAAACATCAGCCATTAAACTTGTCTCGAACATAGAATCCGCGGCCGTTGCGTGCGAGTAAACGATGGTATCCCGATACAACATTAGTGGCCATTCGAACCTCTCTGAATTTAATTAATCATGAAACGGAAAATAAGGAAGATTGGGCGATGAAATTATAGAGCATTCAAGAATACTCACAGATTTTATTTTACGCACACTAGTACACTTCTACATGTGCTCCATTAGTAGCACGAACAATATCCAACCTGTACTCAACTTTTTGGAGTTATCTCACAAACATGCCATCTGCAACTGTGGAAACCACATCATGAATTCAGGTTCGTAATTTTGGTACATCATTCACTCGAGTCGCTAATTCAGGGTCCTTCACGTCACCCAGAGGAAGAAATCACCGAAATTGGATCCGGTGAACATGGTGGCTACCATATCGAACTATCGCGTCAAAATACATCGATTAGGAAAATTTTGTACCCCGAACATCCAGTGTGAGGAAGCCCCATCTCGGTGAAAGATGGTATTAGGTAGTGGAGCAACTATTTGTGGGTACACAAACTGTTTCAAAATGTCTGCATACATGTGACTGTAAACTGACCGATAATCTTGACCTTCGTTAGACCTCACCAAACGTTATGTTTTGAACTTGCACAGACATGTTCTCTGTACACATTTGGGTTTTCTGGTCCCTATATCCGTACATTATGCCGATTGACAATGATCGATACGTGAAATGTTGCTTCGTCTGAAAATAGCATGTTTAAAGGAAGTGAGGATTCGTTCGATGCGGTCAGGAATTTCCATACCAAATTCCCTACGACGCGGCCTGTCGTTTGGTATTAGTTGTTGCACAATCTGCACTTTGTATGGATACAACTGAAGCCACTTATGCAGAACTCGATACACAGTTGTCGGAGGCACATTGAATTGCCTTGATGCCTGGCGAATGGATTTATTCAGGCTTCTCCGAAATTCCGCTCGAAAATCTTCCACGTTTTCAACTGCCACGGAACTTGTGTATTAAGAACATTTAAGTCTCGTGGACTGTGATGAGCAAGATATATGGCATGAATTAGGAATGGAAGAGGGCATAGAAGTTTCTTGTAGGAAAACAGAGGTAAAACGCCCAGTTGGTAGACCAAGAAAGAGTTGGGAGAATAATATTAACCATGATTTGAGATAATTGAATTATGCAGAGGATGACTGGAAAAATATTAGCTTAGGATAGGGATGTGTTGTGAGCTTATGTCTGCGCGGCTATGATGAACCTACAGGTTAAATAGTGCCAGTTAGTAAGTTAGTTAGTTAGTTATTTAGTTAGTTAGTAAAAGTATGATTTCTTGTTTGAACCCCGAAAAGAAAAAAATAAGTGTGTGGATATAAATGCTGCGGAGTCGCCATTTTTTCTTAATGTGATTGTTGCGCAATATTGTGACACAAAAATAAACTTCAGTTAAGTGAAATACAAATTCTTTGAGTTTCTCTTTCTATTAATTACCATTACTATTTCACAAATCCGCAAATCTTGTTAGTAAAATATTAATTGAAATCTGGGAGGTTTCATTGGAATACCGTTTATATGTATAGTAGTGAATGGCCTAACGTGAGTTGTACATGTGTTGAGTCTACACTCTAGCTAACAAGTAATTACACATTCTATTACAGAAAAACATTAATTTACACTTGTCGCATTGTTAGAAACTAAGTACAGTAAACGCTCATTATTCGCGGGGGATATGTTCCGAAAATATACGGCGAATACGTTCCAAGGTTCCAAAATAAAATAAAAATTATCGAAATGAAATAAATTAATGACAGAGTTTTAGCAATTTTTATTAAATATTACAGTCAGGCTTAGACAAGGACTTGAAGAAGTTAGTAATTTTTCCTGTTTTGCCGCATTTATGTTATCTTTCAATTTCAGATTGATATTTAGATGTGAATTCAGCGATATATTACCTTATTTTGTCCTCACATTTCTTGATTCATTAACATTGAAACAGCGATATATAGACGCAAACGATTCGCCAACGCATCAAGCATTTATATTTTTACTTTAAGCGTTAACACTATATTTTTCCGCTTTTCTTTCCTTTTACTCGACGTTAGAAATCGGGAACAAAGCAGAAGCGACACGTGTTATCAAAATTATTGCAACGAGTGACAAGTTAAAACAATGTAACCAACGATCGTTGCGAGGGAGGCATTTATCAACGGACATAGCGGCACGTGAAAAACTACGACGGTGGCTTTTAACAATGAACTTTAGGCATATTGACAATATAGTTAGTTTACTTTCATATCAATTTATCCATTTGGTTTGAATCGCTCTTTGTAAAAGCCACCTTGGCACGTACCTGCAGTAAAAAGAAAGTTGCCGGTGGTCAATAAAGGATACTAATCACTCTAATATTCCGAGTGGATCCGCGAATAAAGAAATTTTATCCGCAAATAAGGGAACCACGTATAAGGAGCTTTTACTGTATTAAAATTAGAACACATTAATCAAAGCTAATTTGAAGTAACAATTTGCCATGCCTACTTGATTTACATTCTTATATTTATTTTCTTTTCAGGGTTCAAACAAAGCATTTTACTATAACTAACTAACGCATTGGCACTATAGAACCTGTAGGTACATAGCCCCGAGGTCAAGAGCTCTCCACACATCCCTAACCTGAAATAATGTCTTCCAGTCATCCCCTGCATAATTTAATTCCTACAAATCATGGTTAATATTATTCTCCCACCTGATTCTTGGTGTAGCTCACTGTTAAGCGGTCTTCTCCATTCGCCTGTCTCTTCACCTCTCTTTGGTCCAAAAATTTCCCTAAAAACTTTATTCTCAAATACTCGTAATACTTCTCCTGCCTTAAAGTAAGAGTCCGTGTTTTGCATCCATGTAATATAATTTGGAGAATAACAGTTTTATATATTATCAGTTAAAAGTTTTTTGAGAAAGGTTGGGACGACAAGAATCTCTTTAATGCATAATATCGTGCATTTCCAGAATTGGGCCTATGTTTAATTCCTGCGTGCAGCTAATTCCTATTTGTAATTGTTGTTTTTATGTATTTGAAATCAGCCACTTCTACAAAATTTCCCACATTTGTCATTAACTGTCCGTTTCCATTATATATTTTTATGTGCAAACATATATTTAGTTTTATTGATGTTCACTTCCAGTCTACATTTATTAATGCTATTCAGAAGAGTATGCTTATTGACCCCTTAGCATCTCCTCGTTTTGAATATAAGTAGTAAATATATTTAACACGCTCATCAGAAGTTCATATAATTACAGTGGCAATTATAACCTGGACATCAAATGGGCGTAATACTTCATTCTGTGATCTGCTATTCCCGGGTTGAGGCCCTTTTATCTGGCGGAAACATAAAGCACGGGACACGGCTTTACTTCGCTTCCTAAGGAATCCGTGTTTGGTATCCTTATGCTCTAAAAATCATCGATTTTACCGGGTTTTAACCGGCGATCCTCGGATTCAGAGGATAGGATGGTATCCGTGCCCGAACAATTACTTCGCAGAATTAATAGTAATATTTTTTCCAGGATTGTTTCTGTTATTTACACAGGTATCCTCAACCAGAATGCACAGTTTTTTTTCCACACTTCCGGGTCTTGTGTGCCTGCTTCTCTCATTTTTTTCTTCTTCATGCTGTCTTGAATTATCTTTATCCACGTTGGCTTTGGTCTACCACGTTTCCCTTTACCAGGAAGTATCATTTCAATACTTGTTCGTTTGTTTATTAATAGTAATAATAATAATAAATGAAATTTAAGAGACGTACTGCGGGCTACTCAAGAACAGACCATAAAAGGAATTCTGAGATTCTCAAAGAATTACACACAGAATCAGTCATGGAATATGTACAAAAGTACAGAAAAAACTGGAATTCTGACGTACGAAGAATGAGCAGAACAAGAATCCCACGTCAGATCATAAATTACCAGCCACCAGGCAAGAGATCTTTGGGCAGACCCTTCAAACGTTGGATTGAGACCGTAACAGGCCACTAGGTCTATCACATGAAAGGAATAATAATAATAATAATAATAATAATAATATAATAATAATAATAATAATAATAATAATAATAATAATAATAATAATAATAATAATTACAAGAACAGTAATAATAGCAGTATTAATAATAATAATAACAGTAATAATATATTTTTGTTTTTTCCTAAAATGTAGAGACCTATACATTTTTTGAGCACCTACGAATACAATTTCTTAGCTTCTTGCTTTTTCCTCTATTCTCGTCTAATAGACCATAATTCTTTCTCAATTTCTTATTATATAATAGCTTCAATGCTTCCTCAAATCCGCTTGGGAGAGTAACTTACTTTCTTTTTCCTTCCTGATGACATTAATTCAACTATATTTGGTCAATCTCTCATCTCCTATTCCTAAAACAATTTCAATTTATTTCGTTAAATAAAATAGGAAATTTAATTTATAACGTTCATTTATTTGAGGCAATTAGAACAAAGGGAATGAGGTGTTTTTTTTTCTGGCAAAAAACAAGCGTGATGCACAATTACATTCTTGAGGCATTATTTCATTTAGTGGCAAAGGGATACAAGTGTATGCGTTAATCTAATATATAAATATGAATGTTTGTTTGTTTGTATGTTTGTATTCTATGCGCGGCCAAACCGTTGATCCGATTTCGATTTTTTTTGCAAAATGTTCAGGAGATTCCCGGGATGAACATAGACTATAAGGGATTTGTAATATTCAACCCCTTAACCCCTAAAAATTAATCTTTTTAGTGAAAAACGTGAACTAGAGCTCCTAATATAACGCTTAAATGGCTTACGCTGCCTAAACCATAACAAATACACCAAATACGGAATTGAATATCTCAAACATTCTGCGACAGCATATGTTTATCTTTAACGGATAGCTCACAATATCCATTTTTGTATTTCTTTGATGCCAAGAAGATCGGGATAAGCTGATTCCCAGGCAAGCATAGCAGCTCAAGTGGTAAGAACACATTAACATTTATTTAGGAGTAGCAGGCGCACGCCGGGTATTAGCTAGTAGTAGATAAAGTAGCGAAGTATGGACGTTGAAACAGAAGGATATACAGAGACTTAGACCTGCTGAAATGAGATATCTTCGGAGGACTGCAGGATACACACTACTAGATCACAAAAAAAAATAAGTCAAGATGCATACAACATGTTCATCGAATGGAAGATCACAGAATACCCAAACAAATGTTAAAATATCAACCTGCAGGAAGAAGAAGACCAGGACGTCCACTCAAAAGACGTTTGGATGGTGTTTCTTTTGAGGCCGAAACAGGTCAACAAATGGCCTAAATTCGTGAATGTACTATGATGATGATGATAGATAAAGTATGATTGTTATAATTTTCAATTGCCAGTTATTTTCTTATAGGCCTACAACTTTTACTTTATACTTGTTTTTCTCAGTTGTGCAAAACTTGCAGTTGCACCTCTTCACATCTAACCGCCTAGTTTATCTTAAAATATAGTACTAATTTTGCACTCCTAGATATTCTAGGTTATCTACCCTAAAGAAATAATAATAATAATAATAATAATAATAATAATACATTTTAATAATATTAACAATAACCATGACAGTAATAATAACTAACAATAATAACGATAATAATCTTACAATAATATTATAGTAGGCCCTAATAATAAACTCACTAGAAAAATCGAAGTCAGAAGTTTGTGACCATTACGCAATAAGCCCCCTGTAAACCGTGTCCTATGTTAACATGTTCCAATAATTACCTGTGAACTTCATTTTCCTCGAACCGTGGTTAATATTATTCGTTCACCTCATTCTTGGGTTACATATATCACGGATACCCACTGGTTTTCCTAGAAGAACTTCCTGTGCTCCTCTTTCGATCTCCATTAGAGCGATATATCCTGCTATCACAGTTTACGAGAGTTAACTGCTCTTATTACTACTTGATCGCTATAGAGATCGTACAGGTTACTGGTATTTAGTGTCCTCCTGTCAGCAGTAATTTGGTCTCTATTTCGTCTAAGCATCTGCAAATCGCCGTTTTGTATATTTTCAGTTTTTTTTAGAAAATTTGGTTTGACAAGAGACCCTGTAATGTCCGTGCGTATGTTTCGAGAGTTAAACAGCAACTTTTAAATTAATACTTACTATTTAACTCATGCCCTAAATGGGAGTCAATCACCAATCACATTTCAATGGTTTTTTATTTACAGCCAATCACAGTCGTGTTTCGCCTAAAATTTACCAACTAAAGAATATCATAATAAAGAAAGCACCTTCTTTTTAACATTCTGAATAGGTCATAGCATTATTTTGCTGTGACTGACTCTCTAAGAAATACGGCTACCAGATTGTATATATAGTTTATGAATGTCAACACGTAGTGCATACGAGAGATAATATAAAAAACATTTGTAACAATTGATTATACCACAAAAAAACACTGTTTGCACTTTCTTAAACGAATTATTTTCCAGGAAATGACGCAGAAAAATATAATTGACATATTTACATCATAGGACATCAGAAATTAATTAATACCTATAACGTTGGTTATAAATTTCTCCACTAGGGTGCATTCTTACAACATTGCGATCCTTTGGCAATAAATAATATTATGATCTGGTTGCAGTGATCGAACAAAAGAAGCGTACCAATCGTTTCTCATTTGTTTTCAAACATCGCTGTTTACATTACATATATAAATATTTTAAAATAACTATAGTTAAATAATGATTTGTGAGTATACAGCTTAATTTTATTCGTTAAATAGACCTAACAAATGCCACTCTTGATTTCCAAATTCTCTAGATAAATTTGCTCCTCACTTCGTGAGTCGTGAATTTATCGATAATTTGGAAATCAAGAGTGGCATTACTTATGATAATAAGTACCATTAAAAGTAATAATAATAGCATTAATTGACCTTAGCTTTAATGTTAATAATAGCAAAAGTTTATAATCAATAAGAATATTATATTTGGGTTTAAGATGTTCAGAATGACTAATCGTGCCTCGTAATGGTGATTGTAGAAATTGCTTGAAAATTTTACTGGAAACGAGCTAATACACGGCGTGCGCTGCTTCGCCTAAATAAATGAATATTAATGTGCTTTTATCTTTAGTTGAATAAGTAAAGGGTAAACTAATTATAAATTTATATTTTTAGATACCCCGTGCTGATTACCCGGCGTTGCCCAGGAATCTACTTATCCCAATCTTCTTGACATAAATGATTTGAAATACGAAAATTAATGTTTTATGTTTAGTTAAATAAGTAGAAGGGAAAATTTATTTCGTAATTATTTTTAGATACCCCGTGCTGTTAACCCGGCATTGTCCGGGAGTATACTTTTCCCGATCTTCTTGATATAAATGAGCTGGAAGACAAAAAATTATGTACTTCATATGATTAGTTGAATAAATAAAATGAAAAATAAATAATAGTTTTAAAAAACTAAAACAACACTATTTCTTAGAAAACTAAAAAATGAAAAATAATTTTAATTTCCAATACGCTTAGGATAAAATAAAGTGGTCAACAAAAAAATCATCTCCAACACATATAGAACAAAATTAGAGTTATCAACAAAAAGAAAATCATTTTACCATCAAAAGCGTGGGGTACTCTATATAAATTAACATATTTGATAATAAACAGATATTGGTAAAAGTAAGCTCTCTAAGAAGAAAATATAAAAATCATAAAATGCACCCACGCTTTTGATGGTAAAATTATTTTCTTTTTGTTGATAACTCTAATTTTGTTCTATATGTGTTGGAGATGTTTTTTTTTGTTGACCACTTATTTTATCCCAAGCGTATTTAAATTAAAATTATTTTTCATTTTTAGTTTCCTAATAAAGAATGTTCTTTTAGTTTTTTAAAACTAGTATTTATTTTTTATTTTTTAGTTTTAATATTTTACAGAATAAGATAAAAATGTAAATATCTTCAAATTCGATACTCTTGTACTCTTGTAGTATGAGCTAAAAGTAATGCTCTTCTATAAAAAAACCCTCCCAGCCGGATTTGAACCAGCGACGTATGAATTACTGAAATTATATACCACTGACAGTTCACTGCTCTACCAACTGAGCTCTTACAACGATTGACTAAAAACTCGACAAGTCCGCAACCTATTATACTAGTTTTCATTTTTTTGATTTTCGGATGATTCTGGCCAGGATTTTAGAAACAAAATATTAAATTATTGTATTGTCACGGGTCCTCTACACGTATACAAAGTTTCAAGTCGATTCAATATTTCTAAGTGGGTGAAAATCGCGTTGAAAAATTCCGTTACATTGATACAAAAACACTTTTTTTGATTTTCTGATGATTATGGCCAGGATTTTAGAAAATAAATATGAAATTATTGTATTGTCACGGGTCCTATACAAGTATAAAGTTTCAAGTCGATCCAATGTTTCTATGTGGGTGAAAATCGCGTTGAAAGATTCCGTTACATTGATACAAAATCACTTTTTTTGATTTTCTGATGATTATGGCAAGGATTTTAGAAAGTAAATATGAAATTATTGTATTGTCACGGGTCGTCTGCGAGTATACAAAGTTTCAAGTCGATCCAATGATTTTAAGTGGGACACAATTCATATCAAATCGGACAGCAAAAATTCTTGCAATTTATTTTTTTAATTTTATGTATCCCTAAATATAGTGAATACATTTATAAACGTATTAATACAGAAATTTAATTTTTATCATTTATAGGTTCGTAGTTATGATGATCTGAAATTATCGTAAATATGATAAACTAAAACGTTTACTAACTAATATTTCTGAAACAGTAAACAGCAAAAATTTGTTTGAAACATATTTATATAGGTGATATCATGTAGTTTATGGGTGTTATTTTTGTAATTATGATATTTTTATTTTCGGTGTCAATTTTCTGTTTTATGGCGGTTTACTGCAGTACATATCAAAAAATGAAAACGAAAAAAATACAGGATACTATTCACGTAATAAGGGTTAATTTCCAGCAATTACCCTTTTGGAGAGTTGAATAGTTCAGACAATATAAATGTTTTTTTATGCTATTTTCGTAAAAAAACTCGCGGGTCCAAGGCGCAGCAGATTCATTTCACGACCAAGGTCGCGCGCGTACTTTATTGAAAGAGCTTCATCAGTGACTTTTTCAACTGCCATTAAATCGAATAGATTATTATATGTTCTGCTTAATGGAACAGTACCGTAAATTTATAAAAGTGGCGAATTTTATTTCTTACGCAGTAGGTATTTATTTATCAAATTTTATTGCTGAAGTGAGAAGTAAAGAGCTCTGTTACTTACGTTTACTGTGAATTATTAAACAAATTATTTATAACTAACTCACTCACTGGCTTTGTGGAACCTGTAGGTTCATGGCAGAGCGGACATAAGCTCTCCATACATCCCCATCCCGAGCTAACGTTTTCCAATTATCCCCTGTATAATTTACTTCCCTCAAATAATGTATAATGTTATTCTCCCACCTCGTTCTTAGTCTTCCAACTGGGTGTTTTCCCTCCGGTTTTCCTACCAGAAATTTCCAAGCACCTCTTTCGTCTTCCATACGTGCCACATTTCCTGCCCATCGCAGCCTACGAGACTTAACTGTTTTATTATATCTGGCTTCCTATACAGATCATGTAGCTCACTATTATGTAGTTTTCTCCATTCACCTGTCTGTTCATCTCTTTTTGATCCAAAAAATTTTCCTAAAAACTTTATTCTCAAATACTCGTAATCTTCTGCCCTTTTTTAAAAAAAATTATTTATTTTGTTACAATTTTTTTTATTAAAGTTTAAATGTAATATTACATAATAAAAACTCTTTCATCAATAATTGAATAAACTGGTATAAATTTGTATTATGTTATAATTACTAATTTCAGTCTTAAAATAACTTTTTATTCAGTGTATTTTATTGTACCCTGAAAACTTTGACGAAATAGTATTGTTTTAAGATATCACTTCCAAATAAAACCGAATGTTTTAATACTCGTACCACTTCCTACCAAACATTGCAGCATTAGCAAGTCTTCCTTAAACATCTGTTTTATATCAACAATTCTCAAGTTCAGACAGTTGATTTACATCAGTATGTTTAGTGCATCTCGTCATTTTATTTGTCAGTCAAATTTAAAATATCTTATTGTTTTTAACTCACAAGTTTGCAGATCTACAAAGACTGAATGGTGTGTTAGAAGTTAAATATAATTTTAATTATGCATATATTAGTATATAATAGTTATTAACAATATTATGTGTTAATATATAATTTTACAATTTCTTAAATGTTTCTGGAATGAGAGAATAATCGTAGAGGTATACATTTTGTGTTATAAAAGTAGAATAATGGGAAGTTTAGACATTAAATTAAACACTATAACAATAATTTAGCTTATAATAAAAGCTAATATTATCGTGCATTTTAATATCATCTTAGATATGTCATGAGTAGGGGATGCAAGATCAGTAAGTGATACCAAGCCAATGAAATATGTTTATACCTCTTAAATATTACTTGTAACAGCATGAAAATTGTTATAAATTATTATCGATAGCTTAACATTACTTACAATATTCAACATCAGACATTGGTGTAGGGTACATGTACAAAATATTACAACACATTACAAAACTACTCTCTAGAAAATATTATTAATAGGCCTACCAGCTTGAATTCGTAGGTGTTTAGTAATTTAAATTAAACTATACATTAGCCAAAGTCAGCACAAAATTAACCGCCTACTGATTATATCAATAAAGATTGTTATATTTAATGACGTTTATTATGTAGCAATTTATTTCAAGCACGAGGTTCTCCTACGTACCATACATTTACGACACGGGACTCACGGATTTCCTTCCTTCTGGAGAAAGCTACATTCAGAATTGTTACGCCTTCAAAATGTCATTGATTCCTATCGAGTTTGAACCCGCGAAACTCGGAATCGGAGGCGTTCAGAGTAACCACTAGTCCACGATGATGATGATGATGATGATGTAATAATTGTAATAATGATAATAAAAATAATGTAATGATGATAATAACAATAAAAAAATATTTGCAAGTGCGCAAAGGACTATTACCAAGTAGCTCCGTCATTGTTTGTACGAGCGAGCGATCTCCACTCACGCGAAAGGTATTGCGGGCAGTCTACACATAGGAGATTTTAGAAAAAATAATTATTTTTGGTAGTTTCCTTTCAAGACTCCACTTTAATACTAATTACAGAAAATTAACTGGTGTTCAGGTAATAATGTGGCACTTTTTGATTTTATAAAATTTTTGGTGAGGAAGGTCAATTGCATATTAATTGCATTTACGCCCTTCAGAAAAACGTAAATATTAAGATACTAATTTTCAAGCGATAGAGCATAAAATCACCTATAATGTGACTATCTTTTCAAGTTGAGGGAATAGCCATACTTCGAGAAATGTATTTTATAAAAGGGACTATTTAAAACAATACGATAAATTGACAGCTCTATTACTCTTTAATTACACCAAGTGAAGACTTGAAATTCGGTTCAGATATTCAGTATATCAGAAAGTTTGACTGTAAAAAAAATGGTAAACTTTTAAAGATGTGAGTTCAATTTTCACAATTTTTTGCCGATTTCGTATGGAATGTTCCGTGGGTGAAAATCGCGTTGAAAGATTCCGTTACATAGATAGATAGATAGGTAGATAGATAGATAGATAGATACAGGTCAAGCTAATATAAAGCGTGTAATATTTATAAATGTATATCGTAACTATTTTATGATTCCCCAGGGTTACCCGGGAACCTACTTATCTCTGCTCTGCCTGCACAGGAATCTACGTACTTGTCTCGATCTTCTTGGCATCAGTGAAAGAAAAAAATGGTTATTGTGAGTTATCCGTAAGACATAAACATATGCTGTCGCTAGCATTTTTGTAGAGCTTTTTGAGATATTCAATTCTGTGTACATTAATTTTGTGTACTTGTTATTGTTTAGGCAGCAATTTGTAAGGGTGTAGGAGTTCAGCATCACAATTCTCTTACAGCCTGTTCATTCCGGGAATCTCCTGAACATTTTGCAAAATGCCCCATCAAAATCGGATCAGCGGTATGGCCGCGCATAAAGTATGAACAAGCAAACAAACATTCATTTTTATATGTTAGATATATTGGAAAACGTTCATTATATAAGATAGCCTAAATGGGAGGATAATATTCTGATGTATCTAAGAGAACTGGATATTTGTAATATGAATTGTATTCAGTGTGCTGAGAATAGGAACAAATGGATGGCATTTATTGAAAATTATATTGAAAGAGCGGGTTGCATTATATTTAGTGAGTTGGTTAGTTAATTAGTTATTGTTTTTGTGTGTCTGTGTGCGTGTTTCAAGGATAATAGAAAAAGAGTCCCTATATTAATTTCAAATGTTTAATCTCCTTTCATAAAAAGTGAATAGACATCTTTGTGTGTGACATATTATCAGGAATAGGCACACAATAAAATTGATCTGTAGGCGATATGATATTATGGAACGCCATCTATGAGAGTTCGTATTTTAATTGAATTTAGCATTGTTCAATATCCCCTCGACAATGTCAGCATTCACTTGGTTTTGTCGGAGTAGCTCTTGTGGAGTCCTCGAACACACTATGAGATTGCCCTAAAGGGGTCGGAGGCCATTCACTCCGCCTCTACTCATCTCCCCCCCCTTAATACCTGAATCTCACGACCTCTTCTTTGCTATGCACCACCTTTCTAAAGTATACGTATTAAATGGAGCATATCTTCTTCCTTTTCTAACTAACTTAACTCTCATAAAGTAAGGCTATAAAACTCTATTATACAATGGCTTGCTTCGGGAAAAATACCTCCTCCTAAATGACAGAACTAATTTAGTGAGAGAAGCTGAAAGGAAATAATGTTGAAATTTTCGTTTTATTTAGTGGAAGAAAGAAACTTTTATGTCATTTAACCGCTGCTGTTACAAGAAAAATCTTTGTTAACATGTATAAGATAATTCTTTTATCATAATATCGATATGTTTTATATAAAATAGGAATGTTGGTTGTAGTTTTCATGTGAGCGTATACGCCTCCTTCTTTATCATCGTTTATTTTATATTTTAATAGTTTTGCTCGGGTATACGAAGTGGCCTATACATATAATCACAAACTTAATAAATGGTACACAAATATTCAATTCGTTTAATAAAACAAACAATTCTTGAATACGTACTGTGATGAAAAGGAAATAATAATAATGATAATAATATTGATGATAATAATAATAACAATGATAGTTGAATGCAGGCTTTCACGGCCGGTAATCATAATGTTGTGTGATTCCGGGTTCTGTGGCCGTGGTCCATAGTTGGTGTTGATACCAGACGTTTCGCCCTCAACTGCGGAGGGCATCTTCAGTGGCGAGTGCTTCTAGGCGTGTTTCCTGGTCGGAAGATCTACTTAGAGTGAGCTCTGCTGACGTTGTGGACGTTGTATTGATACTAGTGGTGGGAGCAGGGTGAGTGAGCGTGGCTCTTGCTGATTGGCTAATGGTCGTCTCCTTGTTGTCCCTAGTGTTGATGCATTTATTTTCTAGTGTATGGTACCAGGCCTTAGGCAATTTGATACCTTCCTCTTTTCTGTTAATATTTTCTTTATGCTTGTATATTTCTATAGCCTCTCGGTATAATCTAGGGAAATAGTAGGAAGTTGTGGCTAAAACTTGTGTATCATCGAATAGAATCTGGTGTCCATTCATAATGGCATGTTCTGCTACAGCCGATTTATCCATTTCTCCTTGTCTGCAGTTTCTTTATGTTCAGATAAACGGGTGGCTATACTTCTTTTCGTGGTCCCTATGTATGGTTTTACCACACGAACAAGGAAGTCGATATACGCCGCAAGTGGAGAGAGGTGGCCGAGGATCCTTAGCTGAGCGAAGGCAGTCTTCTATTTTTCTTGTAGGTCTGTAAACTGTTTTTATGTTGTATTTTCGTAGGAGTTTTCCGATACGATCTGTGACTCTTTGTACATATGGTAAGTAGGCTATGCTGGTTGAGGGGCGGGCGTGTTATCCATTCTGACGTGCTGTCTTCGTGGATGTATGGTTTGTCTTATTTCCTTGGATGTGTAGCCATTTTTCTGGAAACAATTGAACAGATGGTGTTGTTCTTGTTTAAGGTGTTGTGGTTGGCATAACTTAGTCGCTCTGTCGAACAGTGTCTTAATGACACCTCGCTTTGTCTTGGATGGTGGTTAGAGTCTTTGTGCAGATATCGGTCTGTGTGTGTAGGTTTTCTGTAAACTGTATGTTGAATTTCCCCATTGCCAGTCCTTATTATTTGAACATCCAGGAAAGGAAGTCTTCCATTATCTTCTTTTTCCATAGTGAACTGTATTTTGTTGTGTCTGCTGTTAAGGTGTTGAAGGAAACGTTCCAATTCTTCACTGCCATGTCTCCATACTACGAATGTGTCATCAACATAGCGAAACCAATGTTCTGGAGACTTGGGAGCTGTTTTTAGTGCTTCTGTTTCGAATTTCTCCATGAAAAAGTTCGCTACTACTGGGCTTAGAGGACTGCCCATGGCTACTCCGTCGGTCTGTTCATAGTAGCTGTTGTTCCATTGGAAGTAAGTAGTAGTTAGTACATGCCTGAATAAATTGGATATTTCTTCTGTGAAAATCTGTCTAATGTAGTCCATGGTCTCATTTACTGGCACCATGGTGAAAAGGGAAACCACATCGAAGCTAACCAGTATATCTTGAGATGTTACGTTTATATTCCGTAGTCTCTCAATGAAATGTGTCGAGTCTCTGATGTAGCTGTCCGTTTTTCCAAGGAGTGGTTTCAGAAGTCCTGTAAGATGCTTTGCCAGTAAGTAGGTCGGGGAACCGATGGCACTGACAATTGGCCGGAGTGGAATGTTGTTCTTATGTATTTTTGGAAGGCCATAGAGTCTTGGAGGTTGAGCTTCGGATACGCGTAATTTCTTCTTAATTCCTTCTGGCAAGGAATATATAAGAACAACATTCCACTCCGGCCAATTGTCAGTGCCATCGGTTCCCCGACCTACTTACTGGCAAAGCATCTTACAGGACTTCTGAAACCACTCCTTGGAAAAACGGACAGCTACATCAGAGACTCGACACATTTCATTGAGAGACTACGGAATATAAACGTAACATCTCAAGATATACTGGTTAGCTTCGATGTGGTTTCCCTTTTCACCATGGTGCCAGTAAATGAGACCATGGACTACATTAGACAGATTTTCACAGAAGAAATATCCAATTTATTCAGGCATGTACTAACTACTACTTACTTCCAATGGAACAACAGCTACTATGAACAGACCGACGGAGTAGCCATGGGCAGTCCTCTAAGCCCAGTAGTAGCGAACTTTTTCATGGAGAAATTCGAAACAGAAGCACTAAAAACAGCTCCCAAGTCTCCAGAACATTGGTTTCGCTATGTTGATGACACATTCGTAGTATGGAGACATGGCAGTGAAGAATTGGAACGTTTCCTTCAACACCTTAACAGCAGACACAACAAAATACAGTTCACTATGGAAAAAGAAGATAATGGAAGACTTCCTTTCCTGGATGTTCAAATAATAAGGACTGGCAATGGGGAAATTCAACATACAGTTTACAGAAAACCTACACACACAGACCGATATCTGCACAAAGACTCTAACCACCATCCAAGACAAAAGCGAGGTGTCATTAAGACACTGTTCGACAGAGCGACTAAGTTATGCCAACCACAACACCTTAAACAAGAACAACACCATCTGTTTCAATTGTTTCCAGAAAAATGGCTACACATCCAAGGAAATAAGACAAACCATACATCCACGAAGACAGCACGTCAGAATGGATAACACGCCCTCAACCAGCATAGCCTACTTACCATATGTACAAAGAGTCACAGATCGTATCGGAAAACTCCTACGAAAATACAACATAAAAACAGTTTACAGACCTACAAGAAAAATAGAAGACTGCCTTCGCTCAGCTAAGGATCCTCGGCCACCTCTCTCCACTTGCGGCGTATATCGACTTCCTTGTTCGTGTGGTAAACCATACATAGGGACCACGAAAAGAAGTATAGCCACCCGTTTATCTGAACATAAAAGAAACTGCAGACAAGGAGAAATGGATAAATCGGCTGTAGCAGAACATGCCATTATGAATGGACACCAGATTCTATTCGATGATACACAAGTTTTAGCCACAACTTCCTACTATTTCCCTAGATTATACCGAGAGGCTATAGAAATATACAAGCATAAAGAAAATATTAACAGAAAAGAGGAAGGTATCAAATTGCCTAAGGCTGGTACCATACACTAGAAAATAAATGCATCAACACTAGGGACAACAAGGAGACGACCATTAGCCAATCAGCAAGAGCCACGCTCACTCACCCTGCTCCCACCACTAGTATCAATACAACGTCCACAACGTCAGCAGAGCTCACTCTAAGTAGATCTTCCGACCAGGAAACACGCCTAGAAGCACTCGCCACTGAAGATGCCCTCCGCAGTTGAGGGCGAAACGTCTGGTATCAACACCAACTATGGACCACGGCCACAGAACCCGGAATCACACAACATTATAATAATAATGATAATAATAATGATAATATTAATAGTAATAATAATATTGATAATATTGATATTAATTTTATTATTATTTTATTATTCCGATTTTTTCAATAAATATACATTTTTCCGGTACCCATGTTCACAGTTAACTACTAATAATAATTTTAATATTAAAATATAATAATAATAATTATTTATTTATATATTTATTTACTTATTTATTTATTTACTTATTTATTTATTTACTTACTTATTTATATACAGAATTTTAATGTTTACACACCTTTCTGCTCCTAAACTTTTATTTTTCTTCTCCACTCGTCTCTCTCCATCCAATCCGTGTCCTCCAGTTCTCTTGCTCTCATTCCAGTTCTTACTTCCTGCATCCACGAGTTTCGAGGTCTTCCTCTCTTCCTTCTTCCAGGTGGACGCCATTCCAATGTTTTCCTGGGTAATCTTTCTTCTTGCATTCGTCGTACGTCTAATAATAATAATAATAATAATAATAATAATAATAATAATAATATTAATATTAATAATAATAATAACATTAATAATAATATTAATAATATTAATAATAATATTAATAATATTAATAATATTAATAATAATATTAATATTAATAATATTAATAATATTAATAATATTAATAATATTAATAATATTAATAATATTAATAATATTAATAATAATAGTAATAATATTAATATTCTATCTATCTATCTTCGGGATTTTACAGCTGCTGCCGTCTTCCCGTGCCAAACCTCCAAAGCCTACGGTCTTGGGCATCTTCGATGCTTAGCCCCTTTGATTAATTTGGTCTTTTAGCATTTTGTTTTTCTTTTTTGTAATGTGTGGGCAGCTGGCCCACAGCATAAACCCCCAACCTGGAGGACCAGGAAAATTTCTGTCTGGGTTTTCCTCTCATAGCCTTTGAAGATCCCTCTTCACCGCAAGGTAGCGTTTCTCTATTTCCCTTAGAGATAAGGTTGCCTCTTCCGCCAGATCCGCCGCGATGAAGGACTCCTTCTGCGCCGACTCTGCCGTTGAGGTCTTCACCGTAACCCTGGCTAGGGGCCCTTACAGAGTACTATCAGTCGGAGCCAACTGAACCCTGGTTTTTTTTTAACGAGGTTGTTACTCCTCCCCCTCCTCCTTTCTCATCCGAGCTTGGGACCGGCCATGGCGGAGTTTAATAATAATATTATTAATAATAATAATAATATTAATAATAATAATAATAATAATATTAATAATAATAATAATAATAATAACAACGTGTTTTAATTGCAGATTTCGGACCATAATCCCACATCTTCCTCCCAACCAGCAAGTTACTAAACGCAAACATGTTAGTCGGTGCAGTGTCATTATGCCTTAAATTAATATTAAATACTACTAGTATAACAGTTCACTTAAATATGTTAATCAATTTGGATACAAAGTCAGTAATTATAAATAATGCTTAATTTATAACAGACTTAATATTAAAATAAAGAAATATTGTGATCTCAGATGGCTTTTGTGAGATTAGTTTGTGTACCTTGAACTTTATATCGATTCACTGATGGAAAGTTACCTTAAACAAGAGTTAGGTGAAGAGGTGGAAATGATAGGTTCGTCTCGCAACACTATAATAAGCGTAACGAATATTAGGTGTCATCTGTATACTAAAGAGTACATGGGGACATGTGTTGGTGATATGAGAATGCACTATGTTGACACCCACAATCTTACATTAAATTACAACCACACTTAAACACCGCGTGGTAGCTAATTTACGGATCGTTATTTCTTTCCTAACTCTTCGTTAGCCATATCCAAAATAAATGGGGTTACTTTACCGTAAATTTATTATTTGTGTTCCCTACATTTTCCCTACATGATTATCATAAGTAATCCCACGTGTGATTTCCAAATTATCGATCAATTCACGACTCACGAAGTGAGGAGTTAACAAATCTAGACTATTTAACTCGTGCCCCCAAATGGGAGTCAATGACCAATCACATTTCAATGATTCACAGTCGTGTTCCGCCTAGAATTTACCAACTAAAGTTTATCATAATAACGAAAGCACCTCCTTTTTAACATTCTGAGTAGGTCATAGCATTATTTTGCAGTGACTGACTCTCCAGGAAATACGGCTACCAGATTGTATATATAGTGCATGAATGTCAGAAGAAAGCGCATACAAGAAATAATATAAAAACATTTGTAACAATAGATTATATCACAAAAAAAAAAGAAACCACTGTTTGCACTTTCTTAAACGAATTATTTTTCCAGGAAATTACTTAGCAGAAAAATATAATTGACATATTTAGATCATAGGACATCAAATTAATTAATACCTATAACGTTGATTATACATTTCTCCACTAGGGTGCATTCTTACAACATTGCGACCCTTTGGCAATAAATGATATTATGATCCGGTTGCAGTGATGAAAAAAAGAAGCAAATGAAGCATACCAATCGTTCCTCATTTGTTTTCAAACTTCACCGTTTACATTAAATATTTTAAAATAACTATAGTTAAATAATGAATTGTGAGTAAACAGTTTAATTTTTTTCGTTACATAGTCCTAAGAAATGCCACTCTTGATTTCCAAATTCTCTAGATTAATTCACTCCTCACTTCGTGAGTCGTGAATTTATAGATTATTTGGAAATCACTCGTGGCATTACTTATGAGAATTTGGAAATGAAGAGTCGCATTTGTTAGGACTATTTAACGAATAAAATTAAGCTGTTTACTCACAAATCATTATTTAAATATAGTTATTTTAAAATATTTATATATTTAATGTAAACGGCGAAGTTTGAAAACAAATTAGAAACGTTATGTTTCAATTTGTTTACCACTGCAACAAGATCATATAATTTATTGCCAAAGGATCGCATATTGTAAGAATGCACCCTAGTGGAGAAAAAATGAAACACATCGAACTGTATATTAATTAAATTTCTGACCTCCTATGATGTAAATATGTAAATTATATTTTTTGGAACATTATTACCTGGAAAAAATACGTTTAAGAAAGTGCAAACAGTGGTTCCTTTTTTAATGGTATAATCAATTGCTACAAATGTTTTTATATATCTCCCGCAACCACGATAAAGTTACATTCGTGCACTATATGCATAGTCTTGTAGCCACATGCAGTCGATACAAAATAATGCTATGACCTATTCAGAATGTTAAAAAGGAGGAGCGTGATTTTTCAGTGATAAAAACATTGAACTGATAAAATTGAGGTGAAAAACGACTGTGAATGATCTTAATAAAAAATCATTGAAATGTGATTGGTCATTGACTCCCATTTGAGTCATGAGTTAAATAGTCGTAATGAAATATTCTATTTTTTAATACGTGTACTGTGAAGACAAGCTGCACTGACTCTTCCACATGTAAACATTCCTAATCAACTGATTTTAAACATACTGCAGTGTATATGTGTTAATTATTCAATGACTGAAATTATAGTCAGTGTTCGTACGTAGACAAAAGAACCACAACAACCTACTACCACAATGACCTTCTTGAGGCACATGACCATACGTGACGCAGAGTCCTCAGGTTCAAGATGATGGACAACTTGGATTTTCTTTAGTATGAAGAGCAAGTTTTCCACACATTGGTCTTTGGGATGCAGAGCTTCCGACTGAGACACTATCGATGTTTTTGGACTGTGTTCGATCGCTCGTCGTATGGTCTCCACAGTTTCCTGCGCCGTCGATGACTCGTCAAGAATATTCCCATTCCGCTTGAACAACTGGTGATTGTTCGCGTTGGGGCCTCTGTGCGGCAACATTGGCGAAACCATTCTTGGACCTCAGCAAAGGGAAATCCAGAACGCTATGGTCACATCCCTCATATTACCTACAAAAAGAGACAAAGTATCGATTTCACAGAAGAAATAATGATGATGATGATGATGATGATGATAGTAATAATCATCAGCAGCATCAAGGAGTAGACCTGCTCGTCTGTTCCGATCTCATGTTAGAATTGGTCTTTCCATCTTTTACTGGGTCTTCCAACATTTCTTCGTCATAGTGTTTTGTAATGAAGAATCTGTTTCGGAATTCTATTGTTATCCATTCTATAGATGTGGTCCATCCATTCATCTCTGTATTGTGTATTTCTATCTAATAGTTTGAATATATTTAGATATCTTCATATATTTTAATTTGTACGAATAATTATAATAATAGTTTTATTTTAGCTGGCAGAGTTAAGCCCTTACCACTCAACCAGGTTAGAGGAAAAAAATACAAAAAAAGTATTCTTACATTTAATTAACAAACTTATTACATGGTAATTATCATTTACAATATGTTATAATAATAATAATAATAATAATAATAATAATAATAATAATAATAATAATACTTTATTTATTCTGGCAGAGTTAAGGCCATAAGGCCCTCTCCTTCCACTCAACCTGCACAAATACAAATAAATATTTGACAAATATAGGTATACACTATACTAATTATAAACAGTTAAAGATACAATAAATGTAGCAATGTAAATGTCATGTACAAACAACATTTTATAGGGTAATAACAATAATGATACGATAATAATAATAATAATAATAATAATAATAATAATAATAATAATAATAATAATATAAATATGATACATTATGTTTTGATATACATAAGATTTAACGAATGAAATATAAAATGTACAACATAAAAATGATATTAATGACATAGAATGAATTTAGTTCTCGAGATATGGTTAGGGACTTTTTCGTCACTCTATAGGGCCTATATATATGCCTATATCCAATGACCTAGATTATAAATTTCATAAAATGTACAGAGAGCTTTAAGACGTCTAAGAAATGTTTGAAGTATGTTAATATCGCTCTGATAAGATGTTTGGTTCATGTGTCATTCGAACGTTTATTTATTTCTTTAGCCTGGTTGAGTTAATGCGATGTGGCCTTCTCTTCCACTCACTAGGACAAGCATATGAAGTTTAAATCAAAACATTACAATAATATTACATACTAAACAATAAACTGAACAATAATAAAAATAATGTCCAACGATACAATTAAAAATATCACTCTGGATACAACTTACAATTCACATGGAATTATTTTACGAGTCCTTTTGTTTAAATTCGTAAGGATAACATTTTATTGGAATATTAAAAATAATTTCTTTCCAAAATAAACTTATTCTGTTATGGCATTTTTAACTATCATCCTTGCAGAATGGACAAAAATCGTGCTGTCTGAATCAGTTGTCAAACAATTTCTCTAACAGTAGTCCGATGAGACATTGATTAAATAAACGAGAAAAAATTGGCACTCTAGGGAAGAATCCCACAACGCGAGAAAATCCCATTGCAACAGAATAAAATATAAGACAAAAATGAATATATACTTTGAAATTTTGAGAGAAGTAAATCGGATTCAGTTCCACGAGAATGTTGATTGTCTCTGCAGTCGTCACTTAAGGAGACGTTTTGACAGTTGCAGTGAGGGTTGGAAAACAGTGGAAAAGTAACAAATGGAAAGATTTTAGGGGGAAGAAGTTTGGTGGGGGAGAGCAATAGGTCTTGAGGGGAATTGAAGCACAGCTTGAATAACAAAAGTCACATCTTGAAAAATAGACGCGGAAAGGGAACGGTTTTTTATCAACCTATCGTAAATTTCTGTGGATGTGGAAATAATGATTTCTCGGATTTTCCTCTGAAGAACAGTAGAAATCTTTCCACACCTGATAAAAGTTCCTTTCAGGTACCGTACATAATTTATGGTTTTAGGAAAACAAAGCTTTCGTACAGTTAGGGCTTACATAAAGTAGTAACCTAACTAGATATATATTACTTATAGGGCTGCAATTAATTTAGAATTCCTGTTAAACATCTATGAGGATCTAAAGTAGAGTTGGTTGATGACATTTGTATAAGGATCACATTTCTAATCTGCGATGATAATGATAATAATAATAATAATAATAATTATTATTATTATTATTATTATTATTATTATTATTATTATCATCATCATCGTTTTATTTTCATCGTCATTATCGTGAGCATCGTCACCATCACCATCATAATCAGCAGCATCATATCAACATCAGCATCGTCATCATCATCGGCTCATTATTATTATTATTATTATTATAGGATACATTACTATAAAACTTATTTTGATAGATATTCTTAAAGAATGATTTTTATACTTTGTTGTTACCTTCTCATTGTAAAATATTAAACCCAATAATAATGATGATAATAATAATAATAATAATAATAATAATAAATTCATAAATAATACTCCCGTTAAAGATACTTCTAACATTAGAACCAGCTTAATTCATAGTTTGTAAAAGCAACGTAATAAAAACACGTTTAAGAACATGCTCAATAGAAGCAATAAAATAGTTTTTTTCTTTCTTCTACGTTCGTTTGGGTAGTTCATTTTCCATGCATATTATTATATTTGTTATTATTATTATTGTTATATTTATTATTATAGTTTTAATATTATGTTTTTATTATAATAATATTATTATATTGTTATTATTATTAAAGGAATGGCCACCGGGGTGGTATCGAGGTAACGTATTTGCCTCTTACGCAGCGGTCTTGTCGTGGTGAATTTTTTTCTTCACCTGTCCATATCAGCGAAAACAGAAGTGAATTGCACTGTGTCAGTTGTCAAATATTCATTTATCGATGATGAGTTTGTAAATATTCAACACTCAAAAGAAAAAAAATATATATACATACACATTATATTGGCATACGGTCTAAGAGACAAAAGAGTATTCGGACCTCTGTACTTACATAGCTAACTAACTTACTGGCACTATCGAACCGTAGGTTCATGGCCGCGCGGACATGAGCTCTCCGTACATCCCTATCCTGAGCTAATGTTTTCCCATCATTCCTTGTATAATATACTTCCCTCAATCCATGGTTGTTATTCTCCCACTTCATTTTTGGTCTACCAACTAGGCGTTTTCCTTCTAGTTTTCCTCCAAGAAGTTTCCTTGTACGACTTTCATTTCCCATTCGTGTCACATGTCCCGCCCATCGCAGTCTACGAGACTTAACTGTCTTATAAAGACCATGTAGTTCACTGTTAAGTAGTGTTCTCCATTCACCTGTCTGTTCATCTCTCTTTGGTCCAAAAATTTTCCTAAGAACTTTATTCTCAAATACTTGTAATCTCCTTTACTCCCTTAAAGTATGAGTTCATGCTTCGCATCCGTATAATATAACTGGTAGAATAATAGTTTTATATATTTTCAGTTTAACGTTAATTGAAAGGAGTTGGGAAGTCAAGAGTCTCAGTAATGCATAATAGCACGCATTTCATATACTTACATAGAGGTATACAAATCAAGATATGTGATGCGATCGTGTGTTTGAATTAATACATCCTGGAAACGGAAGACTAAATGATTTGAATAGGTGGATTAGATGGTATTATCTCCGATCTTCGTGACTGAGCCATGATAAATCGTAGAAAAAAACACAGATAATCACATCTCCGGATATTATATATGATCTGATATACATATTATATCTTCCTACAGTTTTTCCTTCAGTCTATTCTAAAATTCCCTTAGTAGAACGTCACATTAGTCCTAATTCGACATTAATAGAATTTTGAATGAAATTCTTTTGAGAATTGTAAGCATATGAAAAAAAAAGAAGAAGAAAAATAAAAACTTTGAGGAATGTATTACACATAATACCTATATTTTTAGAATTTATTGTTATTCGGCCGTTTTATTTTAGATTAGAATCGAGATAGAACCCAAGATTTTCTATGATTACGGGATTCAGTCAATTTCAAACTCTTCCTTCTCCTAGCAAACGAAATGGTCAGTGTATAAACCAAGGGATTTAAACGAGAGTATGGGAACAGGCTTCGTAGATTCACACTTGTAGCGCACGCAGGTAAGTGCTCGTTGACCGAGGTAAATTGGGAGATCTGAAATTGATTTAATGGCATTATGTTCCACTAGCAATGAAAAGGTAGAATTAATGATAGAAGTTAATTAAAAAACCTTCATCTAGAAAATAACATCTCTAACTCCCAGAAGTGTGTAATAGAAATTTGTAATCGCCTTATATACACTTGTAATGCACGCGGGTAAGAGCTCGTTACCGATGTAAATTGGGAGATTTGAAATTTATTTAATCTCATTATGTTCGTAGCATTGAAAACGTAGAATTCACAATAGAGATTCTTCATGAAAACGTCATGAAGGAAATAACACCTACAACTCCCAGAAGTGTATAATTGAAATTATTTTATATTCTAATACCCGGCGTGCGCATAATTAAATGAAAATTAATGTGGTTTTATGTTTAGTTGAATAAGTGGAAGGAAAAATAATTATAAATTTATATTTTTTACATACCCCGTGCTGTTTACCCGGCGTTGCTCGGGAATCTACTTATCCCGATCTTCTTGACATAAATGAGCTGTAATACGAAAATTAATGTGTTTTATGTTTAGTAAAATAAGTGGGAGGAAAAATTAATAACGCAATTATTTTCAGACATCCCGTGCTGTTTACCCGGCGTTGTCCAGGAATCTAATCATCGCAATCTTCATGGAATAAATGAGCTAAAATACAAAAATTAGTGTACTTCTTATGATTAGTTGAAAAAGTGAAATAACAAACAATTATAAATTATATCGTAATTATTTTAAGATTCCCGTACTGATTACCCGGTGTTGCCTGGGGAATCTACTTTTCTCTATTTTCACGTTATAAATGAGTTAAAAGACAAAATTCGTTATTGTGAGTTATCCGTAAAAGAATACCCGCCATATGCCGTTATGCTTGCACAGGAATCTACGTACTTGTCTCGATCTTCTTGGCATCAATGAAAGACAAAATGGTTTTTGTGAGTTATCCGTAAGAGATAAACATATGCTGTCGCGGACTTTTTTGTAGAGCTTTTTGAGATATTAAATTCTGTGTACATTAATTTTAATCTATTTGTTACGGTTTAGGCAGCGTAAGCCATTTAAACATCCAAAGAGCTACTTTTATTACGCTTTCCACTGCATAGGGCGATTTGTATGGATGTAGGAGTTGAGTATGACAACTCTGTTATAGCCTATGTTCTTTTCAGGGATCTCCTGCACGTTTTGCAAATAGCCCCATCACAACTGGATCAACGGTATGACCGCGCATGAAGTACGAACGAACGAACAGACAAACATTCATTTTTATATATTAGATAATTACTTTTTCATTCATTTATATTTAAATATTTATGCATAAAAGATAGTATGGATGTGAAACACGGAGAAAAGATTACGAGTATTTGAGAACAAAGTTCTTACGAAAATTTTTGGACCAATGAGACACAAACATAAGCGAATGGAGAAGACTTCATAACAGTGAGCTACATAATCTTTATAGGAATCCAGATATAATAGGAACATTTATGTATCGTAGACTGCGATGCAGAGGACATGTGGCACGAATGGGGAATGAAAGAAGTGCATGAAAGCTTCTTGTAGGAAATCCAGAGGAAAAACGCCCTGTTTGTAGAAGAAGAATGAGGTGGGAGAATAATATTAACCATGATTTGAGAGATGTGGATTATACAGGGGTGATTGGAAAACATTAGCTAAGGATAGGGTTGTGTTGAGAGCTTATGTCCGCGCGACCATAAATAGTGTTAGTTAATTATGTGTAGAATATAGTTCCTAACCGTCTTTAGTAGGGATTAAAGTAGAGGACTAGGGCTCACAATCGGCAGATGTCAGCGGGGTTGTCAGCCTTCCGAGACCGATAACAGTACCTCCAGATCATGTATGTGTACTCATATTAGTCAGAGGCTGAGTCTATTCCTGGCTATGGTGTCACCAGAATATTAGGCCAGTATAAAAATACCGAACCCGGGACATTCCGACTTATGGCGTAAAACCTTAATCAATCATGCAACGGCTTCTACCCATATTCATATGTAAATATAATAATAATAATAATAATAATTTATTTTATATCCATATTTTTAATGTTTACACATCTTTCTGTGCCCAAAGTTTTATTTTTCTTCTCCGCTCGTCTCTATCCATCCACTACATGTCCTCCAGTTTTCACGTTCTCAATCCAGTTCTTATTTCTCGCATCCACGAGTTACGAAGTCTTCCCGCCAAAGCCTGTCCCAAGGCAGGTTAGAAAAGGGTGAGGTGGTGGAGTAACAACTTCGTTAAAAAAAAAACAGGGTTCAGTACGCCCGGCTGATAGTACCCTGTGAGGGCCCCTTATCTAGCTAACAGACACTGCTGCCTTGCAGTTCGTCATTGGTTTGATAAAGGCTAGAGGAAGAAAACCTCGGGGGTTGATGCATCAGGCCAGCTCCCTGTTCATCATAAAAAACCTAATTTTGCTAAAAAGCCTAAAGATTTAAAGCCGGACGTAAATAATAATAATAATAATGATAATAATACTAATAATAATAGTTATTATTATTATTATTATTATTATAATTATTATTATAGCCTACAGTAATATAATAATTAATAATGATGATAATAATGATATGATGATGGGCTATAATATTACAATGACCAACAATAATAATAATAATAAAAATAATATAAATATATTCCCACTACAAAAACAAAATTTAAAATAGTACAGAATAATGAGAAGTAAATAAGGTACAGTGTACCGAAACAGCTGTCACTGAATTATATAATAAATATGAAAATCAAATATAACTACGTTTTATTTTTATTTAATTAGTAAATAACTTGTTATAAAATCTAGGTTCCAGATTCGCTACAAAGAATGCATGGGGAATTACCAAATTATTTTGAAGAGAAGTAAATTTAAATATTAAATAATGGTACTCTTTATTTTAAAAAATGTGTTGTAAGGGAAACGCCGCGCCTTAGCAAAGATGACTGAGGCAATAAAGCTATAAGGCGGAAGGTTCTGGATTCGAGTCCCGATGGGGTCAGAACTTTTAAAATAGTTTAATCCATTTCTCGACACCATGGTGCCCAAATCGACGGAGCCTCTAACGGAAAATACTACTAGACATATGTGGGTGTAACCCACGGCTGACAACCCTGCCGACATCTCATGCCGATTGTTTGTAAAGGAGGGATCCTTAATCACATAGTCTCCAAAGGACATCCTGAAGTTTGTAGTTGGGTCAGTTTACATTTTCCTGCTTATTTTTCTCATTTTACTAAATCAAATACTCTTTCTTTTAGGCACTACACAAGACAGAAATGATTGTATGTTTGTTATTGATTTGCAAGTAGTATTTAAAGACAAAAAAAATGGAATTATGACCTTTACAGTTGAAAATAAACACTCAACTGACATTTAAATACATGTAGGAAATTTTTAATGAATTACCTGCGTTAATGACTAAGGAACTATCATTGGGAACATCATTCATGCATCCAAACATAATTTACAAAATAGTATTGTCTTATATTTTGCAATAGTATGTAAAGTTAAGTTAATAGGAATGAGATGCACAAAGAAATTAAACATAGGCTCAATTCTGCAAATGCGTGCTATTATGCATTGCAGAGGCTCTTGATGTCCCAACTACTTTCAAAAAACGTCAGACTGAAAATATACAAACTACTATTCTACCAGTTATATTATATGGGTGCTAAGCATGGACTCTTACTTTAAGGGAGGAAAGGACATTACAAGTATTTGAGAATAAATTACTTAGGAAAAATTTTGGGCCAAAGAGAGATGAACAGACAGGTGAATGGAGAAGACTACATAACAATGAACTACGTGGTCTTTATAGGAAGCCAGATATAATAAGAACAGTTAAGTCCCGTAGACTGCGATGGGCAGGACATGTTACACGTATGGGGAATGAAAGACTTGCATTGAAGCTTCTTGTAGGAAAGCCAGAGGGAAAACACTCAGTTGGTAGACCAAGAATGAGGTGGGAGAATAACATTAACTATGATTTGACGGAAGTAGATTATACAGGCATTGGAAAGCATTAGCTCAGGATAGGGATGTATAGAAAGCTTATGTCCGCGCGGCCATGGACCTACGGGTTCGATAGTGCCAGTGAGTAAGTAAGTATGTAAAGTTATTTTATCGTAACAATCTCTATTCATGTTTCCAAAGCTTCAACATGAGCTTTATGCCTTTAAAATACGAGGGGTTGGGTGATGGGGAAGTTCTCTTGTCAGAAATTCTGTTAGAACGTAGCTTTGTACGATGATTGTAGAAAATATGCAAATCGGAAAGATTTATTATTGCCTCCAAACTATTTGTCAGACATAAAATATAGACGGAGATCTACCATGCTTCTTATTCAGATAACTGATTGTTCCTTGTCAAAAATCCACTTGCCGCCAAGATTTAAAATAATCCACCCATATTCTATAGTCAATCCTGATTGAATTAAACAGGGTATCTTTTATAAATGACCTTTCTAAAATTTTCTAAAAGCAGCAATAAATAGCTTCTCTTCATTCACGTAATTTATTGTGATTTAATAAAAGTTATATGCGAAATTTTAAGGTAAATGTATATAAATGTAATCACGCATTTGCATAATAAAAATACTCTTAAAAAGTTATTTGAAAGTTAAACAATATAATTAGTTACCTAAAACAATATAATTAGTTACCTATTGAATACAATATCCGTCACCGTGGCGTACTAGGTAGACTCCGTACCTTCCACTCCGACGACCCGTGTTCGATTCTCTTCGTATATTTTAATTTATACGAAGAGAACTAAATATATTCAACTATTATACAGAATTACACAATACAGACATGAATGGATGGACCACATCAATACAATGGATGACAATAGAATTCCGAAACAGATTCTTCATTACAAACCACTAGGTCAAAGAAATGTTGAAAGGCCCAGTAAAAGATGAATAAACGAATTCTAACATGAGATCGGAACACACCAGTTGGTCTAATAGACTCGTATTTACTAGCAGGAAGATCGCGGGGTTCGGGTCCCAATGGGGTAAGATTTCTTAATTGGCCTAAACTTTGTAGCGGAACCATGGCTCCGAGGTCCTCTCAGACTTCAACAGAAATGAGTACTCGATTTATGATCTGGGACAAAGGTGGCCGTCACTCTGGGCTGACAACCCAGCTTACATCTCGTACCGATTTTTAGAAAACTAAGTTTAAACTCGTAGCACTCTTAAATGCTTCCTAAGGCTTATACTGGGATAATTTTACTGTTTTACCTTCTAAAATTAATTTTAAAAATATGATATTAGCAATGACATCCTTGAGTAAAATCTATTCCTTGATTTGCTAAATCATTTCTCTTGACTTATATGTTTCAAGGATAAAGGCTTGATATATTTTGTACACTGTACTTCTTGAATTATATCCTGAGAAATGATGAAAAAGGAAATAAGCTTCATAATTACCCAATTTTATAATTAATTATACCACCTCATATTTTGCCTACCTACTTGGTACATTATTTCTGGCTTTCCTACAAGAAGTTTCTGTACACCTCTTTTGCATGCCACATTCATGCTTATTGCCATCATTAAGACTTAACTGTTCGTATTATGTCTAAATTCCCGTTACGATCATTTAGCACACAATTGTGTAGTTTTCTCCATTCACCTGTTTGTTCGTGTCTCTTTGGTCTAAAATTTTCTTAAGCTCTTTAAACTCAAATACGCCTATTCATAATGTTCTTCTCTCTTAATGTAATAAGAGGCCATGTTTCGATTTCACACACACACACACACACACACACAAATAATAGTTTTGTATATTTTCAGTCTTGTTAATTAAATTCGCATATACAGGTTTTCATCAGTTAGTTAGTTATACAATGTCTAAGCCTTGTAACCCTACATATGAAGTACTATTCCCTTCCTGTATATTTAACATCGTGCAAAAGTTGGATAACAATATGCAATACGTCATAAATTCGTCAACGTTCTTGACGTCAGAGCTACTTCCATGCCACTTGGCACAGAAGACAAAACATAAAGGAGTTTCCGATCTACTTTGCTCAAGCGCTAGCTTTCGATAATGGTATTCGGGAGGTTTCGGGTGCAAATTTAAGTACCGATCAACCAGACTGAAGATATTTCCTGGTTTTAGTCAGTCGTCAAGATAATTTCTTACGTCACCGGTTCATAGCATTATAAAATGTAAATACACAAAAAATGAAATAAACAGACGCTCTTTAAACTGAATATAAAGAAATCTTGAAATAAGAGAAATATAAACAAATGGAAAATTCTGTAAGCCTAACTATTAATATGAAAACGAAAGAAAAATCGAGAAGGTGGATTGCGTTATCCCGATGATAATATGATGGGTGATAACTTAAACTAAGAAAAGTAAAAATATAAAATATAGTAGTAGTAATAATAATAATGATGATAATAATAATAATAATGATAATAATAATAATAATGATAATAATAATAACCTAGAATTTGAGTAAATTATTAACTAATGATGAAAGAACCAAATACAAAATATTATTAATAATAATAATAATAATAATAATAATAATAATAATCCAGCCATCAATAGTAATTCTGCCCGAGGGCTGGTGTTTCACTGCTATGCTTTGCAGATTTACTAGGGAATTATAAGTGTTGTAGCTTCCCGTTGCTTTCCAACCGATGAAGGATGATGATTATGATAAGGGGATGATGATGATGGCCGGATGATTTTCGGGTACCGTTGGGCCCTAAGCTTCCTGACATTTGTCTTATAGGTGAGGAAAAACCACGAAAAAACCCCACACAAGAACAAGTCCCGACCGGGAAACGAACCCGTGCCCTCTGCCTGACAAGGCAGCACGCTACCTCGAGACAACAGCGATGGACATAACACTACTACTGCTACTGCTGCTGTTGCTACTGCTACTGCTACTGCTGCTACTGTTGCTACTACTGCTGCTACTGCTGCTACTGCTGCTACTACTGCTACTACTGCTGCTACTGCTGCTACTGTTGCTACTGCTGCTACTACTGCTACTACTGCTGCTACTGCTGCTACTGCTGCTACTACTGCTACTACTGCTACTACTGCTGCTACTGTTGCTACTGTTGCTACTACTGCTGCTACTGCTGCTACTGTTGCTACTACTGCTACTACTGCTACTACTGCTGCTACTGTTGCTACTGTTGCTACTACTGCTGCTACTGCTGCTACTGTTGCTACTACTGCTACTACTGCTACTACTGCTACTACTGCTGCTACTGCTGCTACTGCTGCCACTGCTGCCACTGCTGCCACTGCTGCTACTACTGCTGCTACTGCTGCTACTGCAGCTACTGCTGATACTGCTGCTACTGCAGCTACTGCTGCTACTGCAGCTACTGCTGCTACTGCTGCTACTACTGCTACCACTGCTACCGCTGCTACTGCTACTGCTGCTACTGCTGCTACTGCTGCTACTGCTGCTACTACTGCTACTACTGCTACTACTGCTACTACTGCTACTACTGCTACTACTGCTACTATAGCTACTATTGCTACTACTGCTGATACTGCTGCTACTGCTGATACTGCTGATACCGCTGCCACCGCTACTGCTATTACTGCTGCTACTACTGCTACTACTGCTGCCACTACTACTGCTACTACTGCTGCTACTACTACTGCTGCTACTGCTGCTACTACTGCTGCCTCTACTGCTACTGCTACTACTGCTGCTACTACTGCTGCCTCTACTGCTGCTACTACTACTGCTACTACAACTGCTATTACTACTGCTACTATAACTGCTATTACTACTGCTATTACTACTGCTACTACTACTGCTACTACTACTGCTACTACTACTGCTACTACTACTGCTACTACTACTGCTACTACTACTGCTACTACTACTGCTACCACTGCTATTGCTACCACTACAATGCTACTACAACTGCTATTAACTACTGCAATTCTACTGCTATTACTACTGCTATACTACTGCTGCTACTACTGCTGCTACTACTGCTGCTACTACTGCTGCTACTACTGCTGCTCTACTACTGCTGCTACTACTGCTGCTACTACTGCTGCTACTACTGCTGCTACTACTGCTACTACTGCTGCTACTGCTGCTATTACTGCTGCTACTACTGCTGCTACTACTGCTGCTACTACTGCTGCTACTACTACTGCTGCTACTGCTACTGCTACTGCTACTACTACTATTGCTACTACTGCAACTGATACTACAACTGCTACTACAACTGCTATTACTACTGCTATTACTACTGCTACTACTACTGCTACTGCTGCTGCTACTGCTGCTGCTAATACTGCTGCTACTACTGCTATTACTGCTACTATTACTGCTACTACTGCTACCACTGCTGCCACTGCAGCTACTGCTGCCACTGCTGCTACTACTGCTAATACTGCTACAGCTGCTACTGCTGCTACTGCTGCTACTGCTGCTACTGCTGCTACTACTGCAACTACTGCTGCTACTGCTACTACTGCTGCTACTGCAGCTACTGCAGCTATTGCTGCTACTGCTGATACCGCTGCTACCGCTGATACCGCTGCCACCGCTGCTGCTATTACTGCTGCTACTACTGCTGCTACTACTGCTGCTACTACTGCTGCTACTACTACTGCTGCTACTACTGCTGCTACTACTGCTGCTACTACTGCTGCTACTACTGCTACTACTGCTACTACTACTGCTACTGCTACTGCTACTGCTTCTACCGCCGCTACTACTACCGCCGCTACTACTACCGCCGCTACTGCTACCGCTACTACTGCTACCGCTACTACTGCTACCGCTACTACTACCGCCACTACTACCGCTACTACTACCGCCACTACTACCGCCACTACTACCGCCACTACTACCGCCACTACTACCGCCACTATTACCGCCACTATTACCGCCACTAGTACCACCACTAATACTACCACTAATACTACCACTAATACTACCACTAATACTACCACTACTACTACCACTACTACTACCACTACTACTACCACTACTACATACCACCACTGACTACTACTACCACTACTACTACTACTACTACTACTACAACTACTACTACTACTACTACTACTACTACTAATAATAATAATAATAATAATAAAATATTTTTATTGGGGATATTCCACAGTAAAGTGTTTCTTTTTGAACCCAAAGCTATTTTGTCGCTTGAGGTTTAAATAATAATAATAATAATAATAATAATAATAACAATAATAATATTCTTCTACTTCTTGCAAGGATTGAACTTTTTTGGTTCTTTCCGGCTCCACGTATTACAGCTACTGTGTCCATCTCTTTTGTGGGCGTCCCCGAATTCTTTTTCCTCCTCTTGGTTTATAGTTCAGACTTTTCCTATGCAATCTGTTGGTATCCATTCTACAGACATGCTCATACCATTTTCTCCTATAATCTTCTATTTTATCTGTCAAATTGAATATTTGTAGTTTTTTACGGATATCTTCACTCCATGTTTTATCCATTAAAATATATCTTGCCACAAATCGTACATATTTCATTTCTGCTGCTTCTATTCTTTTAATTGACTGTTTATTCAGAGTCCATATTTCTGAGCCATACAATATTGCAGGTAGAGCCGATACTTTATAAAATTTTAAATGTTTTTCTTTTCTTACTTTCTTTACCAGTGTTCTTTTAAGGATGCCACATAACGTAAATGTTGAAATAATTGTAATTTATTATTTATGTATTTTTCTCTATTAAAACCTAAAGATACGCCTAGATAATTGAAATATTTTACTTGTTCTAGCGTTTTGTCATTTATTACTATTTTTGTTCTTTCCATTCCCCTACCACATTGGGCCAATACTTTAGTCCTTTTTGAAGAAATTTCTAGGTTGTAATATTGTACAATATTATTTAATTTAAAAATTGTTATTTGTAAGTTATTCTCTGAAGAATCCATTATAGTTTGATCATCAGCAAATATGAGTGTGTCAACACGGATCTTATTATCAGAATTTGAAGTTACTTGCCATTTTCTGACAATTTCACCCTCTCTCTTAATTTATATATTGACGAAATTGTCAGAAAATGGCAAGAAACTTTAAATTCTAATAATAAAATCCGTATTGACGCACTCATATTTGCTGATGATCAGGCTATAATGGCTTCTTCAGAGAATAATAATAAAGACTTCAAACCTAAACTTATTCTAAATTCCAGACCACGGGCGATCACAGAATAACTCTACGAAAAAAGTGTTCTAATAGGGAATCGAATCCGTGACTACAAGGACTGTAGTAAAAAAATCTTACAACAAGACAATGAGACTAATGAAACGGCATCATTAAAATAATCCATTATAATTAAAAATATATTTTATATAAACATGTATATATATAATTTATAAGCTATATTAATAATTTAAAAGTTTTGATAATATAATAAGCTGTTCGTTTATGTTGATTATATAGTACTATTGGCCGATAGCGAGAAAATACTAAAAGACAACACGCACACACTATCGAGTAACACTAAGGAATTAGAACTGGAAGTAAATATCAATAAAACTAAATATACGGTCACACGTAGAAATGCATTATATAATGGAAATGGACAGCTAATAACAAATGAGGGAAATTTTGAAGAAGTGGCTGAATTCAAATACCTAGGAACAATAATCACAAATAGGAATGAGATGCACAAAGAAATAGACTCAATTCTGGAAATGCGTACTATTATGCATTGCAGAGACTTTTGATGTCCCAACTCCTTTAACCCTTAAATTCATAATGTATCCTTTTAGATACATCACTTGGTTCAGTTAATTTAATATATTAAATAAATCACAAGAAAACGAACAAAAATAAGCCACTTAAATGTGTGTCTAATTATACAATATACTTAATACCAACAGTTATACAAGATTCCATTTTCACTGCGGTCCGCCATATTAAAATTACTAACAGAAGAAATTTGTGTTTTCCCAATTTAAGGGTTAAAAAACATTAAACTGAAAATATATAAAACTATTATTGTATCAGTTATATTATATGGGTGCGAAACATGGACTCTTACTTCAAGGGAGGAAATGAGATTACGAGTTTTTGAGAATAAAGTTCTTAGGAAAATTTTTGGACCAAAGAGAGATGAACAGACAGGTGAATGGAGAATGACTTCATAACAATGAACTACATGGTCTTTATATGAAGCCAGATATAATAAGAAACAGTTAAGTCTCGTTAGAGTGCGGATCGGCAGGACCATGTTGCGCGTATGGGGAATTGAAAGACGTGTATGGAAGCTTCTTGTAGGAAAGCCAGAGGGAAAACGCCCAGTTGGTAGACCAAGAATGAGGTGGAAGAACAACATTAACTATGATTTGAGGGAAGTAGATTATACAGGGAATGATTGGAAAGCATTCTCAGGATAGGGATGTACGGAGAGCGTATGTCCGCGCGGCCATGGACCTACGGGTTCGATAGTGCCAGCGAGTAAGTAAGTAATATAATATCATGAGACATTTAAACTATATGCATCTTATCTCGCAGCAACTGTTATAGAACATTCTTTTGTGAATCTGTATTCCATTTTAAAATTTTAATAATCGAGAATCAGTGTAACGAATTACATTTATAATGACTCATTTTCCTTCCACGTGCATTAGAATATTGTCAATGTCTAGTATACGAATCAAATAGTCGTTGAATTGAAATTTAAGGAACAGTTCACTCAATAACACAAGACAATGATCAGTTGATAGTGGAGTCTACCTTTATGCACAGTTATTCAATCCTCATACAAGGTGGAAAACATAATTACATAACTGATTCTTTGTTTACGCCCCTTATGCACTGCATAGATTACACAGTGTTTGATAGCAAGAATTTTGAACTAAGATGTGTATAAACCTTGCACAAAAGTTATAAATTATAACTTACTTGATTATTGGTAAGAAGGTTTAAGTTGAACATTTTTTAGAGAAGTTGGGATAAGAAGAGTCCCTGTATCGGATAATTTATACTATACAAATAAAAATATTAGCCCAAATAATTTATTAATTTTGTGATTTTCTTCTTATTCTTCCTTCCAAGTATTAGGCCAAGGCCTGTTACGATCCTATAGAAAATTTTCCCTCCAGCTTCTTCCGGAAAATTCTCGTGTAAGACTTGAAAGCATAATAATAGTCCCTTCGATTGGTTGCTGGCCAAAGGAAGGCAAGACCAGTGATGGGCCTGCCATCTTATAGCCTCTGGTCAGGCTTTTCTGGAGAAGAAAAGAAAATAAAGGAAAGAAGAAACGGAAGAAAGGAAAGACTCCCTAGCCCTCGGATGCCCTAATAGCGACGGGGTCGAAAAAACAAGAGTTAACCAAGAGAGGTTAGATAGTAAAGTTAAAAGAGTGCAAAACACAAGTAAGTGGAAGAAATGTGTTGCTCGGCTTGGGCACCTTGTGGTCGCCATCCACATATCCCCTAGATGGGGACCCCTGAGGGGTGATTTTCTTCCCAAATGTATGTTTGTTATAATTAAATTGTTGACATTGAGCAATGCAAGCTTAATATGACATGATAAGAAAAATAATTGCTTGGGCGGAATTTGAACCCGGACCTCTGGATTGGTACTTCAGCGTGCTATCCATTACACCATCGGGCAAATATAATACAAATATATATATATATATATTTGTAAATAAAAATAAATATTTGTTATATTTGCACGGTGGTGTGATGGAATGCACGCTGGAGTACCAATCCAGATATCCGGGTTCAAATCCTGCCCAGGCATTTAATTTTCTTACGTCCTCTAACATATGTCTATAAAAAGCAAAACCCGCCTATGCAAAACGATAGTTCGCCAGTTATCGTATATGGAGCAGAAACTAGGGTTGATACAACAAATACTAAACAAATAATAAGCACATGTGAAATAAAGATCTTAAGAATTATCCAGGGGAAAACATTATTTAATAAGATACACAACACAAATTAGGGGCAAATGTCATATTCAAGACATAATCAAATTTATTAATGACAGACGAAAATATTGGAAAGGTCATATAGAAAGAATGGAAGGCAACCAAATTGCAAAAAAGAGCTAAAGAAGATAGACCAATGGACGGGAGAAGAACAAGAGGAAGACCAGCCAAGAGATGGATAGACAGTGAATGCACATCCAATACGTCTTCCTCCGAGGAGTGATTTTGAAAATAAACAGGATGAAAATCCTACGAATTATGATTAAGAAGAAGAAGATATATTTTTGGTATTTATGATATTGTGTAATACAAATTCTAGTTAAGCCGCCGAATAACTTTTTTCTTTGCTATTTTAACTGCTCAGTTACACTTTCTAAATTCGTCGAAAGCATCCATCCAGTACTTTTTTCTGTTTATGAATAACATTATGTAGGACGGAGAAGGAAGGATCCATATAAAATCACTTTGAAAAGTTTGACTGACTTGCTTTGCACAGTGGGATTAAAGTTCGGTAATGGGGAGTAAGATATTTCTTCTTAAAGTTGTTTTTAATGGAAGTTCCTGAGGGATCTTCAAAATGGAGCTAGAATTCAAATGCCTGTAGGGGCGATTGAACTCCTTTTGATAAACATTTCATAGTGTATTTTAGCTTCACAAACTTTGAATATATCGTGTTATTAAGTTAATTATCAGCACTGGGTAATTATAATATTTGTAAAATGTTTTGACGAATAAAAGAAATTTAAAGAGATAATGTTTTTTTAAAAAAGGCACCACACATTTTAGTACAAAATTTGAATGAAATATTATGACTTTTTTATGTTCAAATTTCCAAAGTTTAAATATATGATAGTGTGGAAATATATTTGCTTGAGAATTATATGTTACAAATTAAATTTTAACCTTATTACATTTGTTTTGTAGGCTGTTTCAAAAATAAGTAAACTCTTACATTTAACATTTATAGGAAATATCACAATGAGGTTTAATTAAAAATCAAAATAAAATTCTTTTTACCTCACCTCATATCCCGTCTTCAAATTAGACCGGTTTCAAAACTAAGTATTTTCATCATCTTTAATTTTACGACCGATGTTCTGTCGTCCAAAAGCATTGCAGCTTACTCTTTTTGTCGTAAAATTACCGATGATGAAACCACTTAGGTTTTGAAACCAGATTAACTGGAAGGTGAGATATGAGGTGAAATAAAAATAATTACATATTTACTCTTACATATTTATTTGAACAAGTTTCTTCATTTCAAAACGAAAAAATATCTTTCTATGCAATGCGTATATATATATATAATAATAGGTATCATTGCAGCCAATGGCCATGTAGAAAGAACTGTTTTCATGTCTTACAAAAGTCTGTTATCGATGTTCCTATGTTTTTACACTGTAATAGGTGATATCGGTCGCAGTGCGACCCACATAGTTTGCACTTGCACTTTTCTTCTGGGTTATGGCGCTTCACTGTTGTGCATATCCTGTGGTGGAAACCATGGACCGCGACTCTCGTCACGGTGTGTCTCAGGTCGTATCTGGCTGCTGTCCATTCCCTGTAGATCATCGCATCCGTTGCGTAGAACTCAGGCCATATCTGTTCTCTCTTCTCGTTGAGTTCCCACAGCAGTTCTTTGTAGGCATCTGTTGCCGGCACGAGAAGGTCCAGGTGGAGCTCTTCTATGAAGAATGGTTCCTTTGTCAGTATGTATGTTAGGCGTGAAGGCGTGTATTTTGATACGCTTAGCGCTGTCTTTAAAAGTGTGCTTTGACTTTCTCTATTTCCTCTAGGTTTGCCTTATTTAGGTTCTTCCAAATCACTTCTATTCCATAGGTCATGATTGGTGCTATTTTTAAGCGGAAGATGGTCATTGCTGTCTCCAGGGATAGTTTACTCAGGCTTTTAATGCTGTTCGTTGCTATTCTGGCCGCTAAGGCGCGTTCTTTGATGTGCTTATCGAAGGTGTCACCTCGGCTCTGCAGTGTGATCCCCAGATATTTGAACTGGTTTACATTTTGCAGTGGGTCTCCCTTATACCGAATGCAGTCATTCGCTGCGAGTCTTCCTCCTTTCCTGAAGGTCATTTTTACTGTTTTCTTCTCATTTATTTCTAGGTCGTTCTTTTCGGCCCATGCTACGAGTTTGTCGAACGCTGTTTGAGCTTTTTCGATGTCTTGGGATGTAATCACCATGTCATCAGCGTATGCCAAGATTTGGACGTTTTCTGTTTCTATCTCTGTGGGTATTTTTGCCTGTTGCTATTATGAAGAGTAGGGGACTCAACGGGTCACCTTGGAGTACGCCGTTTGTTTGATCTATTTGCTCTGTTTTTGAAACTCCATCGTCTATCTGCACTTGGTTTCTGGAGAGGATGTTCTCAATTAATCTAGTTATTTGGTTTCTCCCTGCTGCTTCTTCTATTCTTCTTATTATCAGCTGCCTGTTTAAGAGGTCGAAAGCCTTCTTGTAGTCTATGAAGATGGCATGTAGTTTTCCTCTCGGTTGTTCTAAGGCTATTTCGATGCTCTCTTGTAGACATTTAATTGCTTGTGTCGTCGATTTCCCTTTTACGAACCCGAACTGTTGTTCCGGTATGACGTGGGCTGTCATCGCTCTTAATCTCTCTGTGAGTATGCTGGTCATTATTTTTAGTGTTGTGCACTCTAGGGCTATTCCCCTGTATGAGTTTGGGTCCTTCGTGTCTCCTTTGGCTTTGTACAGCACCTTCAGCGTTGCTATTCTCCACTTGTCCGGAATGCTGCCTTGCCTTAGGCATTCGTTGAAAAGCTCTGTCCAGGTGTCTGCGAGAGCTTGCTCTGTTTCTTTGAGGTGTTCGAAGGCAATTTCGTCAGGTCCGCAGGCTTTTCTGTTTTTCGAACTTGCAATGTGTCGTCTTACTTCCTCTCTGGTGAAGAGGCAGGATTTCTCCACTTCTTCTTTCCTTCGTGTGGTTTCTGGGCGTGTTTCTTTGGCCTGCAGTACTTCTTTAAAGTGTTTCTCCCACGTATGTATTGGTATATCTCTTGGAAAGGATGGCTGTTTTGGTGAGGTCACTTTATACCATTTTTCCTCTGCTTTTTCTATTATTTTTTTCTCTTCTTCCGCCTGGTACGTTTCTTTATACCTTTCCACTGTTTGTTTATAGGCTCTCCTGGTATTTTGGTATTCTTGTAGGTCTTCGTGTGTTTTCGATAGTTTTGCCTTGTGGAGTGCTATGATCGCGGCTCTCCTCGCTACGTAGCATTCTTGTTTGAACCATGGCTTTGCTTTTCTTCTTTTCCATTCTTTCTTTAGTGTCGCGGTTTTATTTGCCCTTCTATTGCATCGACTGCCTGATTTATTTTTCCTTCTTTTATATCTTCTGATGCCTTTTGTATGCGTATATATATGCAAGTAGTTAATAAATTAATTCATGGACCAAGAGCTATGAAGAGCGACATCGGACTGAGATGGTTACTGTGACTACGTTATACAGAACGTAATATGTTAACCGAGATCCAATGACTTAATGTTAGTCTCAGTTTTCTTAACCACTTATCCATTGAAAAAGCTATTCACACTTGTCCACATCAGTCTGAGTATACCCCGTTCCAGACTTTATATTCTAAGAAAATAAAAATTACCGGAAATGCGAAATTAGGTGCATTCTTACTCCACACATTACTTATTTTTATAATAAATATTTCTTGAGCTATTTTAGATATTGATAGCAACATAATTAAATTTAAAATTAGATTTTCCAATGTACAATGATATGTATATAGTGGCGAGTTTAAAGATCTGCTCCACATTGTTATTTCGTTTAACAAAGGATCGCATTTTGAACGTTAGCGTGCAGCATCGAGTCTTCCGTTGCTCTGAGTCTCGCCTTACATGGGATTCGTGAATCGCGAGTCGTGGTACGCTCTCAGCAAGCCTGCACATGTATCTAAGTATGGCTATATGGAAGAATCGCATTGTCGAGTTTTCTAATCGAAAAGAAGCTATTTCTCGAAGGCTAAAAAATTCTGGTATTAGGTCTACCGGTTTCCCAGATATTCTGACCCTCGCATATAAAAGTCGTCGGAGTTCAGTCGGACCACTTCGCGGCGGCCGTGGAATGGGTGAGCACCGGCGCACCCTCTGCCAGAGCCACATGCACACGACGAACGCACTGTATATAGTTGTATATTTGTGCCGGTTGAGTGGAAGACAATAGTTTATGTCCTTAATCTGCCAGAACAAACAAAATTGTTATTTTTTTTATTACGAGATTTATTTTAAAAAAAATCTGCACACGGCGCATGTGCGACCGTTACGGTAGCTTGATTGGGTTCAAATTTGCGTCAGTTGTTAATCAGACTTTAGGCCTGACGGTTGTATATGTGTGCCCTGGTTATCTTGACTGTGTCGTGAATAATTCAGTTCTAAAATGGAAGAGGAAACCGAGTCAGGTCGGATTACACGTAGTGACCAGCGATCCTACATCAAAATTGAATCTTTACTCGAAAAGAATCTAATTGAAATTCACAATGCTTTTAGGGAGGTGTGCGGAAACAATGTAGTGGATCGTAGCACAGTATGACGATGGGCTACTCATTTCCGTGAAGTTCGGATAAGTACTGAGGGCAACCCAAGAAGTGGAAGGCCATCAACTGCAACAGATACACTTCTGACGTTATTGTTAATGACATTTTGAAAGAAGACAAAAAACGTGTGAGGAAATTGCACATGAGGCCAGAATGTTTGTCACTTCAGTGTACAGAATCATTACTGAAAATTTAAAGATGAGAAAAGTTTCTGCCACATGAGTTCCTCATCATCTGAGTGAAGAGCAGAGGGCAGGTCGCAAAAGAATCGCAGACGAATTGCTTCAACGTTACCGAACAAAAAGGAGAGCAGTTTCTGAAATGGATTGTTGCACTAGATGTAACTTGGATACGAGATTTTCAGCCAGAACTGAAGCCTCAGTCATCTCAATGGAAACATTCGATGAGGTGACCGGAGTGATCAGAGAGCTCAACAATGAAGGTCTCCTATCCGGAATACGGGATTCGCCAAAGCGTTGTGAAGCTGTCATAAGGAACAACGGAGATTATATTTATGGCCTGTAGAGGTGTTTTTTTTTAAATATTTTAATTTTGTTCAATCTCAGCTTCAGTGTGCAGAACTTTTGAAATCGCCCTCGTATTATTATTATTATTATTATTATTATTATTATTATTATTATTAAGTATGTATTATTATTACTATTATTATTGTTATTATTATTATTGTTATTATTAATATTACTGCTACTTATTATTATTATTGTTGTTATTTTTATTATTATTAATATTATTATTATTACTATTATTATTACTATTATTATTACTATTATTACTATTATTATTACTATTATTATTACTATTATTATTACTATTATTACTATCATTAATTATATTAATACTATATTATTATTATTGTTATTATATTTTTACTGCTACTATTATATTATTGTTGTTATTTTTAATTATTATTAATATTAATTATTATTACTATTATTATTAACTATTATTATTACTATTATTATTACTATTATTACTATTATTATAACTATATTATAACAATTATATTACTATTATTATTACTATATTATTACTATTATTACTATCATTATTATAGTTAGACGAGTATTAGTGTTATTATTATTATTACTATACGAGTATTATTATTATATTAATTAATATTATTATTCAGTGTGGAAAGCAACGGGAAGCTACCACACCTACAATTCCCTAGTAAAGCAGCAAGCATAACATGAAAATGCTATGATTGCAGTGAAGGACCTGCCTTCGGGCAGAATTACTATGGATGGATTATTATTATTATTATTATTATTATTATTATTATTACTGCTACTATTATTATTATAGTCCACCGCTGTGGTCTCGAGGTAGCGTGCTGCCTTGTCACGCAGCGGGCCCGGGTTCGATCTCCGGTTGTGGCAGTTTTTCTGGGTGAGGTTCTTATCGGGGTTTATCCTCACCAGTAAGACAAATGTCAGGAAAACTTTAAGGCCCAAACGGTCCCCGAAATAATGTGGCCGTCATCATCTTCATCATCCTTATCATTATCATTATCATCATCATCCTTCACCGGTGTGGAAAGAAACGGGAAGCTACCACACCTACAATTCCCTAGTAAAGCTGCAAACATAGCATGAAAATGCTTTGATTGCAGTGAAGGACCTGCCTTCGGGCAGAATTACTATGGATGGATTATTATTATTGTTGTTATTTTTATTATTATTATTATTATTATTATTACTATTATTACTGTTATTATTACTTTTATTATTATTATTATTATTTATTATTGTTATTATTATTACTAATATTATTATTATTTGTATTATTATTATTATTAATATTATTATTAATATTATTATTACAATTATTATTACTATTATTATTATTATTACTATTATTATTGACTATTATTATTACTAATTATTACTATACATTATTATTATTATTAATACTATTTTATTGTTATTATTATTATTGTTATTATTATTATTACTGCTACTATTATTATTATTGTTTTTATTTTTATTATTTATTATTATTATTACTATTATTATTACTATTATTACTATTATTATTACTATTATTATTACTATTATTATTACTATTATTATTACTGTTATTACTATCATTATTATTATTAATACTATTAGTATTGTTATTATTATTATTACTATTATTATTATTATTATTATTATTATTATTATTATTATTCAGTGTGGAAAGCAACGGGAAGCTACCACACCTACAATTCCCTAATAAAGCAGCAAGCATAACATGAAAATGCTATGATTGCAGTGAAGGACCTGCCTTCGGGAAGAATTACTATGGATGGATTATTAATATTATTATTATTATTACTGCTACTATTATTATTATAGTCCACCGCTGTGGTCTCGAGGTAGCGTGCTGCCTTGTCACGCAGCGGGCCCGGGTTCGATCTCCGGTTGGGGCAGTTTTTCTGGGTGAGGTTCTTATCGGGGTTTATCCTCACCAGTAAGACAAATGTCAAACTTTAAGGCCCAAACTGTCCCCGAAATCATATGGCCGTCATCATCTTCATCATCCTTATCATTATCATCATCATCCTTCACCGGTGTGGAAAGAAACGGGAAGCTACCACACCTACAATTCCCTAGTAAAGCTGCAAACATAGCATGAAAATGCTATGATTGCAGTGAAGGACCTGCCTTCGGGCAGAATTACTATGGATGGATTATTATTATTGTTGTTATTTTTATTATTATTATTATTATTACTATTATTACTGTTATTATTACTTTTATTATTATTATTGTTATTATTGTTATTATTATTACTACTATTATTATTATTACCTGCTACTATTATTATTATTGCCATTATTATTAATATTATTATTAATATTATTATTACTATTATTATTACTATTATTATTACTATTATTATTACTATTATTACTATTATTATTATTATTGTTATTAAAATTATTATTATTATTACACTCGTTATCCATGGTTCAGAGTCCCTACTGAAGAACTTGTCTCATGGGTATTTCCATCATAAAAATTAATCGTCCTCGGCTGGGTTTGAACTATCAGGATTAGAGGCTACAATCTTAATCACATGACTACCAAGCCCGATTTGAGTTTATTACTAGCTTATTGAAAAGGAAAACCAAGATTGAAAATGTGGGTCATACGAGATCTCCCGATAAATCGAACAGCGGTAAGCTTCTCTGGAATTTTTACAACTACACCATGAAAATAACTTGATTATCTCGTATAGCTAGGAAAATGGAACCTCTGTCGTTTATATGCAATTCTCGCAAAAGGAACTGCATTCGGAAATCAAATAAAATTTTAAGAATGGTTTCAGACAGAGATTTTTAATATTTCTCAGTAGGTAATAGAAAAAGTATTAAGTTTTATTTCACAAGTTTATTCTTACCTATGGTACAGTCAGGCACATTAAAATGTTTTGGATGTGTTATCAACTTTAGACTTCAGGTATGATTGTGTATCTACTTGTCTAGATTATCGTATATAGTTCGACACAAGCTAATAAATAAACTGACATAAAATGACGTATATCCTGTACGAATGGCGATGGCATATGGCCGACAGAAAATATAATAAGCCTATACGTATTAATTTTTGCCCTGGTAAACCAACAAAATTGGATAAACTTGGGTAGATTTCTGGATAAAACGCGGAAAAAAGAACAACACTTATTCAGGAATAAATAAATATGTTAACAAATTGCAATACCAATAATTCTTAATAATTCTACGTAACTAAGTTAATGTATAATGTAATTGTACTGATATCAAATTATAATATTATTGTATTTTCTTTTATTTGTTAAGATTATTGTGACACTCTTTTTACAGACTTAAATATTATTTCCACTCAAAGACTTCAACGTGTTCATAATTCTTGCGCACGTTTTATTTGTGGTATTCGCAAATTTGACCATGTTACACCGTCCCTAGTACAATTATCGTGGCTTCGTCTAAGAGATCGTAGAACTGCCCATTCCCTATCCCTTCTCTATAAAATACTTCACACATCATCGCCTAATTATTTATCATGCCGCTTCATCAGACTATCCGACACACATAATCTTGACACTCGATCCCATCAGCACATTGTCCTTTATATCCCGCCTCATCACACTGTATATTATTCATTATCTTTTACGGTGTCACTTACCAAAACATGGAATTCCCTTCCGCCCTATGTCAGAGACTGTCAAACTATAACATCCTTCAAAAACAAACTAAAGAATTATTTAATAACAAACTAACGTATACACCTCACTGATAGTATTATTTTAGCAATATTAATATATTTAATTATTTATGAAAATAATATTAAGAATAACAAATATGTTTATTTGTTTTGTTTTAAATATTGTATAATCGTAAAATTAGTTTTCTATGTCTCATTATTTTCCTGTTTTTTTATATACACTAGACAGGGACAATTTAATATGCCTTGTTATTGGTTTTAGTCTTAATTTTAACTAATATTAACTGGTATTATAGATCGTAATACGTATATTAGATATTATCTTTTGATCAAATTTTTACTTAGTGTTTAATATTAGAGTTAATTAAGATTGTTATATTCTGATGTAATATATGTTTGTCCTGGTGAGTGGAAGAGAAGGCCACATGGCCTTAACTCCACCAGGCTAAATAAATCTAATCTAATCTAATCTATATTATTACCAAACATCAATTTATTGTAACGGACTGTCAACAGCACGTACGCCTTACTGCCCGTGCGATCCATATTTGTAAATAACATTTTGTGTATATTTTAGTTTAATAAAGTACTTACGTATGTATGTAGGTATAATTTTTTCCATATAGCGACGAGTAAACGAATTAAATTATTTGGGTTATAATTTAACATTTCAAAATGAAGTTGATGTAACTAGCCCACTGACATTATCTAACTCATAGGTTCATGGCAGCGCGGACATAAGCTCTCCATATATCCCTATCCTGAGCTAATGTTTTCCAATCATTCCCAGTATAATCTACTTCCCTTAAATCATTGTTAATGTTATTCTCCCACCTTATTCTTGATATACTAACTGGGCATTTTCCCTTTGGTTTTCCTACAAGTAGCTTCCATGCAGGTCTTTCATTCCCCATTCGCGTCACGTGTCCTGTCCATTGCAGTCTACGAGACTTAACTATTCTTATTATATCTGTAAAGACTATGTAATTCACTGTTATGAAGTCTTCTCGATTCACCTGTCTGATTATCTCTCTTTTGTCCAACAGTTTTCCTAATCTCCTTTACTCCCTGAACGGGACCGAATGGTGAAAATGTTGAAAAAATATGGTAAAAAATTAATTTTTGTTTAATCAATTGAGTTGGTGTTGACTTGATGAAAATCCATATTTATTAATTAAATAAAAATAAAACGTAGTTTTATTTTATTTTGATTTTCATATTTATTAATAAATATGAAAATCAAATAAAACTACAATTTTTGTTTATTTGCTTTTTAATGACTCTGATTCCTTAGGATCATTTTCGTGTAAACAGTTTTATTGTAGGAGCAAAATTGACCCCGTGACGTAAGAGTTTAAATACTGTTGCACGTATGGTTAGCATTACCATTTAAAATTTAAAATGCGTTTTTTTTTCGGTTTCCATTTTCTTGACATTTTCCAAAACTTAAAATGCTCCTTACGATGCAATTATTTTGCTATCAAAGTGAAATTTTGTGGTAAGAATCTCTAATAAATGCTAATTTAAATTTGATATGCAGTTACTAGCCTAAGACACATGCTTCTTTTAAATTGAGATGGAAAAAATAACAACAGTGATAAACATGTTTTTTTTTAAATTGAAAAGTAAGCAGTATTCTCCTTTTTATGAATATTTTTTTGCATAGCAAATCTGTTTAATGGAATCATGAAGACTCTGAATCTCAATTTTCAACAGAGAATGTATAAAAATGCATCGTAAGGAGCATTTTTAGGAAATATTAAAAAAATAGTTTTAAAAAATCATAATTCTGAAACTTTTCTACTTATAAGCACCAAATATCACAGAAACGCTTATATAAGCACATAATGAATGTAGTTATACACTTTAAAATTAGAAATTTGAAATTCACCATTCGGTCCCCTTAATGTAATAGTCCATGTTTCGATGTAGCAAATAAAATAAAAAAATCACAAAAGCAACAGGATAGTTAATATTATAAAACCATCTTTAGTACAAAAGAACACAAGATTACGGCTTTATAATGTTCTTGCAAGACCAGTATTAAGATGTGGAAGTGAAGCATGGACAATGCGAAGAAGAGATGAATGCCGAATAACAGCAAATGAGATACGATTTATGCGCCGTACAGCAGGCAATACAAAATGTGACCATAAAACAAAATTAGGAAATTATGAAAGAGTTGGGGGTAGAACATATTCTCCATCATATACAAATCTACCAGAACAACTGAAGAGCCCAACATCAGCGAATGCCATCTTACAGAATTCCAACAGCTATGCTTCATTACTACCCCCAAGGCAAAAGTTTGCAGTGAGACGTCCCAAAAAAGCGCTGGATGGAAAATTCCTCTTTGACATCTTAACAGGCCACAAGACTTACTACTTTCATGCATGACATGATAATGATAGTAGCTAAAGTGCGCAAAAATGGGCGTCTTTTTTAACATTCGTTGATTGTGAAAGGAATGTAGTGTATTTCTTGGTTTCCGTAAACGGCGACAAATGAGTACAGTCTGGTAACGAGAATCTCAGTACTGCACTCATTCTCTAATCTTACATTTAAAAAATAACAGAATGAAGTTATAGTTATGATATAAATACCTCAATTGTTAACTTATACGTCAACAAGTGGACACTGGACGTCGCGTCGTTTGCTGGTTCATACCTTTACAGCTGCCCTCTCGTATTGCATCTTTATGTAGATGTACTTGTGACGTATCTAAACGCCATATCAACTTCCCCTGTAACGTCTTTAAACGCACAATTCTGTTCCTTTAAAACGATTAAATCACTGGCATTATCGAACCAGGAGGTTCATGGCCGTGCGGACTTAATCTCTCCATACATCCATATCTTGAGCTAATGTTTTCCTGTCACCCCTCGTATAATTCGCCTTCCATAAATCACTTAATATTATTCTACCACCTCATTTTTTAGCTATTTACTGGGCGTTTTTCCTCTGGTTTTTCTACAGAAAGATTCCGTGCTTTTCTTTTGTTCCCCGCTCCTGTCCATAGGAGACTTAACTGTTCTTATTACATCTGCTTTCCATAGAAATCATGAGCTCACGATTATGCAATCTTCATAAGTAATGCCACGAGTTGATTTCCAATTTATCTAGAGAATTTTGAAATCAAGAGTGGCATTTGTTAGGACTATTTAACGAATAAAATTAAGCTGTTTACTCACAAATCATTGTTTAACTATAGTTATTTTAAAATATTTATATATTTAATGTAAACGGCGATGTTTGAAAACAAATCAGAAATGTGAGGTTATGTTCATTCACTGCTACTTGATCATATTATTTATTGCCAAATAAGTTCGCAATATTGTAAGAGTGCACCCAAGTGGAGAAATAATTAAACACATCAAACTATATAGCATAATCAACATTACGGGTTATTCATTTTTTTTAGTAAACAACTCAGTAAAATCAAGGAATCTTTTCATTATTTGCTATATTCAATGTATTTGTTGGAAAAAAATAATGCTTTGACCTGTTCAGAACATTAAAAAGGAGGAGATTTCTTTATCACAAAAGCAGGAGCTGATAAAGAGAAATCTATAAAGAGCGAGGTGAAACACGACTGTGATTTGTTGTAAATCAAAAATCATTTTAACATGATTGGTCATTGACTCCCATTTGGGGCATAAGTTAAATAGTCTCCATAAACCTTACTGTTCGTCTCTCTTTGATTCAAACATTTTCCCAAGATGTTTATTCTCAAAAACTCGTAATAGTTTATCCTCCCTTAAAGTAAGAAACCACGTTTCGCAATCATATAACAATATTACCATATAATAGACTTATAAAATAATAATAATAAAAATAATAATAACAATAATAGTAATGATACTAATAATAATAATAATAATAATAATAATAATAATAATAATCAGAGAAAGTTGGTCTGCAGATTTCTTTTGATAAAAACGGAATATATTTCATGCAATAAACAAGCACCAAAATACCTGGAAACCAAATATGGAAAAATTAAAGGAGTTTCACAATTTAAATATCTTGGGAGAATAATTCAAGAAAATGGAATTGAAACTAAAGCCAATAAAAGTAGATGCCAAAAAATGGAAACAGCATTTCGGCTTAGTCACAACACTTACAATAAAAAATGCATGTCTTTACATACAAAATTACGATACTATAACACTGTAATTAAACCATTGTGCCTCTATGGAGCAGAAACATTAATTTTGAACAGAAAAAAGATATCGAAAGTATAGTGAAAAAACAATGCAAAATTACACTGCTCAAAACAATTAGAGGAACACTATGAAATATGCAAATATTTTTTCATTGGATAAAGGTACAAACATGAAATTAATAAGGTACATTATTTGTGGTTATTTATTTATTTATTTATTTATTTATTGCTCATGTCAGTAAAAACAAATGAATAACGCTGACAATTAACTTTTCAAATAATTCCGCTATGTAAGCAATTGAATCTTGTGCTTATTTTTCGAAGTTAAACACTTGTTATATAGAGTTAGTATCGTATATGACCTCCACGACATTCGACGACAGTTTGGCAACTTCGTGGCATGCTCCCAATAAGATTCTGGATTTCCTCTTGCGGGATATTCTCCCATTCCTCCTTGAGAGCATCTCAAAGTTGCTGCAGAGTTTGTGGAGTTTGATGTCGGTTCCTGACCTTCCTGTCTAGAAGATCCCACAAGTGTTCAATAGGGTTGAGGTCTGGGCTGACCGCTAGCCACTCCATTACCTCAATTTCATTCCTCCTCAGGAAATCCCTGGTGACAGCCGCAGAATGTGCCCTGGCATTATCCTGCATAAACAGAAATCCAGGGCCTACTCCAATGGCAGCAGGTACTACATGCTCTTCCAGAAGGTGCTCGATATACCGGACAGCATTCAGTCGCTGGGGAACAAGTACAAGGTCCGTACGATTGTTGTACATAACTCCGGTCTACACCATTATGGAACCTCCTCCGAATCTATCAATTTCCTGTACAGCCTCTGCAGAAAATCTTTCTCCTGGCCGTCTCCACACCCTCAATCGACCATCACAACATTTAAGAAAAAAACTGGATTCGTCCTAGAAGAGCACAGACTCCAATCACAGGTTCCAATCACCATGGTTTTCAGCATACATACGTCTTGCTGCCTTATGCCCATTTGTTAAGCGTGGTTTTTAACGGGCCTTTTTGGACGAATATTCTTTCCTTAATCTGTTCCTTATGGTTTGGTCTGAAACCTGGACTCCGGAAGAAATATGAAGGTCACTCTGCAGGTCGTTTGCAGTTTTTGTACGCTGTCGAAGAGCAGAAAGAACAACGTATCTGTCATCCTGGGGGCCTGTTTTAAATTTATGGCCCTGGCCACGTCTTCTACAATACTGACCTGTCTGTCTGTGCCTGTTGCGTAACCTGGACACCACGGAAGGAGAAATCCCAAGCTCTCTAGCCACTTGTCGCAGAGATTGACCTTGTCGTAAAAGATGTAGAGCATGATGCACTTCAAACTCATTTAAATGCCTCATTTTGTAAGAGACTTCATTAAACAAGGCAATAATCAACAATCGTCACTATAGCAACATCAGGAAGCTTACCAATTAGAAGTGGCCAGTGCCTTCCAAAATAAAAAAAATACCTATATTTGTTATTTGAGGTAATTTCTCTGTATTTAGGCCATGGATCTTTAAAACTTGTATCCAGTGATGACATTAATAATTCAATTTACATATTGTCCAACTTTCAGCATCACAGCTTTAAAAAACAATTACTAATTCAATCTATTACAAGTGTTCCTCCAATTGTTTTGAGCAGTGTATTTATATATAATTTTAAGTTAAAAATAAATAAAATTCATTATACAAGTAAGTATTTGTGTATTGCATCGCTTCTTACAGATAGTTCCTAGCAGGGACGGTTGTGGTCTAGTGGAGGGAACTTCTGTTTCCCATGCATGAGGTCGCGTGTTCGATCTCTCTCTCCCCCCCTTTCCCTCCCATCCTCCCTCCCTCCCGCCCTCGTCTTTATTTCAATTAGTTTTCTTTGTTTTGATTTATTTGTTTCGCTTTGTTTTATTTACAGCATTTCCGCACTACTCATTTACGCGAAATTATTTTCCATTGCTCGACACACAACGAAATAGAACTGATTTTAGTTTCTCAAATAATTGTATACTTGTGAACCAAATAGCATGACATCGGATCATGCGAAGTGGCTTCGTTTTGGGACTTGGATTTCATCTGTGCACCATCAATTATTTCAATAGCTGTACATAAATGGAGAAATATGCTGTGTATACATAAACACACACACACACACACACACACACACACACATATATATATATATATATATATATATATATGTATTTATATTAATATAATATAAATTAAACCATTTCAATATATAAGCAATATTAAAATAAATTTATTCAATATAGTCAGTAAATTATTAAATTCTCAGACATAACATGTTTGTGCTCTAACAAAAAAGTTCTATACAAGAAAAATTCGGATTTAATAAGAGAGGGAATCTGAATTGAATATCCAGGGAAATAAAGAATGTATATCCAATTGTCATTAAAAAATAGAAGTTGGGTTTTTTTCCTCCTAACAAGTAAATACCGCAGGTAATTAAAAGTTTGAGGACAAAAGAGCACACCTGAGTATTGTCTAGTATTCTGAAAGCAGTTAAAGAAATAAGCTTTACAAAAATACAGTGGTATCTTCATGTAAAAGGTGGAAAATATTGGTTTTTAACTAATTATCTTCTACTAAGATTTACAACTGGAACATCATTAAGTCTTTAGAGGATGAAGAAGGCCTACAACTCAATGGTATTAATAAACTGTTAGTTTATACTAATGTAGTATTATTGGGCGATAGCGATGAGATATTAAAGGGCGACACGCACATACTATTGAGTAAAACTAAGAAATTGGGACAGGAAGTAAATATCAATAAAACTAAATATATGGTCACACAAAGAAATACAATTATATAATGTAAATGGACAGCTAATGACAAATGATGGAAATTTTGAGGAAGTGGCTGAATTCAAATACTTAGGAACAATAATCACGAATAGGAATGATGTGCATAAGGAAATAAAACATAGGCTCAATTCTGGAAATGCGTGCTATTATGCATTACCAGAGATCCTTGACATCCAACCCCTTTCAATAAACGTTAAACTGAAAATATATAAAAATATTATTCTACCAGTTATATTATATGGATGCGAAACATGGACTCTTACTTTAAGAGAGGAAAGGAGATTAGGAGTATTTGTGAATAAAGTTCTTAGGAACATTTTTGGACCAATGAGAAATGAACAGACTGGTGAATGAAGAAGACTACATAACAATGAACTGCATGGTCTTTATTAAAAAGCCAGATATAATAACTGTTAAGTCTGGTAGACTGAGATGGGCAGGACATGTTGCACGAATGGGGAATGAAAGACGTGCATGGAAGCTTCTTGTACGAATACCAGGGGGAAAACGTCCAGTTGATAGATCAAGAATGAGGTGGGAGAGTAATATTAACTATGACTTGAGGGAAGTGGATTATACAGGGGATTATTGGAAAACATCAGCTGATGATACAGATGTATGTACAGCTTGTGTCCGCGCGGCCATGAACCTACGGATTCCTAATACACACATTATAAAGATTCTTGAAAAAATATGGCAGAGTGGGTCTACAATAACTTTCATTATTTCCCATTACCTAACAATTATAGACCTAATTAATTCTAAGAATTTTGAATTACTACATCAAAAATAGACATTCAAATACCTGTGGAAACTGGTTTGTAAGAAATATTGTTCCCTGAAATTTAAGTTGGGAGGTGGGATGACATCAAAACCCACCACATCAAAAAGTTTTTATTTTAGAAACGAACAATATTCCTGTGGACATAATTAAAAAGTTCATAAATTACTGATATTAATAAAAAGGTACTCAGAAATACAAAACATAAAATTATATGTTATTTTCAAAGAGGATGGAAGTTTAAGCTTAGGGTGGTATAGACAACCCACAGTTCCACTTAAGGGTTAAACACCTATAACTTCGACAACTTTATGGCCTTACGGACAAAATGCCACTATGAAATCTTACTTCTTAAGTCGTAATTGCAGGACCGACAACATATAATCTGAGGCGGTTAGAAGCAAAGGGTGTATGTGATCTTTTTCCCAAGAAAAAAAGATTTATCCTTGATTTGAGGGAAGTGGATTATACAGGAGATGATTGGTAAACGTTAACTCAGGATAGGGATGTGTGGAGAGTTTGTGTCCACGCGGCAATGAACCTACGGGTTCGATAGTACCAGTGAGTTAATTAATTTTAACATAATTTCATTCTTGAAGCATAGTTTTATTTATTGGTAAAGGGATATAAGTGTATGCTTTAAGAGTATATAAAGAGTTATTGATTTTTTTATGCAAAAATGAACTTTAAAGATTTTCTCAACACTGCAAAACTTGCAGTTACACCCCTTTGCTTCTAACTGCCTCAATTTTAATACAGTTTATAGTGTCACTAAAAATACTGGAATGCACGTCCTACCTTAAAGACTGAGGGGACATTTTGATTCCTATATGAAATAAACTCCGTTCATACTACAATTGCAGCCTCTAAATTTCATAGGAAGTAAATTTACATCAAATAAAAAAAATGACATAAAATTACAAGCCAGTTGAATCATTCGTATGTGGGGTAAAGTTTGAGGATCTTAATAGAGGAAGTCTTTCTAGGGTTAAAAATTTATTTTCAACTTTAATTGCTGTAAAAGTGCCATAAACTGTATATTATTGTGCAGCATTCTCCATTTCATGCCACTCATGGCATAATATTTCGATATTTTTTTAAAATGTATTTCGGGGAAAAATACTATAGGGGTCTTTTTGACACCTCAGTTGTTGTAGGCCTGGGTATTATCTTCAGTAACACCATTCACTCTGCAATTGCAGCCTCTGAATTTAATAGAAACTAAAATTTACATGAAGTAAATTTACATAAAGTAATAAAAAGTCATCAAATTAAAAGCTAGTTGAATTAAACGTATGGGGGATAAAGTATAAAGAACTTCATAGAGGGATCAAAATGACCCGAACGAGTAACATCAATCTGCTTTTTAAGTCACCTGCGAAGAGAGCACGTAAACTTGTTTTTAAGTCATGGTCGGAACAACTACTTCTGAAAAGTTGTCACTGCAGTCAGCTGATCTCGGTTACATATACTTACTTGCTTACTCACTGGCACTATCGAACCCGTAGGTTCATGGCCGCGCGGACATAAGCTCTCCATACATCCCTATCCTGAGATAATGCTTTCCAATCATTCCCTGTATAATCTACTTCCCTCAAATCATAGTTAATGTTGTTCTCCCTCCTCATTCATGGTCTACCAACTGGGAGTTTTCACTCCGGCTTTCCTACAAGGAGCTTCCATGCACGTCTTTCATTCCCCATACGTGCAACATGTCCGGCCCATTGCAGTCTACGATACTTGACTGTTCTTATTATATCTGGCTTCCTATAAAGACCATATATTTCATTGTTATGTAATCTTCTCCATTCACGTGTCTGTTCATCTCTCTTTGGTCCATAAATTTTCCTAAGAACTTTATTCTCAAATACTCGTAATCTCATTTCCTCCCTTAAAGTAAGAGTCCATGTTTCGCACCCATATAATATAATGGTACAATAATAGTTTTATATATTTTCAGTTTAACGTTTTTTGAAAGGAGTTGGGACGTCAAAAGTCTCTGCAATCTATTATAGCACGCATTTCCGGAATTGCGCCTATGTTTAATTTCTTTGTGCATCTCATTATTATTTGTGATTATTGTTCCTAGGTATATGAATTCAGCCACTTCCTCAAAATTTCTCTCATTTGTCATTAGCTGTCCATTTCCATTATATAATGCATTTCTACGTGTGACCATATATATAATCTTATTTATATTTACTTCCAGTCCTAATTCCTTACTGTTACTCATTAGTGTGTGCGTGTTGTTCTTTAATATCTCCTCGCTATCGGCCAATAGTACTACATCATCAGCATAAACTTACAGCTTATTAATATCATTGAGTTGTAGGCCTTCCTCATCCTCTAAAGATTTGATGGCATGCTCTAGTACAAAATTAAATAGTAGTGGAGGTACTGCATCTCCTTGCTTCAACCCATTCTGGGTTTCAAAGGTGTCCGAACTCGGTTATATGTTACGAACAAAATTTAAAATGTAATTGCGTCAACTTATAAAATAATTAGCTGTATGACCATAAATGCAAATAGAATTATTTACGGAGCCATTGATAATTAACTTAATCAGGAATTAGAGTATATAGCAATCGAAAGCTAAGTTGAATCAAGTGAAATACGAGTGAATTTATTACTTACAGGTAGACCCTAAAATAAATTGTGATGCTAGTACTGATTCTACTTTAATAAAACGCTAAATATCAGTTAGTAATTAAGTCACAAATAATTCCTTTCCATATACCGAAAGATAAGCCCATTACTCGAATGAATCCGAGAATATTAATCCTTATCACCATGATTTACATTAGGGCCTATGGGAACTCCAAAATAAAAACTCCGGAATCAAATAATGATTATATATATATTGTAAATATATTTTTGACATTTGGCAATGAAGGCAAATATGATATGAAAAGAAAAAAGAATGCTTGAGTCGGGATTTGAACTCGAGTCTCTAAAGTCTGTACCTTTAGCGCTCTAACCAACTGAGCTACCCAAGAATTCCAAGACAAACATACAATTTTCTTTCTGAGAATACTACATGTATAACAAAATTGTATGTTTGTCTTGGAATTCTTGGGTAGCTCAGTTGGTTAGAGCGCTAAAGGTACAGACTTTAGAGAGTCGAGTTCAAATCCCGACTCAAGCATTCTTTTTTCTTTTCATATCATATATATATATATATATATATATATATATATATATAACAAGAAAATAACATTAAACGCCTGAACCGTGATTTGAACCCTAGACCACCAACTCCATACGTTAGCGAGCTACCAACTGCATCATTCAGGCATCCTGGCACAAATATGTATTTTTCTTCCTTATATACGATTCTAGTCTACCGTTGTGGTCTCGAGGTAGCGTGCTGCCTGTCACGCAGCGGGCTCGGGTTCCATCCCCGGTCTGGATAGTTTTTCTTGGTGAGGTTTCTATCGTAATTTTTCCTCATCTTTAAGACAAATGTCAGGAAAATTTTAAGGCCCAAACGGTCCCCGAAATCATATGGCCATCATCACCATCCTTATCATCATCATCCTTCACCGATGTGGAAAGCAACGGGAAGATACAACACCTACAATTCACTAGTAAAGCTGCAAAGCATAGCATGAAAATGCTATGATTGTAGTGAAAGACCTGCCCTCGGGCAGAATTACTATCGATTGATATACGATTCTTTATCATGAGAGGCAGCGGGACATCGGTTGCACTGCCATGCCATGGCTTCTATAACAAGTAAGAATTTCAAGAGAAATTGTACTTTACTTTATAGCAGTAACGCTTCTTTACTTCGATGTTAGAATTAAATCTTGACATTTAGCATTGAAGGCCTTCATTGATAAATATCAACATTTAAGATCGAAATATCCATCCATTGTAATTCTGCCCGAGGGCAGGTCTTTTACTGCAATCACAGTATTTTCATGTTATTATTTTTAGCTTCACAGGGGAATTATAGGTGTGGTTGCTTCCCGTTGCTTTCAACACCGGCGAAGGATGATGATGGTAATGATAAGGGTGATGATGATAGAAGGATGATATTCGGGGACCGTTGAGCCCTAAACTTCCTGAAATTTGTCTTACAGGTGAGGAAAAACCCCGAGAAAACCTCACCCAGTAGCCTGTCCCGACCGGGAATCGAACCCGAGCCCGCTGCGTGACAAGGCAGCACGCTACTTCCAGACCACAGCGGTGGACGATCGAAATATATGCACACAAATATATATATATATATATATATATATATATATATATGTGTGTGGGTGTGTGTGCGCTTGTGTGTGTGCGTGCGTGTGTGTTTTGAATCCGAACTCTAGCGAAATACTTTCATGAGTTCTTCAGGTATGTTTTTGAGTGACTTGGTGTAAGGAAAACGTCTCTAGTGGCTCATTGTCGAATAATTTAATTGTTTACGTTTTGTGCAGAACCCTCCTTGCCACTGCGAATTATAATTCGCTGGGGTATCGTTCAAACGTGATGGGACTCCAAAACATTTTGCAGTGACTCTTAGGGAATACCTTGATGAACAATTTCGGGCAGAGATGGATTGGTCGTGATGGTAATGTTTCATGGCCAGATTAGTCATCACATCAGACACCCATGGACTTCTTCTTTTAGGGTCACGTAAAACCCTGGTGTATGTGACATGTCGAAAAGTAAACGGACATGGTTGATATGACTGTAATAACCGCTGACTATGTGGAGCAATCTCCGGGGAGAGTGTGTGTGCGAGAGTCGATGAGGCGTCGCTTCACTGTGAAGTTTATCATGATCTTGGCGGTGGACATTTCGAATGATTACTTTAAAGAGTGTAAGAGAGTAATTTGGGGGGAAAATATATTTTCCAAGTGAACAAGTGTGTGTGTATGTATGTATGTTTATTGTTTGTTTGTTTGTTTGTTCTAATGCCTCCTACTGCGCCTTACGTGCTACGGGTTCTGCGTTGGGCGGATAGATGCCGTTAATGTTGCCTATTTTCAATTTTCACACTACCATTGTGTTTGTGATAGGATTTCTGAGAAGCTCAGTTGGTTAGAGCTCTAACGTATAAAGTTAGAGATCTCGGGTTCATATCCCGACTGAGGTATTTATTTTTCTTTTCACGCCATATATATTATACACTGCTCAAAACAATTAGAGGAACACTTGTAATAAATTGAATAAGTAATTGTTTTTTAAAGCTGTGATGCTGAAAGTTGGACAATATGTAAATTGAATTATTAATTTTATCATTGGATACAAATTTTAAAGATCCATGGCCCAAATACAGGGGAAATTACCTCAAATAACAAATATAGGTATTTTTTATTTTGGAAGGCACTGGCCACTTCTAATTGGTAAGCTTCCTGATGTTGCTATAGTGACGAATGTTGATTATTGCCTTGTTTATTGAAGTCTCTGACAAAATGAGGCATTTAAATGAGTTTGAAGTGTATCATGTTCTACATCTTTTACGACAAGGTCAATCTCTGCGACAAGTGGCTAGAGAGCTTGGGGTTTCTCCTTCCGTGGTGTCCAGGTTACGTAACAGGCACAGAGAGACAGGTCAGTATTGTAGAAGACGTGGCCAGGGCCGTAAATTTAAATCAAGCCCCCAGGATGACAGATACGTTGTTCTTTCTGTTCTTCGACAGCATACAAAAACTGAAAAAGACCTGCAGAATGACCTTCATATGGCTTCCGGAATCCGGGTTTCAGACCAAACCATAAGGACCAGATTAAGGAAAGAGAATATTCGTCCAAAAAGGTCCGTTAAAAACCATGCTTAACAAATGAGCATAAGACAGCAAGACGTACGTATGCTGAAAACCATGGTGATTGGAACCTGAACCAGTGGGAGTCTGTGCTCTTCTCGGACGAATCCAGGTATCGTCTTACATGTTGCGATGGTCGATTGAGGGTGTGGGGACGGCCAGGAGAAAGATTTTCTTCAGAGGCTGTACAGGAAATTGATAGATTCGGTGGAGGTTCCATAATGGTGTGGGCCGGAGTTATGTACAACAATCGTACGGACCTTGTACTTGTTCCCCAGCGACAGAATGCTGTCCGGTATATCGAGCACCTTCTGGAAGAGCATGTTGTACCTGCTGCCATTGGAGTAGGCCCTGGATTTCTGTTTATGCAGGATAATGCCAGGGCACATTCTGCGACTGTCACCAGGGATTTACTGAGGAGGAATGAAATTGAGGTAATGGAGTGGCCAGCGGTCAGCCCAGACCTCAACCCTATTGAACACTTGTGGGATCTTCTAGACAGGAAGGTCAGGAACCGACATCAAGCTCCACAAACTGCAGCAACTTGGAGATGCTCTGAAGAAGGAATGGGAGAATATCCCGCAAGAGGAAATCCAGAATCTTATTGGGAGTATGCCACAAAGGTGCCAAAGTGCCATCGAAGGTCGTGGAGGCCATACACGATACTAACTCTAAATAACGAGTGTTTAACTTTGAAAAATAAGCACAAGATTCAATTGCTTACATAGCGGAATTATTTGAAAAGTTAATTGTCAGCGTTATTCATTTTGTTTTTACTGACATGAGTAATAAATAAATAAATAAATAAATAACCACAAATAATGTACTTTATTAATTTAATGTTTGTACCTTTATCCAATGAAAAAATATTTGCATATTTCATAGTGTTCCTCTAATTGTTTTGAGCAGTGTATATTATTACTACTTAGCCTTTATTTTTTTAAAATTTTGAATCCAATTAATTGTAATGTTACCTGTTGTTTAGGTTTGTTTTATACCATTATCAGACATTGACCTGTAAAAGCATTTGCGTCATACCTCCCTATCCATTTGCAAATAATAGTGTTTTATTCTACATTTTTCTTTAATAAAAATGTCTAATAGATAAATTATTTGTATGTGTGTGTGTGTGTGTGTGTGTGTGTATATGCGAGTGAGTATGAGTGTGTGTATTATTATATCATGACATAAATGTATTTTTAATCTAAACATTCCCGCTATATATTAAAATATGAAGCATAATGATGGGCATTTGTTGCTGGGAGTTGAAAGTACTTTGAGGTTGACAAGAACGCCCATGTTTATACTGTCCGATCCATCCCCCCCATTCACCTCGGTACAAGCCGTGCATTGTTAATTGTTCTTGTCTTAGATGTTGATAGCAGCTCCCTTGCCTCATAGTTTCTTTGATAGTTTCCTCAAACTTTGGAGCCCATTGTGTAAGTAGTGAATAGGAGAGTCTGTACCTGCTTACATGAAACAAGGCTTCATAAATTTGCTCCTCCTTGGTTACAGTAACTAATTACAGCTCTTTCATCAAGTATCAGGCAGGTCACACACTTGCACGAGTGAGCTTATATGTACCATCCCGGAGTATTTGTGTAGTTTGATAGGTCTATCTAAATTTGCATTATTCACGTGCCGCAAGTATCCTCGAGAGCTTTGTGGAAGCTTAGTTATGTTTGTATCAAATATTGACACCGCACAATCTCCAGGCATCAAGTAAGTAACATATTAAAGAAGTTTTAATGAATTTTGTCCATATTACAGATAAATGTAACACTTAAAATGTGTACATTTTTTGTCTACTATTAAAAACATTAAATGTAAAACATAACAAAGTAGGTAGACCAAGAATGAGGTGGGAGAATAACATTAACTATGATTTGAGGGAAGTAGATTACACTGGAGATGATTGGAAAACATTGGCTCAGGATAGGAATATATGGAGAGATTATGTCCGCGCGGCCATGAATCTACGGGTTCGATAGTGCCAGTGAGTAAGTTAACAAAAGTTGAAATCTCAAAATTCGGATTCATATTGTTACTAAAATATTACACACTAACTAACTAACTAACTGGCACTATCGAACCCGTAGGTTCATGGTCGCGCGGACATAAACTCTCGATACATTCCTGTCCTGAGCTAATGTTTTCCAATTAACCTCTGTATAATCTACTGCCCTCAAATTATGGTTAATGCTATTTTCCCACCTACATTTTGGCCTATCAGCTGGCGTTTTCTCACCGATTTTCCTTCAAGAAGCTCTCATGTCCCTCTTTCATTCCCCATTCGTGCCACATTTCCTGTAAATGTCTCCGATACTTAACTGTTCTTATTATAAATGTTTTCCTATAAATATCATGTTAGCTCAGTGTTATGTAGTCTTCTCCTGTCTGTTCATCTCTCTCTGGTCCAAATTTTTCCCTGAGAACTTTATTCTCAAATAATCGTAATCTTTTCTGCTATCTTAAAGTAAGAGCCCGTGTTTTGCATCCATAAAATGTAACTCTGAGAACAAAAATTTTATATATTTACAGTTTAACGTTCTTTGAGAGAAGTAGGGACGCAAATAGTCCCTGTAATAAAAAATAGCCTGAATTTCCAGAATTGAGCCTAATGTTTAATTTCCTTGTACACTGAATAAAACTATATTAGTTTTAGTTAACGAACACAGTGCTATAAATCGCTGAACATCGGACAGGTTGACTAGTGGATACCTTACTCGCTATTGTTTCCGCTGTTCAAAACTACAGATCATATTTGGTTTAATTAAAGTTATAAGGCCGTAAGTGTTATGTATGGATTCCTCCGGAAGGAAAGTAAAGCAATGAGTCTCGTGTCATAGAATTACGGCACGTTAATAAAAATTCAATCCCATTATAAGAAAACCCTGATGAAAATTTTCCATCCCTTTTTGGGCCGGATTTGAATTATACGTCATATTTATACTTTTGAAGGAGGCCATTCGATAACTTAACTACCATATTCTGCTTTCAGTGTCAGTCGTCCTCAATAATCACCAGTGTAGTTTTCTAGGAGGCCTTTCGAATACTTAACTGCAATCTTCTGCTTTCAGTGTCAGTCGTCTTGAATAATCAACAGTGTAGTTTTGTAGGAGGCCTTTCGATAACTTAACTATCATCATCTGCTTTCAGCGTCAGTCGTCCTGAATAATCAACAGTGGAGGCCTTTCGATAACTTAACTATCATCATCTACTTTCAGCGTCAGTCGTCCTGAATAATCAACAGTTTAGTTTTGAAGGAGGCCTTTCGATAACTTAAGTATCATCATCTGCTTTGAGCGTCAGTCGTCCTGAATAATCAACAGTGTAGTTTTGTAGGAGGCCTTTGGGATACGTAACTATCATCTTCTGCTTTCGGTGTCCGTCGTCCTGAATAATAAACAGTGTAGTTTTGTAGGAGGCCTTTCGATAACTTAACTATCATCATCTGCTTTCAGCGTCAGTCGTCCTGAATAATCAACAGTGTAGTTTTGTAGGAGGCCTTTCGGATACGTAACTTCATTTCTTGCTTTCGGTGTCCGTCGTCCTGAATAAACAGTGTAGTTTTGTAGGAGGCCTTTCGATAACTTAACTATCATCATCTGCTTTCAGCGTCAGTCGTCCTGAATAATAAACAGTGTAGTTTTGTAGGAGGCCTTTCGATAACTTAACTATCATCATCTGCTTTTCAGTTGTCAGTCGTTCCTTGGAATATTCAACGTGTAGTTTTGTAGAGGCCTTTGGATAACGTAACTATCATCTTCTGCTTTCAGTGTCCGTCGTCCTGAATAATCAACAGTGTAGTTTTGTAGGAGGCCTTTCGATAACTTAACTATCATCATCTGCTTTCAGCGTCAGTCGTCCTGAATAATCAACAGTGTTGTAGGAGGCCTTTCGGATACTTAATTATCATGTTCTGCTTTCGGCTTTTGTCCGTCGTCCTGAATAATAACAGTGTAGTTTTGGTAGGAGGCCTTTCTGATACGTAACTATCATCTTCTGCTTTCAGCGTCTGTCGTTCGTCCTGAATAATAAACAGTGTAGTTTCGTAGGAGGCCTTTCGATAACTTAACTATCATCATCTGCTTTCAGCGTCAGTCGTCCTGAATAATCAACAGTGGAGGCCTTTCGATAACTTAATTATCATCATCTACTTTCAGCGTCAGTCGTCCTGAATAATCAACAGTGTAGTTTTGTAGGAGGCCTTTCGATAACTAAACTATCATCATCTGCTTTCAGCGTCAGTCGTCCTGAATAATCACAGTGGAGGGCCCTTCGATAACTTAACTATCATGATCTACTTTCATTCGTCAGCCGTCGCTCCGAATAATCAACAAGTGTAGTTTTGTAGGAGGCCTTTGGATACGTAACTATCATCTTCTGCTTTCGTTTTGTTGTCCGTCGTCCTGAATAATAAACAGTGTAGTTTTGTAGGAGGCCTTTCGATAACTTAACTATCATCATCTGCTTTCAGTGTCAGTCGTCCTGAATAATCAACAGTGTAGTTTTGTAGGAGGCCTTTCGATAACGTAACTATCATCATCTGCTATCAGCGTCAGTCCTGAATAATCAACAGTGTAGTTTTGTAGGAGGCCTTTCGATAACTTAATTATCATCATCTGCTTTCATTGTCAGTCGTCCTGAATAATCAGCAGTGTAGTTTTGTAGGAGGCCTTTCGATAACTTGACTATCATTTTCTGCTTTCAGTGTCAGTCGTCCTGAATAATCAGCAGTATAGTTTAGCAGGAGGCCTTTCGATAAGTAACTATCATCTTCTTCTTTCTGTGTCAGTCGTCCTGAATAATCAGCAGCTTAGTTTTGTAGGAGGCCTTTCGATAACTTAACTATTATCTTCTCCTTTCAGTGTCAGTCGTCCTCTATAATAACAGTGTAATTTTGTAGGAGGCCTTTCGATAACTTAACTATCGCCTTCTGCTTTTAGACCAAACTTAAAGCAGAAGATGATAGTTAAGTTATCGAAAGGCCTCCTACAAAACTGCACTGCTGATTATTGAGGACGACTGAGGTCTCAGGTACTGTTTCACATTCCTTAAAATTTGAACACAGTGACCTCAACGGAGTTTCGTATTGTATTTTAAAAGTAGACATGTATGTGAGTCAGTTTTGATTTACCGGTAAATGTATTAAAATTGTGTCACGCAGGAACTCTAACTCTATAAACTAATCGAATTAATCAGCAAGTCGAATTTATGGCTCTATTTTTCTGCTCTAAGGAATGTTTTTTTGTTAATTAAATCGTATGTATCCAGTTTGGTTCTAAAAAATAAAACATTACTGCCGCTAGAACGGTTTTTAAATTTCGTTTTATAGGCAAATCCATACTTTTGCTCATATTTGTCTAATTTTTGGAAATTTTCTTTCTCGTGTTATTTGAAAAGCATATATCGAGTTTCGATGCGAAAAATCGAAAATTTCGACCTCTAGAGCAGTTTTTCATATTTTCGCTGCAGGTTAATACCCAACCTAATGGTCCGATTTTACTCGTTAATAATCCCTACCTATGTTTCTTAATTGATAGCCACATGCCGAGTTTGGTTCCGAAAATAGCATTGTGACCTCCAGAGCGGTAACAGACACACGCACACACACACATTATACCCATACTGGTAAACGATATCGAGCTCAATTTCCTTAATGTATTACTATATGTTGAGTTTGGTTTCGAAAAACAAATACTGTTACCTCTAGAACGATAATAAAACTCCTGAACCTGTATATAATATACATACTGTATATAAATACTTCAGTGCAGAGCGTGGTAAAATTGGATAAACTTTGGTAAATTTCTGGACAAAATGCGGAAAATAAGAACAACACTCATTCATGAATAAATATATGTTATCAAAATGCAATAACATTAATTCTTAATAATTATATATAAATTAATTAATGTATAATGCTATTGTGTTATTATTTAATTGTAATATTACTGTGTTTTCCTAAGTAATTGCAATATTACGGTTTTTTTTAGTGTATAGTGCTATTGTGTTATTATTTAATTGTAATATTACTGTGTTTTCTTTATGTAATTGTAATGTATTGCTTTTTTTTTGTTTTTTTGTTTATTTTTCTTCACACTAGTAGCAATTATTTCTTTATTGTAACGGACTGTCAAAAGCACGTACGGCTTACTGCCCGTGCGACCCATATTTGTAAATAATATTGTAAATATCTTACTTTTGTCTAATAAAGTCCTACTACTACTACTTATTAGACAAAAGTAAGATATTTACAATATTATTTACAAATATGGGTCGCACGGGCAGTAAGCCGTACGAGCTTTTGACAATCCGTTACAATAAAGAAATAATTGCTACCAGTGTGAAGAAAAAATAAACAACAAAACAAAAAAAAAGCAATAACACTACAATTACATAAAGAAAACGCAATAATATTACAATTAAATAATAACACAATATCATTATACACTAAAAAAAGCAATAACATTACAATTAAATAATAACACAATATCACTATACGCTAAAAATACCGTAACATTGCAATCACTTAAGAAAACACAGTAATATTACAATTAAATAATAACACAATAACATTATACATTAATTAATTTATATATAATTATTATGAATTAATGTTATTGCATTTTGATAACATATATTATTCATGAATGAGTGTTGTTCTTATTTTCCGCGTTTTGTCCAGAAATTTACCCAAGTTTATCCAATTTTCTGGATTTACCAATAACTCGTAGCATGCCAATCTTTCCCGATTTGAATTTAGAAATCTTTCCGGTAATAACTGACGTCTCCAATATTCTAAATCATTACATTGTCCTAATTTGTCTAATAAAGTCCTACTACTACTACCTTAGTGCGCTACTAACTGCGCTATCAGGCATCACAGTACAAAAATGTTTCATATATATGCGTGTACTCTATTGTGAATGGCAGCGGAAACTCGGTCGCACTGTCATCTTCTGGCTTCTATTACAAGTTGTATGTGACCGAGCTCGTTGGACGTGGAAGGGATGTTGAATAAATGTGTGGTGGGAGTAGTTGGGCGACACTGTTGAAAGAGAGAACATTAAGGAATTATAATGTACCATCATGCCTTACAAAGTCCACCGCTGTGGTCTCGAGGTAGCGTGCCGCCTTGTCACGCAGCGGGCCTGGGTTCGATCCCCGGTCGGGACAGTTTTTCTAGGTGAGATTTTTATCGGGGTTTTTACTCACCTGTAAGACAAATGTCAGGAAAACTTCAAGGCCCAAACGGTCCTCGAAATCATATGGCCATCATCATCATCACCATCATCCTTATCATTATCGTCTTCTTCATTTCATCATCATTCTTCACCGGTGTGGAAAAGCAACGGGAAGCTACCACACCTATAATTCCCTAGTAAAGCTGCAAAGCATAGCATGAAATTGCTATGATTGCAGTGAAAGACCTGCCCTGGGCAGAATTACTATGGATGGATGCTTACAAAAACATTGACTCACCCATATCGCACCACTTTACATTGAAGTAGCTAATTCAGAATCACTGAAAGAAATGTTTTCCCAATGACAATAGAGTGTAACGAAAACCCAAGTCCACTAACCCTGAAATTGCTGCTACATTCACACCCAGTGAAAAAACCACTCCTGCATGTCTACAAGCTTCACGTCCGACCAGCTATGTCACATACAGTAATCATTTTTTAGACTTTTTTTTATCAGTAACGCTTATTTATTTCGATGTTATAATTAAATTTTGGCATCTAGCAATGAAGGTCAAATATGATATGAAAAGAAAAATGAAGTCTGAATATATATAGTCGTATCAAAAAAATAGGATAATCTAAAACATATTTTGATCAGCCTTGTTTATCTCTTGATGATTTCCATTAAATGTAGTGTCCCCTGGCCGCGTTACGGTCGCTCTGCAGGATAAGGCTTATATATATATATATATATATATATATGACACAAATTTCTATAAAACTATTGCAGTACCTATGTTAACATATAAAGGTAAAGATATCCCACTATAGGCCTCAGAAGGCCCTAGGGGTAGTGGGAAGTTAAGGCTCCCACTTTTTCTGGACAATCGGCACTTGATGTCAGCCAGGTTGTCAGCCCTGCGTGACGGCCGTCTTTACCCACATAACAAGCGTCTGGTACTCATTTCCGTTAGAGGCTAAGTCGACACCAGGGTCATAGTGCCTCCAGAGGGTTTGGGTCAGTTTAAAAATCCTGACCCCCACCGGGACTCGAACCCTCGACCTTCCGGCTTGTAGCGCAGTTCCTTAACAATTACGCTACGGCGTGCCCACATGTTAACATATACTTTTGAAAATTGGACCCTTAATAGATCAGATAAAAATAAAATAGAAGTAGCTGAAATTAAATTATTACGTTCAGTAGCTGGCTATACATTAGTACATAAGAAATATAATGAAGAAATAAGAACCGAATTAAACATGTACAATGTTATAGATAATCCCGCTCCGTAGCCGAGTGGTTAAAGCAAGAAGACTTGGCGCGGAGCTACGGGAGTTGCGCTGGTTCGAGTCTCCATGGGAGAAGAAATTTTCTCATGATATTTCGGCCAGTATGGGACCGGTGCCCACCCAGCATCGTGAGGCATTTGGGTAGCTACAATAAGTAGCGGCTCCAGGTTTAGAAAACAAGCTATGATGGCTTGGGAACCCGACCACGTGTCACGCCTACACGGGGTAGATGATCGTCTACCTCTGTGATTAACCTATATGGAGGTGGGGCCAGCAGTCGGCTGGTAAGGCCAAGAGCCTTCCAGGCCTGTCGCGCTTGGATTGTTATAGATAAAATTCAAAATCTGACTGACTCAACATGTAGAAAAAAATGACACCTAATAGACTCCCAAAAATTTTGCTTCACTACCAACCCAAACGAAGAAGAAATGTTGGGGTCTTTCCATAACTAGAATGGAGGGATACAGTCTCTTGAAGAGGAAACAGGTTTATGGCCTAATCCCATGACGTAAAAGAAGAAGAAGAAACTAAAAATATGTTCACAGCTTAAAAATGCTTTTACATCTTTTGGAAATACTGAAGTAAATTAATTACACATTTGACTCGTATTTTGAAACTGAGAAATTGATTTATCATGCTATAGAATAGGCTTAATAAAACTAATAAAAATAGACAAATAAACAAAGACTTCCGTAGGTTTGTTCAAGTATAGAATGTATAATGTATGACATAGCAGTATTTTCCCAGCGGGAGAGTGATGTTTCTAGTGCCGACGATGGATCCTCTGGGAGGGCGCGTTATATGACTGATGAGCGTTGTCTCGACTTGATATTTGGAGCGAACTGTGTACTCTTTGCTCACTTGGATGGAATGTTGAAATCTCCTAAGGATATGAGCACAAAGAGCAGCAGCTGCAATACCGGTAATTACAGCGGGGGTCGAGGGGGCAGGAGGAACCGGGTAATAAGGTATCACTCCATCGATACACTTGCCCCTGGTCACAGGAATTAAATTCCTCACCAGCCGTGTGACGAATGGCTGCCATGACTCCCCGGACTTGTAAGTAATTTCATGATAAACATCGTGCATCAAGGGTTTGAAGTCATCAAGACCTCTGCACTATAATTATTAGTTCTGAAGTAACACATGCACTGAGCTCATCACAATACATAGTCAAGTATAGTCAAGTATAAGTTACATTTAAATTATAAAATAAGTATTCAAGTGACACCATAAACTAACTCACTGGCACTATCGAACCCGTAGGTTCATGGCCGCGCGGATAACTCTCCATACAGTCCTATCCTCAGCTAATGTTTTCCAATCATTCCTTGTACGTATAATTTACTTCCATCAAATGATAGATAATACTGTTCTCCCGCCTCATTCTTGGTATACCAACTGACGATAAGATGAATATAAATAAGACGAAGGCCATGATTATAGGAAAGATACCAAGGAAGATAAACATGAGGATTGAAGATGAGGCCATTGAGCAAGTGGAGAGCTTCAAATACTTGGATTGTACTATCAGTAGTAACATGAACTGTGGTCAAGAAGTAAAGCGGAGGATAGTTATGGCAAAAGAAGCTTTTAACAAGAAGAGAAGCATTTTCTGTGGACCTTTGGCAAAAGAATTAGGGAAGAGGCTAGTGAAGTGCTTCGTGTGGAGTGTAGCATTGTATGGTGCAGAGACTTGGACATTACGACGGATTGAGGAAAAGCGACTGTAAACTTTTAAGATGTGGATATGGAGAAGAATGGAACTATGAAATTGACAGACAAAGTAAGAAATAAAGATGTGCTAGACAGAGTGGGTGAAAGAAGAACAATGCTGGAACTCATAAAGAAGAGGAAAATAAATTGGATTGGCCACTGGCTAAGAAGAAACTGCCTGCTGAAAGGATGCTCTAGAAGAAATGGTCAAAGGAAAGAAAGTTAGAGGCAGAAAAAGACATCAGCTGATTGACAATATTAAAAATAGATGGTTTGTATGCAGATACAAAAAGGAAAGCTGAGTTAAGGAAAGAGTAGAGAATGTTGAGTTTGCAATGAAAGACCTGCTCTTGAGCAGAAAGCTATGAATGAATGATTGAATAAACCGACAGTTTTCCCTCTGGTTTTCCTACAAGAAACCTTCATGCACCTCTTTCATTCCTCATTCGTGCCACATGTCCGACCACTCACTGTCTACGATACTTAACTTTTCTTATTATAACTGGTTTCCTAGAAACTCAATGTAGTTCAAAGTGACACGATAAACAGGATGCATTTTTTTCAATGCCACAGGTTGTTATTTCGACATTTCTGGTTTTATCTCCTGATATTGGCGTAATTGTAATCCACTTCTGAGGTTGGGGATCCTTGAAGGCGGAGTTACGCTGACCCGATGATATGATGGGTTAATGATGATTATAGAGGTGCTGCAGGAGAGTCCTTAATCTATGAATTATGATGATTATGATGCCCATATGATGTTTGGGGACCGTTTGGGCCTTAAATTTTCCAGGCATTTATCTGACAGGTGAGGAAAAACCCCGAAAAAACCTCGCCCAGGACACTTGTCCCGACCTAGATTCGAATTCGGGCCAGCTGAGTGATATGGCAGAACGTTACCTCGTGACCACAGCGGTGGACGGATGTAAAAATTAACTTATATTTCAGGGATCATATTTAAATTTGTGGCTTGTAGTCCTGAAATACAGTTTCGCATTTACTAACGCGATCCGTTAGTCCCTGTCCGCAGCCAGTTGAATTATATTCACAATAATATATTCGATAACCAATTCCTAAAATCCATCCGAATATTATCTTTCACTTTCCCCTATTTATTCCTAATGGTCTCTACTCCAAGAATTTTACATTATAAATATTGAAACCATTTTTTATTTTATTTAACTACGCTTTATAATAACTGATGTCATTATTGGTAATCCTTGTAATTTATATCTGGAAGTGAAAGGGTTAACATATTTTTCTCAGACGCTTTATTTATAGCCGTCAGGTTATTCTACTTGAGGTAAATCTACGACACGGGTTTCACGAATTTAGTTCCCATCCGAAGACGACAATGTATTCACGTTGATTACCGTTCTGAATATTCCATCGAACCTGGACTTGCTTGAACCCACGAAATTTGGAACCAGAAGCGAGCATGGTAATATTAATAGTTGACCAGGGAAAGCATTTTTACTGTCAACCATTCGATTTACAGGCTGCCCAACTCAATCTCAGTTACATTCATCATGTTATCATTGTATTGTTACTGTTTTATTTATTGTTACTGTACACAAAAATTCCCATAATACAATCAGGGGCACATCGCCTTATGCCATTATTATTATTATTATTATTATTATTATTATTATTATTATTATTATTATTATTATTCCATTAATGCAGTTTACCTTTTAACTTATAGGTACATTTACGTGACACACGCCAACCGGGCCTTGCTGTGGCACGACCTGTCGGGAGAGGGTTTTTAACTATGGATCACACACATAATTTTTTGACCACGCAAGGCTCAAGGACATAGATGATCTCTTCGTATGAATGATCATCTGAATGTCATGGCCTCCTCCGAGACAACACAACATTAAGACGAAACACATAATTCATACTAAATATGGTGAATATGATAATGATGAATATGATCGCCAAACGATGTACGGGGGGGGGGCACAAAATTGGGCTTTAAAGTTTCCTAATATTTGTCGTGCAGGTGAGGGAAACACCGAAACAAATCATTAGAAAACTTGTCCTGACTGGTGATCCAAACCGGGTTCGCTGTGTACGAGGCAGTGACACTAAACCGAGACTATAAAAGTGGATCTGGCATTACTTAAACAGTAAAATATTTAAATCCAGTAGTTTCACTTGGTAGGTGAAGTATCGAGAATATTTATCACGTTACATTTTGACTGACAACTTGGAAAACACTGTGAACATTGTTCGTATATCCATCCATAGTAATTCTGCCCGAGGGCAGGTCTTTCACTGCAATCATAGTATTTTCATGCTATGCTTTGCAGCTTCAAACATACAGACCGAATAATTAAATATAGGAACAACTGGAAAGAACATATTGATAGAATGCCAGAAGGAAGATTTACAAAATTATTGCTAAATTATGAACCGCACGGAAGGAGAAATGTTGGACGCCCACACAGAAGATGGTCTGAACAATTTTAACAATTCTAGCTTTCATGAAACCGAAACGAGCCAACAGGCTTAATCACTGGATGTTGATGTTGATGATGATGATGATGATGCTTTTGCTTTGCAGCTTTACTAGGGAATTGTAGGTGTGGTAGCTTCCCGTTGCTTTCCACACCGGTGAAGGATGAAGGATGAAGGATGATAAGGATGATGATGATGGCCATATGATTTCGAGGACCGTTTGGGCCTTCAAGTTTTCCTGACATTTGTCTTACAGGTGAGGAAAAACCCCGATAAAAACCTCACCCAGAAAAACTGCCCCGACCGGGGATCGAACCCTGGCCCGCTGTATGACAAGGCACCACGCTACCTCGAGACCACAGCGGTGGACTGTTCGTATATATCTGGTAAAATTCCGATTAAAGTGGGATGTGGATAATGAACTATAGGCCTGTTGTCTTTAATAAAACATTGTGTACCCTGATAAAGAACCTCCCTGGATACTTTTTGCTTTGTGAAATATTTGTAGGTTATTAGATTTTTTAAAAAATTAGCGTGATCTGCTCTTTGCTTAAGACTGCAATTAAATAATTATATTTGTAAATGATTATTTATTTAATACAAGTGAGTTATCAAAAAAATAAGGCCTAGAATAAACGTCTGAAAAGAAATCAGATATAAACTCAAGAGAAAAGGAAAATATTACTTGCCATTCATAAATTAACGTGAGTCTACGTTCACAGTTTATGCCGACGTTAACCAAATGCCTGAGAATGTACCGTAATAAATTGAAAATCGTCGTGATAAAAATATAGCAGAATCTGACAGAATAACTGTAGGTATTAATTATGAAATGCAGAGAATATTCATGTGTATATCTATAACCATTATTAAGAGTTAGAAAACATATTCGTGAAGGAAATAAATACCAACTTATAGTAGGAAATTCGCATTTCTGTTAAGTTCAATATATCCTGTATTCTTGGCTTTGTCCAAGAATTTGAAGATTAAATTTATGAAAGTATAATATTGCCTGTAATAATTTAAGCGTGTGAAACGTAGTATATTACATTAAGAGGATAAAACAAGCTTAAAGTTTTCGAAAATAGAATCTCATGGTGAATAATCAATTCATCCTATGATAATGGAGAATTGAAGAAGCTGGACAACGAGGAACCTTATAATTTGTGCCCTTGTTTAATATTGTCAGGATTATGATTTATAAATGATGGAGTGAGCAAGCCTAAGTCACGCTTATACAATTATTTTTTGACCACATTAAAAATTATCATCATATATCATTAGAAGATTTATTTTCATTTTTCTATCATGTATATTTTATATTTTATTCGTTACAAATTAATGTAGAGTAGGCCTATATGAACATTAGTGTTATACATTTTTGGACTTTTGGGAAGTAAAATAGTTCCTGTGCAATGGATGGATGAACTATTACTTAGAACTATTGAACAATGGCTTCATTTCACTGAGATTTAAGAAAAGGTCACCCCCAAATATATTTATATATCAATATTTAATAATGTTTTGGGGGTGACCTTTTCTTGAAGCTCGGTGAAATGAAGGCCTTTTTCAATGGTTTTAAGTAAAAGTTCACCCATTCGTTGCACAGGAAATATTTTATTTCACAAAAGTTCTAAAAGTTAGCCTATGAACCTAGAGGGTTAAGCTATAACTTTTTGGACTGTTTGTTGAAATAAAATATTTCCTCTGCAATGAATGCGTAAACGTTTACTTAATACCATTGAAAAAGACCTTCGTTTCACTGAGCTTCAAGAAAACGCCAACCCCAAATCAATATTAAATTTTGATATATAAATATATTTGGGGGTGATCTTTTCTTGAAGCTCAGTGAAATGAGGCCTTTTTCAATGGTTTTAATCAAAAGTTCACCCATTTATTGTACAGGAAATATTTTATTTCACAAAAGTCCAAAAAGTTATAACCCTAATGAACATATAGGCCTATTGTTGATAATAATAGGTTAACCATGTAATCGTTTATGTTTAATGTAATTTAGATATAAGAATGATTATTGCAAATTTGATCTAATCTGTTTGAATTGTAGACAAGGCCTTAATGGCTTAACTCTGGCAAGTAAAAATGAAGATTAAATAAAAAGTAACTCCAATCAACGACAGTAAAAACATTTTAAAAACTTTTGTTGTGAAACCCTTAGTGAAAAGTCCATTAGGAAGGCCTAAATATAGGTAGTAGAATAACATTCGGAGATCGTAACTTGATTCAGTTGGTTGTGGAATGGAAACGGTTGAGTGCCTTAGCGAATGCGACATTCAAACTACGGGCATTCTAAAGCGAATGCGACATTCAAACTATGGGTTCCCAAGCCATAGAGATAGTTTATTTAATCTTCGTACTTTAATATCTCAAGTTTTGCTCTGATCCATTAGAACCAATATTTACGTAAATTCCCCAGATTTGAAGTTTCAGGGAAGAATAATTGTTTGGATAGGAAATACAGGAGGATATGACGGTATACTTTCCAGCTGATAACCAGGCTGGGTTTATCTTTTTGCTCATGGGTTGTCGATGTCAGTGAATGCAGGGCATTGCGTTGGGGGGGGGTTGTGGCGGGAGGTGCAAGAGATACGTTTTTATAGTATCATCTCCATTATATGACACACATAGGTCCATCCTGTAGGCACAAAGGCAACCAACAATCAGCAAAATCAATACTTTCCCCCTGCAGTTCCGCAACCAACCCCACTTCGACCACGGCATTCCTCTTCACTTTTGTTTACAAAAAATGACTAGATGATGTGATTAAATTTTTCTTTAAATTACGTACTGCTTACTAAATGAACGTAGGCCTACTCCATCATTAAATGTTATCTTCATCTCCATTGTTTACCCTTCTTTCCTTTGTGAGATTTACACTCCTCTTGGGATAAAAGAAAATGAGATGCAGTTTAGTAATATCGTGCACTTTTTTTGCCCCCCCCCGTAGCAAAGTAAAACTTTGAGTCCCATCTCGTATATTAAAAACGCGTTAATTAACCTATTAACCTAAAATTAGAAAAATAAGAGAGTTCGGCCCTTGTACCCTCTGGATTGATTTGTGTCGATACCGACATGAATTGTTGATGATCTACATTAGAGTTACTAGTATTACTGTTACTACCTGTACTACTATTAGGCCTACTAATTCCGACATGAATTGTTGATGATCTACATTAGAGTTACTAGTATTAGGGTACCAGGGGGCTATTTTACGCATGGGGCTTTTTCACGCACTGATAGTGTCATTGACTCTGACAGCTATACCTTGGTCTATTGAAGGTCGAAGTAGGTATTTATAAAAATCCCGTTTTGTCACCCCTTCAGTAGTGAAAATATTTTTTTGTGAATAGAACTGTTTTTCCGAGAAAAATTCTTTTGTTGTGCGAGGTAAACCGTATTCCGTCTTCTTACCTGTTTGAATAACATTACAGTCTCAATTATTAAGCTATAACATTCGCATTTGAAATTATTTTAGCTTTAAAATAGAGCTGCATGTAGGTTATGGTCTTAGAATATTAATTTAAAAACAGCAGATAGTGATACTTAAGTGACTTGAGCATAATAAACATTTATTAACGTATTGTAATATGGGGCTACTTCGCGCACCGATGATGGGGCTATTTTACGCACTAAATTAAGACACATTTTGTATAAAAATTGAGTTACTAACACATTACGTTAATTAAAATTAGTAGAAGTAGTATGTGCCCCTCGTAGCTGAGCGTCGTAAGGCATTATGCCTCGTTGCTAAGCGGTTCCAATCCCCACGAAAAAAAAAAGCTATTGGAATTTCGGTCAGTATGGGTGCAGTGACCACCCAGCATCTTTACAAATGTGGGTAGCTACAATTAGTAGCGGTTGCAGATTGAGAAAACCAGCTTTGGCGACTGGGGTGCCTGACATGCTGACCACATGTGACACCTGGCAGGATTATCGTTCTTCTCTATGATTAACACATGTGGATATGAACCCAGCAGTCGGCTGGTAGGCTAAGGGTCATCTAGGCTCTCCATGCATGGAGGAGGAGAAAATGTAAATTAGTAGCCGTAATATTTCATTCACAGACGCTCTTTAACAATTCTGGTCATTAGCGTGAAGTTCAAAACTGGGCACCAATGGGCCGGTAAAGTTTGCTCTTATGTCTCTCATTAAGGCTTGAGGTTCTTTTACTTGTGAATCTACGACAACGGACCAACAATAAATTTACATCCCTTACAAAAATAATAAACGAATAAATAAACTTGACTGCAGAGCTAAACGCCAGCCTAAGCGGACTTCGAAACATTTGATGTCCGACTCGAATGTGGAATAACAGCTAAAAGGGCGCTAAAACGTAGTCTGTTGGTGAAATGAGTAGAGAAGTCTTCCAGTTTTCCGATTAGATATTATTCTCACTTGAAGATCAAGAGCGAAATCAGTAATGCCACGTGATCTGTTCTCCCTCCTGCACTTCCTTCCGCGGCCTCATTGACTGTGATTTTTGCCTTCCTCCTGTGTAGATGGCCTTTTTCAAACAGCTTCTATACAGGTTCTACGGACAGACTCCGTTGCCTCCAAATAACGAGACGGATGAAGGATGTGTCATGCTCTTTTTGTGAACCGAGATACTTCTCTGAGAAGTCTTTAAGAATGGGAGAGTGGATCAGCTGTCAATAAATGTATGAATTCGTTCCACGAACTGTGTGTGGGTGCAGTTGGGAAGAAACAATTTGCGTGTGATAATTGTTTATGATGATAAGTTTAGTGCGCGAAGTAGCCCCTTTACATGCGTGGATTAGCCCCACTGGTGTTTACATAAGGTGTATAGTACAGACAATTTTATAAGTTTTTTTATTCAGTGTTATACTAGTATTTAAGGATGATTAATATTATATTATATAGGTAAGTAAATAAGCTTTAATTATAGAGTAATTAAACATATCAATTTTTTAAAAGATAATTATAATACTGATTTAAATTTGAAATCCGCAAATTAGCCCCACCCTACCCTACTGTTACTACCTGTACTACTATTAGGCCTACTAATTCCGACATGAATTGTTGATGATCTACATTAGAGTTACTAGTATGACTGTTACTACCTGTACTACTATTAGGCCTACTAATTCCGACATGAATTGTTGATGATCTACATTAGAGTTACTAGTATTACTGTTACTACCTGTACTACTATTAGGCCTACTAATTCCGACATGAATTGTTGATGATCTACATTAGAGTTACTAGTATTACTGTTACTACCTGTACTACTATTAGGCCTACTAATTCCGACATGAATTGTTGATGATCTACATTAGAGTTACTAGTATTACTGTTACTACCTGTACTACTATTAGGCCTACTAATTCCGACATGAATTGTTGATAATCTACATTAGAGTTACTAGTAGGCCTATTACTGTTACTACCTGTACTACTATTAGGCCTACTAATTCCGACATGAATTGTTGATGATCTACATTAGACTTACTAGTATTACTGTTACTACCTGTACTACTATTAGGCCTACTAATTCCGACATGAATTGTTGATGATCTACATTAGAGTTACTAGTATTACTGTTACTACCTGTACTACTATTAGGCCTACTAATTCCGACATGAATTGTTGATGATCTACATTAGAGTTACTAGTATGACTGTTACTACCTGTACTACTATTAGGCCTACTAATTCCGACATGAATTGTTGATGATCTACATTAGAGTTACTAGTATTACTGTTACTACCTGTACTACTATTAGGCCTACTAATTCCGACATGAATTGTTGATGATCTACATTAGAGTTACTAGTATTACTGTTACTACTGTACTACTATTAGGCCTACTAATTCCGACATGAATTGTTGATGATCTACATTAGAGTTACTAGTATTACTGTTACTACCTGTACTACTATTAGGCCTACTAATTCCGACATGAATTGTTGATGATCTACATTAGAGTTACTAGTATTACTGTTACAACCTGTACTACTATTAGGCCTACTAATTCCGACATGAATTGTTGATGATTTACATTAGAGTTGCTAGTATTACTGTTACTACCTGTACTACTATTAGGCCTACTAATTCCGACATGAATTGTTGATGATCTACATTAGAGTTACTAGTATTACTGTTACTACCTGTACTACTATTAGGCCTACTAATTCCGACATGAATTGTTGATGATCTACATTAGAGTTACTAGTGTTACTGTTACTACCTGTACTACTATTAGGCCTACTAATTCCGACATGAATTGTTGATAATCTACATTAGAGTTACTAGTAGGCCTATTACTGTTACTACCTGTACTACTACTTAGGCCTACTAATTCCGACATGAATTGTTGATGATCTACATTAGAGTTACTAGTATTACTGTTACTACCTGTACTACTATTAGGCCTACTAATTCCGACATGAATTGTTGATGATCTACATTAGAGTTACTAGTATTACTGTTACTACCTGTACTACTATTAGGCCTACTAATCCGACATGAATTGTTGATGATCTACATTAGAGTTACTAGTATGACTGTTACTACCTGTACTACTATTAGGCCTACTAATACCGACATGAATTGTTGATGATCTACATTAGAGTTACTAGTATTACTGTTACTACCTGTACTACTATTAGGCCTACTAATTCCGACATGAATTGTTAATGATCTACATTAGAGTTACTAGTATTACTGTTACTACCTGTACTACTATTAGGCCTACTAATTCCGACATGAATTGTTGATGATCTACATTAGAGTTACTAGTATTACTGTTACTACCTGTACTACTATTAGGCCTACTAATTCCGACATGAATTGTTGATGATCTGCATTAGAGTTACTAGTATTACTGTTACTACCTGTACTACTATTAGGCCTACTAATTCCGACATGAATTGTTGATGATCTACATTAGAGTTACTAGTATTACTGTTACTACCTGTACTACTATTAGGCCTACTAATTCCGACATGAATTGTTAATGATCTACATTAGAGTTACTAGTATGGCTGTTACTACCTGTACTACTATTAGGCCTACTAATTCCGACATGAATTGTTGATGATCTACATTAGAGTTACTAGTATTACTGTTACTACCTGTACTACTATTAGGCCTACTAATTCCGACATGAATTGTTGATGATCTACATTAGAGTTACTAGTATTACTGTTACTACATGTACTACTATTAGGCCTACTAATTCCGACATGAATTGTTGATGATCTACATTAGAGTTACTAGTATTACTGTTACTACCTGTACTACTATTAGGCCTACTAATTCCGACATGAATTGTTGATGATCTACATTAGAGTTACTAGTATTACTGTTACAACCTGTACTACTATTAGGCCTACTAATTCCGACATGAATTGTTGATGATCTACATTAGAGTTACTAGTATTACTGTTACTACCTGTACTACTATTAGGCCTACTAATTCCGACATGAATTGTTGATAATCTACTTTAGAGTTACTAGTAGTCCTATTACTGTTACTACATGTACTACTATTAGGCCTACTAATTCCGACATGAATTGTTGATGATCTACATTAGAGTTACTAGTATTACTGTTACTACCTGTACTACTATTAGGCCTACTAATTCCGACATGAATTGTTGATGATCTACATTAGAGTTACTAGTATGACTGTTACTACCTGTACTACTATTAGGCCTACTAATTCCGACATGAATTGTTGATGATCTACATTAGAGTTACTAGTATTACTGTCGCAACCTGTACTACTATTAGGCCTACTAATTCCGACATGAATTGTTGATGATCTACATTAGAGTTACTAGTATTACTGTTACTACCTGTACTACTATTAGGCCTACTAATTCTACTACTTCTACGTCAACTATTTAGAAGTCATTACGCTGTATATTTTGAACCACACACTAGAAAGACACACAGTGGCAGAACTCCAACAGAATTCCAGGGACACGACGGAGAACATAATATAGCCTACACCAAGACTCCTACGAAAGATTTATGTTTTTTACTTTATCGACTGGAAAGCCCATGTTCAACAAGTGCCGTCTCATAGAATTCCAAAGTCGTTCTTCGTTTCTGCCCACAAGGCAAAAGGTCGCTGGGACGTCCAAAAAAGCGCTGGATGGAAAATTCCTGTCTGAGGACCATAACAGGCCACATGGCCTAATACGTGCATGGATGATGATGACTTTATCGACTGTTTCACCGCAACCGACGCAACCCGCTTTATTTGACTTCTAAAGAAGAAAAAACTAAGAATGCGACATCTGATAATAAATATATGCATATTTACTCCGTAACATACGTCTTAATTTGGTTGACACGTTACCATCATCTGTGAAGTATTTGAAGCAACTTTCCAATTTAATAAATATATTATTCCTCTGATAATCAAGCACCCATACACGGAAAACCAAAATATCTTGGTTTCTGTGCCATGGGTTGTATGTATTTTTTTAAATTTCATCAAGTAGCCTATGTGATCTCAATCAGCTTCAATATGGCATGTAATAAAAAATGTTAGCGATTATTTTTCATCAAAAGTCTTACTTTTGAACATTTAAAAGCTAAAATCAACAATTGTGGAAGAAATAAATAACCCAATAATAATTTCAATCAGAGGATATTCTACTAGTCTTAATTGACATAATAAAATTATTAACAGTCAACTAAATTTCAACCTCTAAACAATTTAAGTTAATCCTCATGCATCGTACTTAGGAAAATCCTGGTTCTTAAATAAGATGGAAGTACTTGTTGATAAAAGAAATATAAAAAGGTCGTACGAATATACATGGCCTTTCATGGGAATGTAGTTTTTAGAGCTTGATCGTCAACATATAAATATTCGTCATTTTGGGCTAGTGATTTTCGCCTTAGATCCTAAGGTTCATGAATTAAAACCCGGCCGTTGTAGATGGATTTTTAGGTAGTAAGAATTCTGTGTAAGGGTTCCTTCGGAAGACAACTAAAGCCGTGGGTCTCGTGTCGTAGATTTTCAGCCATAAATGAATCTCAAGCCTAAAAAAAGAGGTCTCTGATAAAATTTGTGTCATTTGACGCACAGATCTGAATTCATGCAATGATGATTTTGTCAGTTTAAATAGCGTTGTTAAACGAAATATATGATACAATTATATTAAAGAAGACTAGGGGGAGGTGATTTCGAGGCATGGAACAAGATTTGAGCAGAGAGGTGATTAGAGATAAGAAAATAATTCCACAGGAATGAGTTTGCTGACAATGGTATGAGGAGGGGACAAAAATTACCAAGTTGTTTTGAGCGTAGAGAAATGATAAAAGGACAGAAGTAATGAAATAAAATACTGAGCTAATGCATTCCATTTAAGTGGTGTTTAATCAAGTGAATTTAAGAATATTGGCCTAACTCACGTACTACATACTAGGTAAGTAGGTAGGTACCCATCTTTCGATCTACCCACCAGTTCCATAATACCCATGCACATACTATTTCTAAATTAGCGACGATCACGATATGCGAATATGTCCAATGTGCGGGAATTTGAAGATGAGATACATATATTAGGAAAATGTGATGAATTAGAATATTGGAGACGTCAGTTATTACCGGAAAGATTTATAAATTCAAATCGGGAAAGATTGGCATGCTACGAGTTATTGGTAAATCCAGAAAATTGGATAAACTTGGGTAAATTCCTGGACAAAACGCGGAAAATAAGAACAACACTCATTCATGAATAAATGTATGTTATCAAAATGCAATATCATTAATTCTGAATAATTATACATAACTTAATTAGTGTATAATGCTATTGTATTATTATGTAATTGTAATATTATTGTGTTTTCTTTATGTAATAGTAATGTTATTGTTTTTTTATACTATTACCGATTATTACTTTATTGTAACGGACTGTCAACAGCACGTACGGCTTACTGCCCGTGCGACCCATATTTGTAAATAATATTGTAAATATCTTACTTTTTGTCTAAAAAAGTCCTACTACTACTAGTACTATTTCTCCTACCAATGCGTTATTCAAACTAAAATAAACTATACTAAACACCATAGCGCTAGAAGCCTAGAAGGCCCTTGATCTACCAGATCTGGATGGTGGCCTCATATCCACATGTTAATCAAATAAGTAGGCAATAATCCAGCCAGTAAAGGGGTGACATTTGGTTAGCGTGACAGATACCCCAGCTGTTACAAATGCTTTTCTCAACCTGGATCCGCTATATTGTAGCTATCCAGATTCGGTTGGCACTGATCCCATTCTGATACAAATACAATGAGAAAATGTCTTTCTTCATGGGACCTCGAACCAGCGCAAGCCTCATAGCTCGGCACCATGCCTTAAACCACTCGGCTACCTAGGTCTTTTTAATATACTTCTCCGAAGTTCATTTTTTTTACAAAAAAAATTATTAAGTAGATCTTTATTCGCGTTAAATGATCTAGCTATCTCAATCCTCTAGACTCGATAACTCTGTTAATATTACAACGATATAAATTATTGAGTTCCTGTTTTTGAAGCTTTTTTTTCATTCTCATTACTTATGGAACTGAATATACGTATTAGGATCTTATTTTTGAATAATTTTTGCTTGTATTTTCCCCCTGATATATTTTTTAAATTCATACATTTTTATCTTTCGATTCTTAAAATCTGAGAAGACAGGATGTATTGTACTGAATAGAAACGTGATATTCTTTCTTGATGTTGGAACATAATAGTTTCTGTTTTAGGTTTTTGGTTCATTAACAATGTTCTTAGTTATTTGAATATTTTCATTATAATTGTTCCCTGTAATTACATTGTCATAATATGTTGCATTTATACCATGTAACATTCCAAATCACTTTGTTTTTTTCAGTCTTTATATCCAACCCAATTTCCTGAAGACATTTAAAAAGGCTCTTGCATTCCATACTATATTATTAACATTATCTCCTATACATGACAATATGGACTTGCTGATACAAAATCAATTTGTCAAAATTACGTTCTCTTATATATATATATATATATATATATATATATATATATATATATATATATAATCTTGGATTGGAATGGATAATTTAGGTTGCAAGTACTACAAAACAACTACAGCAAGCGTAGAGGAGAGGATATAAAACTATAGCAAAAGGAAGACGTGATAATGATGATGAGGTACATAAAAGTTAATTCTCGTGACATGTTCCGTTTTTGCTGTGTATCTTGCCACGCAAATATTTATATTCCCAACCTGCAAGTTTTTACTTAATCTCACATAGAGGCCCTTGACCAGAACTAGTGACCTGGGGCAATCATACATTCGCCTAACTTTTAACTCACCGTAAATAACATGATTGTTTTGGAAAATAACACTTCATGTTAATGTAGGGTGACCAGACTTCCAAACAACAAATTATTTTCTTTCTCTTTTTCTTATTCTCTCCCTATTAGGTACATTTACTGCCTCGTGCTATCCGGCCCTCATAGTGACACGACCTTTCGGGAGAGGAGGTTTAACATTATAAAGACTGCAAAAATAGGAATGAGATGCACAAAGAAATTAAACATAGGCTCAATTTTGGAAATGCATGCTATTATGCATTACAAAGACTCTTGATGTCCCAACTCCTTTCAAAAAACGTTAAACTGAAAATATATAAAAAGCTATTATTCTACCATTATATTATATGGGTGCCTCTTACTTTAAGGGAAGAAAGAACATTACAAGTATTTGAGAATAAAGTACTTAGGAAAATGTTTGGACCAAAGAGAGATGAACAGACAGGTGAATGGGGAAGACTACATAACAATGAACTACATGGTCTTTATAGGAAGCCAGATATAATAAGAACAGTTAAGTCTCGTAGACTGCGATGGGCAGTACATGTTGCACGTATGGGGAATGAAAGACGTGCGTGGAAGCTTGTTGTAGGACAGCTAGAGGGAAAACGCCCAGTTGGTAGACCAAGAATGAGATGGGAGAATAACATCAACTATGATTTGAGGGAAGTAGATTATACAGGGAATGATTGGAAGACATTAGCTCAGGATAGGGATGTATGGAGAGCTTATGCCCGCGCGGCCATGAACCTATGGGTTCGATAGTGCCAAAGAGTAAGGAGTTCTCGCCCTAGTTTCATTAACTAACATGGGTCATATTGATACCTGAATTAAAATGCAATAAATATAAAATACCTCAAAAAGGCTCTCTGTCTGTCGACATACACACTGTCATGCCTCGTATATGAACTGGCGAGAGAACTCTTCTATATTGAAGAACTGCGACAAGATCTACCTCTGCAGTCCACAGACGCATACAACATCGCAATAGGGAACTAAGGTGGAAGAAAGACCAAATCTGGATGGAATTCTATTCCAAGGACGCTATGATAACGGATTGGAGACAAGCAGAATACGACCTCAGACATCCGATGACGAGGATGGCAACACATGCGTTCCATCATAGGACCTGTAGGTTCAAGAAACATCACGAACCAGACTCCCAGTGCATCTGTGAGCTGTGCGCTGAACACTGCGACCGTTATCATGTTGTGTCGTGTCGGAGGCGAGACGTATCCCTGAGGGCTTACTGTGGAGGGGACTGAACGGTGGACCATGGTGAACTTAACATTATGCACATTGTGCGCCCTTCATTATTATTATTATTATTATTATTATTATTATTAATATAAAATTCTGGTATGGTTTAGCTGTTGTAACTGAGTTATATGACAAGGAAACAATATTATTAATCAGTTATTTTAACTTGTAGGCTTTACTAGGGTACATTCTTGTCGATATATTATACTAGAGAATTCGATAAGTAATGGCAACACTGTTGTAAATCAACAATCCTAGTGGTGACCATTGTAATCTTGTAGTACCGGTATGTTGTGGAACAGTGCTTGTATAAATCTGTAATATTGAAAATCTCGAAATGACAATATTTTGTGAATACAGTCACTGTATCCCACATTTCAGTAAGTAATACCGCCCTAAAAAGATGATCAGTAAAATTTGTTTAGAAGGTGGGATTGGGAAGTATTCAAACATGCACCAAATACACCAGACAGAAGCACTTGTGATTAAACTTATTCTCAAAGAACCTCTACGAGGCATTCGATTTCAATCAAGAGTTGATATACAGAAAGTTCTAGATCCATCAGATGAAAAGAGATATCCAGAAATGGTGCTGCAGATGGAGTACTAAGTCTTCCAAGGATTTGATAACGTATAGCCAACTTGATAACAAATGGTGATACAGATGAAGTTCGCAGTCTTCCAAGGATTTGATAACGTATAGTCAATTTGATAAGAGACTAAATGAAGTTTGTATGTCAAAAATAACCTAAATAATGTTTTGTGGTGTTCTAATAGTGTAGCCATTATTTATCGAATGTCCTAGTGTGTTATACACACACAATGCTTATCAATTTTAAATATTCTTCTGGCTCACAACATATTCTGAATACGTAATTGGAATAATAATAATAATTATTATTATTATAATAATAATGTTCCGTTCTTTATAATAATATATAATATATAAATGTCACTATACGCTTGTATAGCTTGGTAGCGAATAAAATTGTAATTGTGTTGCGCACGAGCTAGAATTCTACGACGTAATGCTCCCTTTCCAGTCACGTTGTGCTGTGTATTCCACGTGATCACGTGATCTAGTTGTAAGTTTGGGAAACGTTCAATTGTATCATCGTTATTATTGGCTATTAAGTAGCCTTGTTTTGCTGGTGGTACCAGTTGCAAATCAAGTGTTACGGGTAATGGCGCTGATTGATTCATAAAGAGGGGAAGAGGGGAACACCGGCTTGGGTAGTGAGATATGTGCAGTAAGGAAATAATGTAAGAACACTGCATGTTGCCAATCTATATGATATTTAGACACGGATAAAATGTTTCCATTTTATTGACGGTATATTTCAGTCTATATGCACAGTATGAGGCGGTGCAGGATATTTTCGCTGAATATATAAATATAATATTTCATTCAATGACAGTCTTTCTTTTTTCTTTTTTTTTCATATGAATTATTTTGATGTCTCGTGTTACACATTCTGTATCGCATGTCGTGCTGCAGCCATTTCAGGTACATTTACTTCTGACATTGAAATATTTTAGATCGTTACTCATAATGTGTTGACAGTTGAAGTAGGTGACACCTAGCACCAGTAGTCATAGGTTCTTGTAGGTCTTCCTGTGGAAATTACAGTCCTACAATATTAACTCCTGGTAAAATCTCGGAAGATTCAGAGAAAATTGTAAGAAAATTGACAGCTCTACTGTAGAACCAAAGGAGGCTAAAGCCACTCTTTCCACGTCTTTGTATATCGTCAGTACAGATGTAGAATACTATGTTCTGATGCCATCAACATTACTCGGAATCTTGTTACTGAACGAATCGTCATTGGATTATACACCGTGTTCCAAAATGATGGACGGGGTTTTAAGTAGTTGGTATTGCTTTACAAACGAAATTGGATGCGTGATTATATGCTATAATGAAAGAAAAACTGTGAAAGTTTCATATCATGTGTGCAATAATTTGTTTCTTGTCATTATTACGTCGTCAGCGTTAAACTAGTGAAAAATTGCGATTCCTGTACAGGAGTCATTCTATGTGTTGCAAATTTGCGAGATATGGTTCCATTGTTGTAGTGCAGCGAGCTTTCCGACGGCAATTTGGAATTGATCCTCCGACAGATAAAATTATCCGTCGATGGTATAAAAGAGTTAAAAACAACTAGATGTATCTGTAAAAGGAAACGTCCAGGACGTCCACGAACACCAAATGACGCGTCGGTCCGGATGACATGATATTCATTCCCATACCCTCCACGGTCTCCCGATCTCACACCTTGTGATTTCTTTCGGTGGCGGTATGTGAAGGACCATGTGTACGTACCACCACTTCCGGTCGACCTTCCTGACTTGAGAAGAAGGATTGTTGCTGCTGTTGAATCTATTACTCCAAATATGCTGACAAAGTTTTGGAAGGAATTCGACTATCGGGTAGATGTGTGCCTTGTGACGAAGGTGCTCACATCGAATACTTTTAAAGTATGTTATGAAAACTCGAAAAGTTTCTCTTTAATCCCAGGTAACTTTTGTTCTTATATATATATATCATGTAAAGGAAATTAATTAACTTTGAAACCCCGTCCAGCATTTGGGACACTATGTAATTTCTTTCTCGCAATAAGTCGTTTATGTTATTACTATAACCCATATTATTTTTAATACTTTTTTTTTGAGAATTTGTTATTTTCCCATAATATTCCTCTTATATTTGAAAAATGTTCTGATTTCGGGACTGTGTTATAACTGGTATAAGCATATGACTCACCTCATATTGAAATTTATCATTGTGAGAAGAAAAATGTGAATTGAATAATATCAAAAAAGTTAAATTAGAACATGAAATTGAAGATAAGTGAACGCTACAGGAAAAAAAAATTAAATTAAATTAAATTAAACAGGTAAGACAGTTTGCTTGAAACCGAGAAAAAGGACTTTTGATTTTATAACTCACCAACTTCTCTCTACTTGTATCCAAATTTTGAAGGTAAATAAACTCATGACTAAACTACTTCTTTCATTATTCCACACTTCTAAAAGATGGTCCTTTCAATGGAGAATCGAATTGTGTCTCAAAATCCATTTCGTCAAAAAAAAACAGAAAACAAAAAAAAGACTTACCTCGTTCTTTCCGTGGACCCTATGGTTGTTTTGTTGTGCTGAACTCGATAATAAATGACGTCATTGTGTAATATATAAGCACAACAAAACATGATAGTTGAGTGTAAATATTCTAGGGAACTTTTGACCCCGCAGTCATTCTAGGTAGTGAGTTTTCAATTTGCAGTTGTGTTAGAATTTTCTTAACTTGTCACGCAGCGGGCCCGGGTTCGATTCCCGGTCGGGACAGGCTCTTAGGTGAGGTCCTTTTTGGCGTTTTTCCTCACATGTAAGAACAATGTCAGGAAGCTTAGGGCCCAACGGCCCCCGAAAATCATCCGGCCATCATCAATATCTTTATCATCATCATCCATCACCGATGTGGAAAGCAACGGGAAGTTAACGCACCTATAATTCCCTAGAAAAGCTGTAGAGCATAGCATGAAAATGCTATAATTGCAGTGAAAGACCTGCCCTAGGACAGAAGTACTATAGTTGGATGAGGGTAGCTCAGGTGAACTTCTTAGGTGAGCTAAATCTATGGATTGATTATTAATATAAAAATTGATTTTTTTTTTCAATTTTATTCACTGGTATGTTCCACTTTCACTTTTCACTCTTGTCCTGTACTCGTCAGCTTCTTCTATAGATCTCTGCCTCTTTCACTGGTTCCCCACAGACTGTGTGAATGTCAGGACACCTAGTTTTCTGCCTGTCCACGCATCTCTTGCCGATTCTGTGGTCACATATGGTTATCCTACAGGCCCACCTGGTTCCCTGCATTCTTGCCACGTTACCGCCCCACTACCATTTGAGCCCTTCTGCTGTAGCAGTCGGGTCTCTCATGCCTTTCTTTCTTCAAGTGTCCTTGTTGCGTATTCTGCCCTTAATTGTCACTTGCAATATCTTTCTCTTCACCTGTCCCTCGCATAACTGAATCATGCGCTTCATTTTCTCATTTAATGACCAGATTTGGCTGCCATTCATTAGAACTGGTAGCACACATTTCTCAAACATCTGTATCTGTTTTAAGGTTCGTCCTCTGAGATTACTCTGACTGGATATACTTCAGACTCCAGAATTCCTTTCAGGCATGTACAATTCTTATTTTAATCTCTTTCTTGTTGTACATGTGAAATGATGTTTTGACCTAATTATACATATCTCTATATGTATTCTAACGAGGCTTCATTGACTTTCATTAGTACCTCCGTATAGTTGGTCATTAGCTTCTTCTTCCTTAGGTTCATTTTCAGACAAGTTTCCGCGCTCATTCTTCCCAAATCTGTTAGCATATGTTTTAACTGCTCCGCCGTTCTCGCCATCACGATAATGTCAATTGCCAACCGTAGTTAGGTGTGTCAGCTTTGCTCCATCTATTTTGAAACCATTGTCATTTTCCCAATCCAGTTTGTGGAGTTGTTTATCCAATAAGCTTATGAAGAGCTTCGGTGATCGGGTGTCCTTGGTAAATCTTCTTTCCTGTGGTAAGTTATTTCCGTTTCTTTCAGTTTGACTTTTGCTTGGCTATTGTTGTAGAGTTTTGCAAGTAGTCATATATTTTTGTTGTTGTATACCTTAAAACATCAAAGTTTCCCAAACGAATTCGTGCTCTACTGAGTCAAAGGACTTTATAACCTCCCAATTTAATGGAACCAGACTTAGAGCAAGTAATAAAAAGTCATAAAATTACCGGTCACTTGGACCACTGTAAGATAAATAATAATAATAATAATAATAATAATAATAATAATGAGATCACATATTTAGGAATTAAAATAAATACAAATGGGAGTTATGAAGAAGAAATAAGAAATAGAAATAGGCCTAATAAGGGAAAACTTGCAATTGCTTGCCTCGATGGAATATTGTGGGATAAAAATATAATAAAAATAAAATGAATATATATCATACAATTGTTAAAAGCATCATTACTTATGGAGCAGAACTTTGGCCATTAACAACAAAAACAAATAAATACATTTTGGCAACGGAAATTGATTTTATACGATGGGCCGCAAGAATTTCAAGAAGAGAAAAAATAAGGAACTCGGTTATAAGGGAGAAAATGAAGATTGAATACACTATTTTAGATTATATTAAAACTCAGCAATTAAGATTGTACAGACATGTCCAGCGAATGGAAGATGATAGAGTACCAAAATCTGTTTTGGAATGGAAACCTGAGGGAAGACGAAGCAGAGGAAGACCTAAAACCTCCTGGAGTCAGGGAATGTGTTTATATATGAAGGAGAAACGTCTACAACCAGGAGATTGGATGAACCGACAAAACTGACTATTAGGAATCGGACGATGTCAAAGACATTAATCAACCGATGATCTATCTAATAATAATAATAATAATAATAATAATGAATGAACGAGGAGGTGTCAATATGACCTGTCTTTCTAGGGTTAAACTTTTGATCACATACATACTTTTTTGTTGTTTTTTCGCAAATGCGAAACAGCACAATGTGCTCATAAATGTTTATTGTCCTGTGTTTTCATCTTTAATGACCAGTAAATTATTGTCTAATGTGTTTTAAAAGTACGACAAATAGAACAATTGTCACTAACTAACTCACTGGCACAATCGAACCCGTAGGTTCATGGCAGCGCGGACATAAACTCTCCATACATCCCTATTCTGAACTAACGTTTCCAATCATTCCCCTATGGCCTACTTCCCCGAAATCATGATTAATGTTATTTTCCCACCTCATTCTTGGTCTACCAACTGGGTGTTTTCCCCTCTGGTTTTCCTACAAGAAGCTTCCATGCACCTCTTTCATTCCCCATACGTGCCACATGTTCTGTCCATCGCAGTCTACGAGACGTAACTCTTCTTGTTATATCTGACATCCCATAAAGATCATGTAGTTCACCAAAAAATTGTCACAAAATGAAACATTATACCAAAATTCGATATAAATGCGAAATCGACTATTTTTTTTCTATATTTTCCTCCTTCTTTCGTTTCTTCTTGATACTTGAAGAAAATTAAACCTTTAGACTGACTACAAATTATGTTAGCTATGAGGCTCAAGCAGCTCTGCAACTACCTTAAGTGGTGAGATATATTTTAGAGGCCTAATATTTAACCGTAACATTAGAACCCGAATGACAGAACCAAATATTTTGGTATGCTCTTTGATTTATTTCAAAATTCATACTAAAAATGTATGACCTACTTTAATCTAAAAAAAAACTCCTGGCGCGACAGGCCTACAAGGCCCTTAGCCTACCAGCCGGCTGCTGGCCTCACATCTACAAGTGTCAATCACAGATGCAGATGATAATCAGCCAGTGTAGAGGTGACATGTGGTCAGCATGTCGAGTTCCCCAGCCGTTATAGCTGGTTTTCTCAACCTGGACCTGCTACTTATTGTAGCTACCCAAATGCATCACGATGCTGGGTGGGCACCGGTCCCATACTGGCCGAAATACCATGAGAAAATTTCTTCCCCCATGGAGACTCGAACCAGCGCAAGTCCCGTAGCTCTGAGCCAAGGCTCCTGCCTTAACCATTCGGCTACGGCGCGGGGACACTTTAATCTAGTAGGCCTATATTTTGTTTTTATCATTTTGGTTATCATGGTGCATTTTATTTTTACTAATCTGATTTTGGTTAATTTTGCGTACTTCCTTTACATTATTGTGGTTCTGGATAGGATTAAATTATATTTTTTCTAAGTTATGATTTAGTCTGGAACAATATATTTTATTGATCTCTGTGTTCCTTACCCTACAATTGTTTTAAATTAATGAAATGTTTTATTTGTGCATTTTTACCTCACAATCAAACAGCCACAAATATTTTGTTAATTTTACAATAAAGCAATTTTAATATTGCATTAGGCCTACATGTAATTAGAATTAACGCATAATAGCTTGTTTTCCATCAACATTCTCTAAAATTCAAAATTAAAATTGTGTAAACTATAGAACCTAAACATACGAATCAAAATCTTAAATATCTGATTTTAAAATTTTAAATATCACCACCTTCGTTATTAACATTATCAGTTAAAAAGGAATGGAGAAAACGGTACGAATATACATACAAATGTACTGCAAGCGCCCAGTGATGATTTTGATGAACGATGTACCAGTCTAAAGAAAGGAAAACTCCTTTAATGAATTAAAAAATAACGTCAGGCCGTCCTACAGAATTAAATATTCTTTAAAGGGGCCTACATAATTAAGGAATGAAAGGAATATGAGAGAAAAGAGGAGATGGCTAATAAAATCTAACGTATAAAAATGAATGTTTGTTTGTTTGTTTGTTTCTTTGTTCGTACTTTATGCGCGGCCATACCGTTGATCCGATTGTGATGGGGGTTTTTGCAAAATGTTCACGAGATTCCCGGGATGAACATAGGCTATAAGAGAGTTGTGAAATCTAACTGCTACACCCTTAATAATCGCTCTTTGTACTGGAAAACGTGAAAAAAAGTAGCTCTTTGTACGCTTAAATGGCTTACGCTGCCTAAACCATAACAAGTAAACAAAATAAATGTACTGTACACAGAATTGAATATCTCAAAAAGCTCTACAAGAAAGTACGCGACAGCATATGTTTATCTCTTAAGGATAACTCACAATAACCATTTTTGTCTTTCATTGATGCCAAGAAGATCGAGACAAGTATTTAGATACCTGAGCAAGAATAGCAGCACATGTCGGGTATTCTTTTACGGATAACTCACAATAACGAATTTTGTTTTTTAGCTCATTTATGCCAAGAAGATCGAGACAAGCATGTAGATTCCTGTGCAAGCATGGCGGGTATTCTTTTACGGATAACTAACAATAACGAATTTTGTCTTTTAGCTCATCTATTCCAAGAAGATCGAGATAAGTAGATTCCCGGGCAGCACCGGGTAATTAGCACGGGAATCTTAAAATAATGAAGACATACATTTATAATTATTTTTCATTTTCCTTGTTCAAAAGTACATTAATTTTTGTCTCTTAGCTCATTTATGCCAAGAAGATCGGGATGAGTAGATTCCCGGTCAACACCGGGTAAGCAGCACGGGATATCTAAAAATAATTACGATATACATTTTTCCTCCACCTTATTTAACTAATCATAAAACATTAATTTTCGTATTTTAGCTCATTTATGTCAAGAAGATAGGGATAAGTAGTTTCCCGGGTAACGCCGGGAAATCAGCACAGGGTATCTAAAAAATATAAATTTATAATTAATTTTCCTTTCACTTATTCAACTAAACATAAAAACACATTAGTTTCCATCTACTTATGCGTAGCAGTGCACGCCGTGTACCAGCTAGTTTTTAATAAAACTGTGAAATCTCTTTTAATCCACTCTTTGCTTTTCTGATCTTTTTTATACCGATACAGAATTATTGTATAACAGAATTGTAAAAAAATAATGTGTAAGGGGTCAGCTGGGATATTTCATCTACCTATAACTCAAATATAGATACAAATACAGAATAACTCCAAAATTACTCCCACTGAGTTGGGTAAACAGTGCGATGTCTAACGTAGTCAATCCTTCCACAGGATGACACTATATACAGCTTTTCATATTTTATACTTGTTAAGCAGTGGTAACTTGCCTTACGATTTGAAGTCTAAGGCATTAGTGTATATATTATATATTAAAAACTCCATGGCGCGACAGGCCTAGAATGAAGTTGGCATATCAACAGGCTGCTGGCTTCACATTCACATGTGTTAATAATACGGGTGGTCGGTCATGTAGCCAGTATTGGAGCAACATGTGGTCAGCATGTCTGGTCCGCAATATAATTATTAGTACATATATTAATTCTTGATTATGAAGATGAAATCGGTCGTTATACTGATGTTCTCAACTTGGGGCCTCTACTTGTTTTAGCTACCCACATTCCTCAGGATACTGGATTGGCAACGGTCCCATACTGGTCGAAATTCCATGAGAAAAGTTCTTCTTCCATGGGGATTCGTAGCTCTGAAAAGGCATCATTTCATAAACCGCTCGGCTACAGCGAGGGACACTCTGTATATTAATACACATAAATAAAATGATTCCATTCACCTAAATCAATCTGCCTTTCATGTGTCTAAAGATAACAATAAATATCTTTAATATAGAAATAAACTAAGCAGGAATCTTAATTTAATACATTTCAATGTTTGAATATCGTGAAGTTTCTCTTAATAGTGTTAGTAGTCCTATCTGTTGTATTCATGTTGTTTGCTTACGTAAGATATATTCTGAAAATACGGTAAACACTAATAAGGGAGATATGATAGGACTTCTGTTGCTATTCGAGTGGGTTGTGCATAAGAGAGAGGTCTGGATTGACGAATTATTCATACATTTTTAAACCTGATAAAACAGTTCGCAGTGTCTAGTGTATTTATTATTAACTATTTGAATCATGCCCCAAATGGGAGTCAATGAGCAATCGCGTTTCAGTGAATTATGATTTACAAACACTCACAGTCGTGTTTCACTTGGAATTTATCAAATAATTTTTTTAAAGAAAGCTCCTCCTTTTTAACATTCTGAATAGGCCTGAGCATTATTTTGCAGTGATAGACACTCTAAGAAATACGGTTACCAGATTCTATATATATAATGTAAACAGATAGTGCTTGTGGGATATAATATATAAACATTTTTAGCAATTGATTATACCACAAAAAAAACACTCTTTGAACTTCTTTGAACTTTCTTAAACTTATTATTTCCCAGGTAATAACGTTTCGGAAAAATATAATTAACATATTTACATCATAGGACATCAGAAATTAATTGGCTCAACTGCACTTCTACTAGCGCTTGATTTTTCAGTTTATATTGTTGTAAACTATAGCTTTTGTTCTGTATTTACTAACATAATTTAATATTTTAAACGTTTTCAAACAATTTTTGTAACATTATTAGACAATTTTGAAGTATTTATTTAAAAATGCAAATCACAATATTATGACACTGTTAGACAATATTGTGATGTTAACTGCTATTTTCTCCAAAGAGTGTATTACTTAGTCTGTGATTTTTCTATTGCTGTTTTGGGTTATCGCTGGTTGGATCAGCATTAGGGAGTGATAAGTAAGTGTACACCCATTTTTAATAAACATTTGGTAATTTTAATATTATTATATTTTTTAACATAGATTTGGGGATTTATTGCAGATATTGGTAATTCAAATTTCATAGCTACGGATAGTAATCGAGGATGATAATCGATTTGTGGGTTATCGCTGGCTCTATAAACTCTGGAGCATGCGCACTGTTGTTCCATAGGACTTTGAAAGTATTTCACGCTAGTTTAAGTGCAGTATTTCCAAATAATTAATGTACAGTTTGATGCGTTTTCATTTTTTTTTCCCACTAGGGTGCATTCTTACAATATTTCGATCCTTTGGCAATAAATAATATGATCTGGTTGCAGTGATGAACAATTGAAACATAACAAACATTTCTCGTTTGTTTTCAAACATCGCCTTTTACATTAAATATATATAAATACTTTAAAATAACTACATTTAAATAATGATTTCTGAGTAAACAGCTTAATTTTATTCGTTAAATAGTCCTAACAAATTCCACTCTTGGTTTCCAAATTCTCTAGATAAATTGGAAATCACTCGTGGCACTACTTATGATTAATACGTTCCACTTTAAATTTTAATATTTATCAGCCCTATTAATTACGAAGTACTTAAATTACATGTAAAATTGACTAACTCTATGGCCTATGGAACTCATATATTTAATATTATACCATTTATTGAGGCAAATAACTGATTTCTGTCCCGAATAAAATTAATCCAGTTCATAAAATTGAATCAAAATTAGTAGCCGAAATGTCTCCCAATATTACATTAAACGCTGTATTATATGCATGATGATGATGATGATGATGATAATAATAATAATAATAATAATAATAAACAATTTAAAACCGGATAAATACTTTAACCCAATAATCTATGTGTTAAAAATTTAATTTCAATTTTCTCCAAATGTTCTCATTACTCCGTGTCATTAATCTATTTTTCTTTCCCTCGTTGTGACTTTTAAACCCTGAATTCAAGTAGTATTTGGTCTCCCTCTCTTCAATATTTCTAGAGCTAGCCATTCCTCGGTAATCGTTCTTCAGTTAATAAACTGTTCGCTGTTTGTTCATTGGACTTTTTAAAATGGCTATAATTTGATTTTCTTTTATACTGGCCGGTGAGATAGCCCGACCCAGTAACTCTCTACCTAGGGTACCAGGACATTTGAAATCAGAGCCATCCTGCCCTAGAGAGGCTGCTTCACCACAGCTAACGACCCCTTTCGAAACGACCACGTAACCCCGGCAAGGGACCCATTACCAGGTACTGACAGCCGAGCCTGGGATTTTTAATGAGGTGTACCTCATTCCCCTCTCCTTTTACAACCGAACTGGCTTTGAGGGATTTAATAATAGTAATAATAATATTATTACTACAATTATTATTATTATTATTATTATTATTATTACTATTAGTATTATCATTTTTGTTATTAGGTATATTATTAATACTATTAATACTAATTATACAAAGTCGATAAAAACCCAAATCATCAATTTAAAAAGTTAAGAGTCAACGCGTTTCAGTGGCGACACAACCATTACTTACTTACTCACTGGCACTATCGAACCCGTAGGTTCATGGCCACGCGGACATAAGCTCTCCATACATCCCTATCCTGAGCTAATGCTTTCGAATCATTTCCTGTATAATCTACTTCCCTCAAATCATAGTTAATGATATTCTCCCACCTCATTCTTGGTCTACCAACTGGGCGCTTTTCCTCTGGCTTTCCTACAAGAAGCTTCCATGCAAGTCTTTCATTCCCCATACGTGCAACATGTCCTGCCCATCGCAGTCTACGAGACTTAACTGTTCTTATTATATCTGACTTCCTATAAAGACCATGTAGTTCATTGTTATGTAGTCTTCTCCATTCACCTGTCTGTTCATCTCTCTTTGGTCCAAACATTTTCCTAAGTACTTTATTCTCAAATACTTGTAATCTTATTTCCTCCCTTAAAGTAAGAGTCCATGTTTCGCACCCATATAATATAACTGGTAGAATAATAGTTTTATACATTTTCAGTTTAACGTTTTTTGAAAGGAGTTGGGACATCAAGAGTCTCTGCAGTGCATAATAGCACTCATTTCCAGAATGAAGCCTATGTTTAATTTCTTTGTGCATCTCATTCCTATTTGTGATTATTGTTCCTAGGTACCCATTATCAAGACTTAATATTGACTGAAGAGAAACAAACTGAAATATGTAAACTAAAAGTCAAATAAAAACAAACTACGTCACATGACATAATTGATTTGAAAATTTGCCATTCTTGAACATTTTAGTAATTAGAAAACATTAGAGATTGGAATTTGATATTTACAGGAAGGAAACCAGTACATTTCCATATATCGCTTCTGATTATTATTATTGTACTCAACATAAAATGGCCAGTTTCAATTTTTTTTTTTTTTTTAGTTCACCGACATATTACCTTTCCGCTAAGTACAATTAGATATTACAGAGAATTACAAACAATTAAAGAGATCGCTAAATGTAATGGAAAACGTTGTTGATAACTTAATTAGAAATTTCAAACTAAAGAAAATTTATTAACGTTTCCACGACCTTCCATTCCACCGCTGTGTACTAGAGGTAGCGTGCTGCCTCGTCACGCAGCGGCTTCGATTCCTGGTCGGGACAGGCTTCTGGGTGAGGTTTTTTTCGGGGTTTCTCCTCACCTGTAAGACAAATGTCTGGAATCTTTGGGCCCAACGGTCCCCGAAAACCATTCGGCCGTCACCATCATCCTTATCGTTATGATCCTTCACCGGTGTGGAAAGCAACAGGAAGCTACCACACCTATAATTCCTTTGTAAAGCTGCAAAGCATAGCATGAAAATACTGTGATTGCAGTGAAAGACCTGCCCTCGGGCAGAATTACAATGGATGAATGGACCTTCCATACTTACTTACTTACTCACTGGCACTATCGAACCCGCAGGTTCATGGCCGCGCGGACATAAGCCCTCCATACATCCCTATCCTGAGCTAATGTTTTCCAATCATTCCCTGTATAATCTACTTCCCTCAAATCATAGTTAATGTTGTTCTCCCACCTCATTCTTGGTCTACCAACTGGGCGTTTTCCTTCTGGCTTTCCTACAAGAAGTTTCCATGCACGTCTTTCATTCCCCATGCGCGCAACATGTCCTGCCCATCGCAGTCTACGAGACTTAACTGTTATCATATCAGGCTTCCTATAAACACCATGTAGAATCCATGATTAAAGTAGTCTTCTCCATTGTCAACACTGTCCGTGCTGACACTTTGGTCAAAAAATTTTACTAAGAATTCTTATTCTCCAAATACCCTCGTACTCTACTTTCCTCCATTAAAGAAAGAGTCCATGTTTCGCACCCATTATATAGTATAACATGGTAGAATAATAGTTTTTACTAAAAGTTCAGCTGAACGGTTTGTTTGAAAGCGAGTTGGGAAGTCATCAAAGTATCTGCCAATAGCATAATAGCATGCATTTACAGAATTGAGCTTATGTTTAATTTTTTGTGCATCTCATTCCTATTTTTGATTATTGTTCCTAAGTATTTGAATTCAGCCACTTCCTCAAAATTTCCCTCATTTGTCATTAGCTGTCCATTTCCATTATATACTGAATTTCTACGTGTATCAGAATGGACCTTCCATTCTGCTATTAATTGTAAGGTTAATTTAGTAATTGTAATGTATGCTCCCTCTTTAACTAGAGGTTTCAGCAAGATTTTTAAAGGATTGTATACTAAATTAATTAAAACTTTCGGTCCGTCGTTAAATAGTATTCTCGGAAATCCTAAGTATAAAGTTGATTTATGAGATGGGGTGTAAAAACTGTGGTAAGGAGTATGTTGGACAAACAAGAATATCTATTTTAACCACATTTAATGAGCATATTGCACATTCTATATTGAAAACAATTGATAAATCTGCGGTTGCTCAACATATTTATAATCACTGTCACATTATTGATAAAAGTAATCTCAGGCTGGTTAGATCGGTAATTAATTTTAAATTCCTTGACGTCCTTAAAATATTAGAAATTTATAAAAACAAAGATAAAGTAATGAATAACGACAGGGGCCCTATTCCAGTCAGCGCCCTCATTTCGTTAATTAAGAAAGAAGAGGATTAGTTCTACAATGTCAATGTTATTTCAAATCAATTATGTCATATGACGTAGTCTGTTTATATCTGTCATTAGTTTACACATTTCAGTTTGTTTGTCTTCAGTCTACATTAAATCTTGATAATGTTAGTTTCGCTACTGAAACGCGTTGACGTTTTTAACATTTTAAATCGGTAATTTGGGTTTTTATTGACTTGTGAAATACAATTTTATCACTAAGACGAACCTATTTATTAAATTAATATTTATTATTAATATATTATCATACTAATAATAATGGTAATAATAATACAATTTATTATTAATCAATTATTGGAGGTGGCTACGTGGAGCAAGCGGTTAGACGTTCACCACAGAGCCGACAATTATGTTAATTATAATATTAATAATATTTATTATTAATATATTTCGCTATTAATAACACAGCAAAAAAAATGCTTTTTTTTTGTCTCAGAAAGAAAAATATGTGATTCTGATGGTATTTTTCTCCTGAATTCAAATACGATATCGATTTACCTCTATCACGCAAGGTTTCCGAGAGACAGGCACTTATAATTTCACACACTTAAATATTTTCTACATTCGTAACTACATAATATTCGAACATTCGGACTCGCCTAGAAAGTAAGAAATGACGATTTTCTGCTATATTTCACCTCTAGAGCATCCCTCTTGATTGTCCAACAATAATCGGCCAGCATAGGTCTATTAGGATTCCATTTGCCTTGATATATCTTTTCCGTAGCTGAAAATATCCTGTAGTTAGCTCATTCGGTTTTATTTTACAATGGACAAATGGACGAAAAAAACGTTTATTTAAAAATACGACGTAATTATTTAAATTCATTAATTGAAACTGAAATAAAAAAAAAACTGTGGGTGATGGAGAAATTCCGAATACATATTTGAAATCACGATACAAAACTGCATTAAGTACAACTATTGGTACTCATGAGTCAGAAATAATGTTGACCATGGTAACACATAATATAATAATAATAATAATAATAATAATAATAATAATAATAATAATACTAATAATAATAATATTAATAATAATAATAATAATAATCATTATTATTATTATAGTAATTATAATACTAATAATTATAATAATAATAATTATAAATAATAATAATTATATTATAATAAATTATTATAATTATAATTATAATAATTATAATAATAATAATTATTATAATTATAATAATTATTATAATTATAATAATTATTATTATTATAATTATAATTATAATAATAATAATTATTATTATTATAATAATTATTATAATTTAATTATAATAATAATAATAATAATTATTATTATTATTATGTAATTATTATAATTATAATAACAATAAGTATAATTATAACTATAAGAGATAAAATAATAATAATAATAATATATAATAATAATAATAATAAAATAATAATAATAATAATAAAATTATTATTATATTATTATTGTATATGTATTATTATTATATTATTATTATTATTATTATTATTATTGTTGTACTGTTGTTTGAGAACTTTAGAATCACATTCAGAATAGCAAGTGAACCAATTTAAGCAATTTAGAGAATTAGAATTAAAAAAGCTTATAAATAGCATATGCCAGTATGCATCAGTTTGTTTTTAAGTAACCATTCTATTTAAGTTATTTGTATTATACTGGAAACTGCGAGTTACTATCCTGTGTGTCAAGAACTCACTGTCACTTCAAAAGAAGTTCACATCACGGACATATCTTAAAATAGTAAACAGCATTTACTTGTTTCTTCTAGTTGAATAGTGGTATTCTAAAGTACTTGTACATTTCTGCAGTTGTAATCTATGATACGGAATACGGTGGAATGCAGTAGAACATATTATTTTTCGACATAAGAGTAAGCAGTAATGATTTCAAACTTATCATTAATAACTAAAAGTGACATAAAATACACAACACAAATATAACCCATTTTCAAATTTAAATCATCACTACTTTTTTTTTTTCCTCATTTGACGATCAGGAAAAACTCAAATGATGAGTGCATTCAATTTCTCACTGTAGTTTTAACCGTAATATTTAAACTTTCTTCCGATAGATGTGTTATAAAGACGGAGTAAATTATTTTAATACGCGTCCAATAATTCAACGCTTACAAGTTGGACTGCGACTACGTAAATGAAGGATACGCTAGAAGCAATCGATAATAATTTCGAAATCATACGACCACAATTCGCAAGTTTCACTTTAAGTAACAAAGACATTGGCTGAACTAGCAATGATGAGCAGTGATTAACGCCTACGTATTTTGAAATGGACCACTACTTACTAAACATTTCGTTAGTTATCATTTGTTGCAAATATGTCTAATTAATATCACGATCAACAAAATTCTTCATTTTTTGTTGGCCGTGATCGTGAGGCTTAGAACTCCCGGACGTTTCCCTATAGATTGCGTCCAGCATCCTCAAGGGTTGGCTTGTGATACCGGTCGCAGTCTCCAAGCGAATCGTCGGGAAGTTTTAAGCCTCACGACCACGTCGAACAAATCCAGAAAAATTATATTCATCATAATATTGATTCTGGCCGCGAAAGCCTAAATAAATATATTATTGTAATTATGTTTACGCTATAGCAAAATATGAGTGTCGGGTTATTGATGGTTTCGTCCAGCATTAACCCACAAACGTTTACTAAAGTACCCGCTAGAGGTAATTTAGTGTACCCAAAGATGTGAAAAAAAATCCTTACCTACAGGTATGTTTTCATAGGTTAGTTTGCGATTTGGCTAGGTTAGCTGGCATTTAGTTAACGTTACTAAAGTACCCAGATGGAATTTCCGATAAAAGTTACTAATCTGTTCCCTACAGCGATAATAATAATAATAATAATAATAATAATAATAATAATAAAATAATATATGCGAAACATGGACTCTTACTTTAAGGGAGGAAATGGGATTACAAATATTTGAGAATAAAGTACTTAGGAAAATTTTTGTACCAAAGAGAGATGAACAGACAGGTGAATGGAGAAGACTACATAACAATGAACTACATGGCCTTTATAGGAAGCCAGATGTAATAAGAACAGTTAAGTCTCGTCGACTGCGATGGGCAGGACATGTTGCAAGTATGGGGAATGAAAGGCTTGTATGGAAGCTTCTTGTAGGAAAGCCAGAGGGAAAACGCCCAGTTGGTAGACCAAGAATGAGGTGGAGAATAACATTAACTATGATTTGATGGAAGTAGATTATACAGGGAATGATTGGAAAGCATTAGCTCAGGATAGGTATGTGTGGAGAGCTTAATAAGTCCGCGCGGCCATGAACCTACGGGTTAGATAGTGCCAGTGAGTAAGTAAGTATAATAATAATAATAATAATAATAATAATAATAATGTGACCGCACGGGCGTTCAATGTACCTTCGTTTTTTTTTATATGTTGGCTATGTTTTTTCCTCCATGTAAATATCCGTCTTAGAATACATATGTTCATCGAAGTAACTATGTTGCTACGATAATATGATGTAGGTTAATTTTACGTTAACTTCTCATTAAATTTTAAGAATTTCTTTGATATTTTTCTTTTTTTGGAATAAAAAGACGTATATACATTTTTAAGTTAATTATTAACATTTTGTAATTTAATTTGTGTTTTTTCATAATGGCATTATCCTTCATTGCTAGTATCCCCAAGACATTTTTAAGTAGCATTTTGGTAAATACATATGTGTTTGAGTTTGTTTATTTATTTCTCAAAGAGAGATGAAATTGACATTTGGACTTTTAAGCGGTACATTTAATGAATACATGTTAAAAAGGCTTATACACTATTTTCCTTTTTCAGGTTAGTTTCTGCATCAGCTTCACTTCATTACCAGATATGAAAGCCGTGAAGCAAAATGTGAGTTAATTTTATTTAATTGTAATGAAAAAAGTGTTTATATTTCATACAAAGAGAGATTTTGTGGCAAAAAATATCTGAACCTTCGTACTCTATAAAACAATGTTAGTTGTAAAGTTGTTTTAGAGAACCGATAGAGTGCACAAAATATATCAAGTTAACTTTCCCATTGGCAGGATGTGTGTTTCATTAGTTGAGACGTAATAATAAACAGTAAGTAGGACTCAATTTTTCAACACCACAAAACACAGTTTTAAACACTATTCACTACTGTGGTTACACACAGAAACAGTGTATCTGCATTATAAATATTTTTGGAGAGTGTGTCATATAGTTAAGAATTTAAAAATCGTTACGGGCAGGCTGGTGAATACTTCATACGTAAGTGCGAGCTGTCTGCGTCACTTGTACTATTCTACCTGTTGGTAGGTGCCGTCGTCCTCAACTTTTGCTAAAATATTGTTTATAAAATTAACTGGAGCGCTTTCGGAAGTTATCTTACATCTTCTGCAGGTTGAGTTTCCGCTATTTGTTGTTGTTGTGTATAGTGATCTTTACTCCAACTGTTTGTAGCAGCAACTGACTTGTTTTTTGACGATCTCGTATAAAACAAGTCAGTAGCTGCTACAAACAGTTGGAGTAAACATCACCATACACAACAACAACAAATAGCGGAAACTCAACCTGCAGAAGATGGAAGATAACTTCCGAAACCGCTCCAGTTAATTTTACAAACATTATTTTAACAAAGTTGAGGACGACGGCACCTACCAACAGGTACAATTTAATTTTTAACTTTCATCATATGACTTCACCTCAACGGAATTTGATATGAATTTTATTAGTATTGATTGTACTATTCTATCTCAGAAAACGTCTTTCGTAACAAGTTTCTTTTTATAGTGAAGTAGTGCAAGTAAGCGACAGAAAATTTTAGTTTGGTTATTAGCACACATGAGAAAGATACAGAGGCAGCCAGGTAGAAACAGCTCGCCTACTCGGTTCTGACATTAGCTAAGCTTTCAGTAGACTCCAATAGATGTCTATGTACAATACCGCTAAAAAAACTTGAGCGGACTTTTAGTTATTAAAATACATAAGTTTTCTGGTGCGGTTCACAGGTGTATAAATTGTTGTATACTGTATATGACACGACACGGTAATGCTAAACTGATTTGTTTTCATTAAATTATACCCATTTAGTGATGCTACGGCGGCGTAACATTTAGCCCAGTTCTAGAGTGCTTGCTTTGCATACATGAGATCTCAGCGTTTGAACGTCGGTCGAATATATATTTTTCTCCTTCCAATTTATGTTAGTTTGTCCTTTTTAAAGATAAAATTCTGTTGTTTATCTGGTATCGTTTATTGTCATATGTGAGGGCTATTTTGAGCCCGGACTTAGCCAGTATAAAATAGGCCTAAATGTCATATTTGAGGTGGAGTCCAAAAAAGTGACGAACATAAAATAAAGCCTTGAAAGTAATATATCATCCACGTAACGCCAAGCGTCTGTCATAGCATGCATTCTCCGCGGCATGGAAAAGTTCTTGATCCAATGCCACCTCTTCCCATGCATGAACAACTTTACTCCACAATTCGTCTTGACTAGAACCTGGTCCTGCCTTATTTAGAGCGTAAAGTTGACTTCACTCTAGCCCACAAGTAATCTATCGAGTTCATAGGTGACACCGGAAAACGATCAAAGAGATGAATATCACGCTTCCCCGGAACCATCTTTTAACCTGAAGAGCATGGTGGAGCGGATGGTTATCCTATTTTAACATAAACATTCCTTCAGGATAACGCTCCCGAGGGGAATGAACTAATAAGTTCTCCAAAATATGGAGAAACGCTGCAATGTTGAAGGCTGGCGTATTGAACCTCCCGTGGTTATTCTAGAACTTATGCCCCATCGAACGACATCCACTCCCAACAATATACGCTAATGCGACTCGACCTCGCAACCGGATAAACTTAGTAAACCTCATAGGTTACCATCCATGTGATACACACGTACTCGAGACGGTTACTTCGTCGGAGAAAAGTATACAAGACAAAATTAACATATTAAATGTATCATAGATTTTATTGAAAAGTAGATTGTTCCAATTGAAGTTCTCTCGAGTTCATGCGATGGCTAAATGTTCAATGATTTATTCGTCTTCAACTAAAATGTAGGTAATGGGCGATGAACAATATGTTGCCGTGAATTTTTTTCTTTCGTAACAATAAATCTTCTGTCTGAGAGCAAGCAGCGAAGCTCGGAAAAGAAATCACCTTCATTAACATCTCCCAATCAGGAACACTAGTTCATTCTGAGAGAAAACCAAGTTAATACAATTTTTTTGCTATTCATGGAATGGTTTTCAGTAAATCGTACCTGCACATACAAGAGTAACTCGCCAGTACTATACAGATGTTCTGATAACTCTGCATGGCCATATCAGGCACAAAATGTCATATTTATATGCAACAAGCTGGATGCTGCACAACGATAATTCGAGGCCGCATATCGCAAAAGATGTTGCTGAATATCTTACAGAAATCAATGTGAAATAACTCCCTCACCCTTCACATAGTCCGGAGTATCCCCATGTGAAGTTTTACTTTACCAAACCTGAAATAACATCTCCGGGAGGCGTTATCAATCATCAGAAGCAGTAGTGTAGACTTCGGAGTCGGTTTTGAAAGATCCGCCAGAAAATGGTTTCCAGGTCTGCTTCGCAAACTGGCAGGAACGCTGGAACAAGTGCATTCTATCCGAAGGAGATTATTTTGAGAAGGACCATCAAAATTCTGAGGATCAGTAATAGTATATTGCGAAATAATATTGATTTTTTCTCGTAGATAGTTCAGCATCAATTCTAACTAGATTGCATAAACCTCAAAATACCCTACTTATACGTAAAAATCAATATGCTTTTTGCAAGCTAATGATTATGGAGTAATTTTTCAAGTCCTTCTCTTCTCCACACAAAAGGAGAAATTCATAATTTCAGTCGTATCAATGGGATTAAAATATAAAATGTATATTGAAATTGACTTATTCATAGTTTATATTCCAGTAGTATAGAGTGGGACAGAAACCTACTGATATTTTTTTCCTGTTACTTTGAAATGTCAACTGTGTGTTTTTATGTAAGAAACCCATGAATTTCGGTCACCAAATTACAGGTAAATTTATATATGTAAGCATGTATTTTCGAGATTCTAAATTCCTACACTACTAGTTACCTGGCGTCCAGATTTGAGAAGTTATTTTCTTTACGACAGTATTGATACTAGGTCACAAGATAAGTCTGCTAACAATCCCTCTTCATAGCACTTCCTCTTATTCTACTTCTTTCAAAGTAGCCTCTGCCCGCTCCTGGAATTTCCTTCCTCAAAATATCAGGGGTTGCCGCAAATTTGGTACTTTTAAGTCACGCTTATACAGTTATCTCTTGTCAATTAATTAATTTTTCTCTAGAGTTAAATTTATTCTATGTTATTACATTTTTTCTCATTGTTCTATCTTATATATATTATATTTAACTAGTTAAATCTAGATTATATCTAAATATTTCGTAAATAATAATTATATTGTAGACATACTATGTAATATTTATTGTAATTAAATGTAAGAATAACTTTTTTTGCAATATTTTAACCTGGATGAATGGTAGACAAAGTCTTAAGGCCTTACCTCTGCCAGGTAAAATAAAGCTATTATCATTATCATAATCATTATTTTGGACGTTGATCAGACGCTTTCTGAAGTAGGGTATTATTGATTTAATTATATTTTTTTTTATATTTACTCCGTATATTGCGATCTATATCAACGAAGTAATATGTTGTTGGCTAAAATAAATATAAATTTGGAATACGAAAATCAGAAAATACAAAATTAAACACCTTGTTGTTTGCAGATGACCAAATAATAATTCAATTTTCAGAAGATAATCTGAAGAAAAGTCTGTATGAACTTAACAAAATTACAGAAGAATATGGATTGAAGATATCTACAGAGAAAACAAAAATTATGGTATTTCAAAGTGTAGATCCTGTCAGAAGTAAAAATTGTACTTCACAATAAAATTTTGGAGCAGGTGAATAATTTTACATATCTAGGATGTAATATCTCTTATAAAGAAGAAAAGGATGTAAATGCAAAAAATATCATTTTTTAAAAGAATTTTGGGGTTAATAAATCCTATCTTCAAGCCATAGTCAGTACAAAACATTCAAAACTAAAATTGTATAAAATACTAGCACTTCCAACTTTTTTGTATGGTAGCGAAGTATGCATATTCGAACAAAAGGATATACAGAGACTTAGATCTTCTGAAATGAGATACCTTCGGAGGACTGCAGGATACACACTACTAAATCACAGAAAAATGAAGATATCTTAGAAAAATTACACATGGAACCTTTAGAAAACAAAATTTCTGATTATAAGTCAAGTTTGATGCAACATGTTCATCGAATGGAAGATCTTAAGATACCCAAACAAATGTTAAGATATCAACCTGCAGGAAGAAGAAGACCAGGACGTCCACTCAGAAGACTTTTGGATGGTGTTTCTCTTGAGGCCGAAACAGGTCAAAACTGCCCTAAATTCGTGAATGTACTATGATGATGATTATATTTTTTGTATCTTATCATATGAAGAAAGTTAAAAATTAAATTTTATCTGTTGGTAGGTGCCGTCGTCCTCAACATTGTTAAAATATTGTATATAAAATTAACTGGAGCGCATTCGGGAGTTATCTTCCATCTTCTGCAGGTTGAGTTTCCGTTATTTGTTGTTGTTTTTGTGTACGGTGATGTTCACTCCAACTGCTTGTAGCAGCAACTGACTTGTTTTTGACGATCTCGTATAATGGGATTGACTGGGGTGCGTTCTCATTGAGAAGTGAGGTGTTGTTTGTTTCCTTTATAATTTCGAGGTCTTCAAATATATTTATCCTATCTGGAAAGTTTTCTCGGTGGATTATTGTGAGCGTGTTTTCAATTGTGTTCATTTGATGACCTGCGTTAATGAGGTGTTTAGCAAAGCTTTATTTATCACCCGCGTGTATGAAATCTTTTAGGTGTTCTTTATATCTTGTATTGATTTTATCTTATCGTGGTCTACAGCACAGTTCACATGTCCAACGCACCAATAACACTTAACTCTGTAATAAGTCATCCGAGATTATTTGCTCCTTACATAAAAATACTCGGTCAACATCTCTTAACAACCTGTGGTATTTACGGAGTTACGCTCCATCCTGTATTATTACAGTTAATATATCCATATATTGTTTACTATTGAAACTACGGCAATAACAAATTATTCATTTTCAACATTTCTGTGAATTACTAAGCTATTATTATAAACCTCGTTTTTTAAATTTTGATATTAATAATGTATACTCATGTATATAATAGAAAACGTCAGTTGTAATTTATCGGTTGAATGCAGAGTATTCTATTACATGCAACATTTCGCGATATTATTAATAAATAATTACTATTCATCGTTTGCATTTATACTCATAAACGTCTGCCATACGTCAAAATGCGTTATGTGCTATAGATGTGCTCTTGTAGCGTAATGGCGTGCTTCTTAGCAGTAACTCTATTCAAATCACAACTTCGCTTCAAAGCACTTTGGTATCTAATTTCTCAGCAGGAGACCACTGTATAGAAAAGTAGAAACATACCTTTTAGCATTAGCACAAAATTATGTATATGCTATAAAAATATATGAGTGCATTTCTTGTGCACTTAAATCAATGATAATTTATTATAAAATTATGCATAATTTACGTTAATCTGAAATCTTACAGAATTATTGTTTATAGAATTAATGTTTATTATATGGTGTCAGGATGGTATTGAAAAACAAATTTAATGACGGTTAGCACTAAATGAGCTTTCATATTTTTTGCCGGCATATCCATCCATCCATAGTAATTCTGCCCGAGGGCAGGTCTTTCACTGCAATCATAGCATTGTCATGCTATGCTTTGCAGCTTTACTAGGGAATTGTAGGTGTGGTAGCTTCCCGTTGCTTTCCACACCGGAGAAGGATGATAATTATGATAACGATGGCCATATGATTTCGGGGACCGTTTGGGCCTTAAAGTTTTCCTGACATTTGTCTTTTAGGTGAGGGAAAACCCCTATAAAAACCTCACCCATAAAAACTGCCCCGACCGGGTATCGAACCCGGGCCCGCTGCATGACAAGGCAGCACGCTACCTCGAGACCACAGCGGTGGACATATAGCCATATATATATATATATATATATATATATATATATATATATATATATATAAGAATCGTCCACTGCTGTGGACTCCAGGTAGATTGCTGCCTTCTCACGCAGTGGGCCCGCGTTCGATTCCCGGTCGGGACAGGCTGGTGGGTGAGGTTTTATTCGGAGTTTTTTTCCTACCTGTCAGACAAACGTCAGGAAGCTTAGGGCCCATCGGTCCCCGAAAATCATCCGGCCATCATCTTCATCACCCTTATAATTAACATCTTCATCCTTCACCGGTGTGAAAACCAAAGGGAAGCTACCACACTTATAACTCCCTAGTAGACTATAGCTGAAAAGCATAGCATGAAAATATTATGATTGCAGTGAAAGACCTGCACTCGGGCTGAATTAGTTACTGTAGAATAGAATATTAGAAAATCGAAATTTTTATTTAATTCGAAAGTATTCGGAGTGAATAATTACGTAACTTTAGAATGTGAAATAAGAGTAGACTACTTTGTATATTCATCATTTGAAACTCTCACATGTAATTCCAACCATCGCATATGTGAAAAGAAATAAATTGATAATATTTCTGTTATGATTGCAATTGATTAAAACAAATGTACAGCATCCTCCCAAACATTCTCTTCCTAATTCTTCTCTTCATCATCATCTTTTTTTTTAAGTTCTTATATTTTCAACTTATTATATTTCTTCTTCTTCTTCTTCTAAATATTCTTCACCTCGATCTTCTAACTTGTGTCCTTTTCCGAGAGCCATCATTTGATAACCATCACCAGTCATTCAATTCACCATTTATCTTTTCATTAATTGCCCCCATTTTCTCCCTATGATGTAAGGAACACCTAAATTACGGTCCACGGATATATTTCATCCACCCCTCAACAGAATTAATTAAAATAAGTTATATTATTATTTCTATCTGTTTACATGTTACATGAGAGGATGCAAACATGTAAGGTGTGTCGATATATAATGCATAACATATTTATTGTTCTTAGGGAATCCTACAATATTCTAGTCTGTGTCTTGATCCGTCAGTTAGCAAATCAACACACTTTGATGATGATGATGATTATAAAAATAATCATACTTATATTACTAATAATAAATAATAATAATATTAATGATGATTATTATTATTTTATTATTATTATTATTATTATTATTATTATTATTATTATTATTTACAACTTATAAAATAGAGGAGGCTAGTGAAGTGATTTGCGTGGAATGTAGTATTGTATGGTGCATAGACTTGGACATTACAACGGAATGAAGCATGAAGGGTATAAAATTGATTGAATAAATAAAAAAATAAAGATGTGCTAGACAGAGTGGTTGAAGGAAGAACAATAACGCAACTCATAAAGAAGAGGAAAAAAAATGTTATTGGCAACTGGCTAAGAAGAAACAGCCTGCTGACGGATGCCCTAGAAGGAATGGTCAATGGAACGAAGGTTGGAGGCAGAAAAAGACATCAGATGAGACAATAATATAATTAATAGTTTGTATGCGGATACAAAAAGGAAGGCTGAGTTAAGGAAAGAGTGGATAATGCTGAGTATGCAGTGAAAAACCTACTCTTGGGCTGAACACTATGTATATTTATATATCATCATCATTATCATCATGAACAAATTCGTTTTAGGCCATGTGGCCTGTTCGGTAAACCTAGCGAAGATGATCTTGATATTTCCACCGATGTTTTGGTCTTCCTTGGTCCCTATGTCCAGTTGGGGTATATTGGAATGCCAATTTTGGAAGTCTATTTCTTGCCATTCTCCTCAGATGATTTTTCCATTCTTGTTGGTATCTTTGTATATCTTCATTTAAACTTGTTACTCCAAGTTTTCCTCTGATAATAGTGTTCCTTTGGTGATCCAGTCTATTAACTCCTAAGAATTTATATATATATATTAAATAGAGCCTATGACGGCGTATCATTGTTGTGTCTTACTTTTGGCCCTCAATTCGAAAGTTTGGGCCTCCGTGTTATAAGTGAAACAATACGAGACATATATATGTACATAGAGAACTTACAAAAAAATCAATTTGAGATACGTAGCCCATGTACTCACACTCAGGTTAAAATTCCCCGAGTGATTAATTTTTAATGCTACTTGCATTAAAACTCAATATGAAAGTAAACTAGTTGTATGAAATGGAAGAGAAGGACTCTAGACTTTATTGGGGATTGGGTGAAACATAACATTTTAGATAGAAGAAATCAGTGAAAATATCGGCAAATAATAAGACCATCAAAAAAAGGAGGGACTGTAGCAAGTGGTAATGAAAATAAGTTTGTCTGAGTGGAGAACAAGTACCGGTTCATGCAAATATAAATAGTGTCTATATGTATTGAAATATTGTAAATAAAATGGGATTATTCCTCAAATGCGAGTTTTATTCCATAATAATTTTGACTAATATCTTCCAGAAGTTTAATTGTAAACGCTTTGGTGATTTATGTAAACTGTATTTGAAATTTACAGGCAATTTCGCTTTTTAAATATCAATCGAGTCCATCGAATTCTTATAATTTAGCTGAAAAAATCTAGCAAATTACATTGTATATCTTTGAAATCTGTCAGTTGTATTCGAATGACTGCCATTTTATACGAAAGTTAAATTAGGACGTTGAAATGCCAGTAAAAAATTCAATAAAGTGGCAGTTCCAATCTTCTAATGGATACAATCTGTGTAGATAGATTAAAGTGCTTATTTCTGGAATCTGCTCTCATTAGATGGAGGTTTCAATATGTGCAATGCAAAAAAAACTTGCTACTGTTTGTTTCATTAAAATGTTTTACATAGCTATCGGTTTTGAAACTTGGTAAATGTATTATTCTGAACCGTTTTGTATTTTGTACGAGGGAGGAGGGAAGCGAGCAAGTTGCAGAGAAAACATCCCTCGATGATTAAATTGGATGTTATCTTCATATAAAAAACTCGTGGCAACTAGAATCTGCATTCAAATCCCTAGACAAGCCCTGAAATTGTTTTGTATAAATAAAATTTTTCCACGTTTACTTTAACATTACCGCTGCCTTGATTACCTGCATGTGAAAAAAGAGAGGAATACAAATAAAAATAGAAAGGTAAAATAAAGTTGCTGGCATTTAACTCTTTTAAATTTGTTTCAACCATTTATAAATGGGTATTCTGTATACAGTGAAAATACTCTCATAAAAGAATCATGTTTGTTGATCGCAGCGCAGGTACAATTAACACTTCGTTTACGTAAACAGAATTATCAGAAAAAAACAAATAATAATAATATTATTAATAGTAATTACAATAATAATAACAATAATAATAATAGGGACATAATAATAGTAATGATAGGGCTCTAATAACAATACTAATAATAATAATGATAATGATAATAATTATAATCCATCCATAGTAATTCTGCCCGAAGGCAGGTCCTTCACTGCAATCATAGCATTTTCATGCTATTCTTGCAGGTTTACTAGGGAATTGTAGGTGTGGTAGCTTCCCGTTGCATTCCACACCGGTGAAGGATGATGATGATGATGATGATGGCCACATGATTTCGAGGACCGTTTGGGCCTTAAAGTTTTCCTGATATTTGTCTTACAGGTAAGGAAAAACCCCGATAAAAACCTCACCCAGAAAATCTGCCCCGACCGGGGATCGAATCCGGGCCCGCTGCGTGACAAAGCAACACGCTACCTCGAGACCACAGCGGTGGACATAATAATAATAATCCCCTAATAATAACTCTAATAACAATAATAATTATTATTATTATTACTATTATTATTATTATTACTATTATTATTATTATTATTATTATTATTATTATTATTATTATTATTATTATTATTATTATTATTATTATTATTATTATTATTATTATAGGAACATTTTTGGGCCAAAGAGAGATGAACAGACAGGTGAATGGAGAAGACTACATAACAGTGAACTACGTGGTCTTTATTGGAAGCCAGATATAATAAGAACAGTTAAATCTCGTGGACTGCGATGGGCAGGACATGTGGCACGAATGTGGAATGAAAGACGTACATGGAATCTTCTTGTAGGAAAACTAGAAGGAAAACGCGTTGGTAGACCAGGAATGAGTTGGGAGAATAACATTAACTATTATTTGATGGAAGTAGATTATAAGGGAATGATTAGGAAATATTAGCTCAGGATAGGGATCTATGGAGATCTTATGTCCGCGCGGCCATGAACCTACGGGTTCGATAGTGTCAGTCAGTTAGTTAGTTAGTTAGTTAGTTATAATAATAACAAAATTAAAACCGACCAATTGAGAAGAGAGGTAGGGTAAACATTTTAAGAGGTGGATTCTCGAGAGACCGCAGCAGGGAAATCACGTAATACTTAAAGAATTAATAATAATAATAATAATAATAATAATAATGATAATAATAATAATAATAATAATGATAATGATAATAATAATAATTATAATGATAATGATAATAATAATAGTAATAATATTGTTATTATTGTTATTATTATTCTCCATTGCCGTTTAATGTCTTATCTTATAGTTAATTTTACGTGACCCACGCCACCCAAGGCTTAAATTAGTCGGGAGAGCGATTTTAATCGTTGGTTCACACACTTCTGACTATACAAGGATATGGAAATCCTCCCCGAATGAGTGATCAGCTCAATACTGCCTTCTCCGGGAATAGAATAGGTTAGTAAATGTGGGTGAGGTTTTTAGACCCTAACACGGCAACCTTATTTTAAGTTCATTGCATTTACCCATCTTGACTTATTGGAATTATCAACATTAATTAAATTCATGATACAAGTCCGTTGAGTTATTTAGGCATAAAATTATAATACAAATTATAAAATTCTCATCTATTAGATTCGTCTCCTCAATTTTATGAATTACAAATTCTCTTAGGTCTTCGGAACTTGTCCCATCATCTGCAGCTCCATCATCATTCTGCTGTTGATGGGATAGTCCCGAAAGGTCTACAGAGAATTAATAATTTACAAAGTTGATGAGACGCAACTATTAGGTAACAATTTTATAATTTTATATTATAATTTTAAGACCAGCCTTATGGGCTAGTGGTCAACGATCCTGACTACTCTTCATGAGGTCTCGGGTTCGATTCCCGGCCAAATCGTAGAATTTTTCCTTAAAGGGAATTATTCCTGTGGTTGCCTATGGTCTGGAATTTAAGTTAAGTTTAGGTTAAGAACTCTCCTGGAGCTTCATTATAATTTATCGCCCATATAATCATCGGGGTAACTTAACTCCGCCTTCCAGGTGCCCCAATCTAAGAAATGGATTACAATTCCGACAATGCCAGGGAAGAAAGCCAGAAATGTCATAAAAGACAAGCTGGTGGCATCACACAAAAAATTATAATTTAATTTTATTTATGAAATGAGCGAGACACACTACGGTGATCTGTAGTCTGTTACGGCTTTCCTTATTTGATACACATCAAGCAATCACGCACATGCCTCACGTCGCCATTGTTTGGGCTGGGCCCAATGCCTTGAAGACAGGCCACAACCCTTCTTTCGGTCCTATTTTGTTGTAAGTTAATGCACAGGCTCGGAGTCATGGTATTACATGAGTTTTCGCCCATTGTATCAATACAAACACATATTTTAAGCACATCTAGCTTGCCCACGTAATTTTATACCTAACATGAGGTGATATCTGATATGAAATTAATTAATGAAATGAAGATGAAGTGACATTATGGGGAAGGGAAAAGGAGTGGAGGGAGAGTGTTGGTGGTATGAAATCCTGGAAAAGGGGAAAAGAAGCCCAAAAAAATTCGTTGTGGTCAATCACCAATATCCCTACGGGCGAACCAGGATTCGAACCTGAGATCCCTGTCGGGGCTGCCGCAGGCGTTTCATGCCCGTCCACTGAAATGACAGGCCTCCTCTGACACAACATGTATATTTAAGACGAAATTAATTCTAAACGTGGCGAACATGATGACAATGATGACCAAGTGTGTTCGGGGATCGTTTGGGCCTTAGAGTTTCTTGACTCCCTGTCGTGGCAGGCGTATAAGGCCCTTGGCTATCAGCCCAATGCTACCTCACATTCACATGTTTTAAACATAGAGGTGGATGATCATCCAAGCAGTACCTCTATAGGGGTTATATGTGCTCAGCATGTCAGATCTCCTAGCTTTAACAACTGATTTTGTCAACCTGGAACCACTACCTATTGTAGCTACCCAAATTCCTCACGATGCTTGGTTGGCACCGGGTCCATACTGGCCGAAATTGCATGATAAAATTTCTTCCTGAAGTAATTTTATATCCAGAAGTAGTAAGAGAATATGTGGGAAGTATTCTGAAGAATGCATTCATAAATTTATAAGACGATCATTTTCCTCTCTATTGAAGATTTTACGTTATCAGAATTGAAAATGAGATTTTACGGATGAGTTAATATACTTAGCAATGATTCCTTAAAACATTTTAAATCTTTACAACAATATATTATAATTATATATCGTATTACTTTGAATTTTTCATTACTCATACTATATATTGAAGCATAAAAAATGTCTATGAAATATAAAATGAAAATTTTTCACTTCAAATTCTAAAGCATCGTTTTCCAACCAGTGGTTCGGGAACACCCAGGGGATTCGCAAAATATTTCAAGGGGTGCGCCAAAACTTTTCCGTAATGGTGGGTTTCGAGGTTAGGTCTAATATTATTTCCATCATTTCTACAGCATTGTAATAATAATAATAATAATAATAATAATAATAATAATAATAATAATAATAATAATAATAATAATAATTATTATTATTATATATTAATATTGGTATTATTATTATTATTATTATTATTATTATTATTATTATTAGTATTACTATTCTTATTATTGTTAGTATTATTACTATTGTTATGGTCATAATATCCCACCGCTGTACTCTCGAGGTAACGTGCTGCCTTGTCACGCAGCGGGCCCGGGTTCGATCCCCGGTCGGGGCAGTTTTTCTGGGTGAGGTTTTTATCGGGGTTTTTCCTCACCTGTAAGACAAATAGGAAAACTTTATGGCCCAAACGGTCCCCGAAATCATATGGCCATCACCATCATCACCCTTATCATTATCACCATCATCCTTCACCGGTGTGGAAAGCAACGGGAAGCTACCACACCTACACAATTCCCTAGTAAAGCTGCAAGCATAGCATGAAAATGTTATAATTGCAGTGAAGGACCTGCCTTCGGGCAGAATTACTATGGATGGATGGTCATTATTTTAAAATTAAATTAACCCTACAATACCTCTTGTTATATATGTGTAATATCGGGAATTTAACACATTATTTCCACAATAAATTAATATTTACCGCGAATGACTGTTTTACAGATATGTAACAATGTTAGGACTGCATTTGAGTTCCCTACATCTAGGCTTACACGTTGTGTAACTTTTAAGCCGTAACTAGAGTAACTTCAGGTTTTAACCGTTAAGCGTAAAGTTACTTTAAGGTTATTAATAAACCTTTTGCTTGGTTTTAAATTTTATACATGCCTACAGTATGTAAGTTTAAAATTCACCCAACTCAGATCGTTGTGGAAGGGGTTCACGAGTCGAAAAATGTTGAGAACCGCTGATCTAAAGCAAATGGCAATGTGTGGAAAAACATACAACTTGAAAATTGTGATTGATGGAAAAATTATAGAAGTGGTGTCTGATTTCTCATACTTAGGAAATGTATTTGCAGGACATAAGAGTGAAATTGATTCAAAATGATAATCAAATGAATGGGGTAATAAGAAAACATTTTGGTAAACACGTGAGAACAGATACAAAACTAGGATTACATAACATCACATCAAAAGCTGCTCTAAAGTACGGAAGTGAAATTATTTTAAATAAAAGAAGTTCTTATAAACTTAGAGTCAATCAAATGCGCTTCTTACGATCACTGTTAGGAACTAATAGACTGGATCACCAAAGGAACACTATTATCAAAGAAAAATTTGGAGTATCAAGTTCAGAGGAAGATATAGAAAGATATCTACAAGAATGGGAAAATCATCTAAGAAGAATGGAAATAAATAGATTTCCAAAATTGGCGTTCCAATATACTCCAACTGGACATATGGACCAAAAAAGGCCAAAACATCAATGGAAAGATCAAGACCATCTTCGTTAAGTTTACCGTCACAGGCAACAAGGCTTAGAACGTATTTGTTCATTATTGTGAAGATAAAGCGTACTGTACATAACATATTATACAACTGATACAAAATGACAACCGTAAGTATGACCACTACAAATGTGCACGTATGGAATGACACCCCAAGTATTATCACTATCAGTATCCATGTATGGAATGTTGAGTATTTTATGATTGTTGAAATTTTATTTTTATTTATTTAAGGTGATCGAATACCATGAAGTGGCTAAAAGATTAAAAAAAAAATTATTTTTGCTGATGTGTGTGCAATGACCCTTTAAAATTGATATTCCAAAATATCAGTGTTCTATTCTTCATATAAGTGTCATTTTTACACACTTTATATTAGCTTGACCTCTATCTATCTATGTAACGGAATCTTTCAACACGATTTTCACCCACTTAAAAACATTGGATCGACTTGAAAATTTGTATACTTGTAAAGGACCAATGACAATACAATGATTTGACAATGTTTTTTTTCTAAGATCCTGGCCAGGATCGTCAGAACATCAAAAAAATAAAGATCGGTATAATAGGTTGCGGACGTATCGGCTTTTTAGTCTATCCTTGTTGTAAGCTCTGTTGGTAGAGCGGTAGACTGTAGTGGTATATAATTTCAGTAATCCATAGGTCGCTGGTTCAAAACCGGCACGGAGGATTTTTTTTAGCTCATACTACAATAGTATCGAATTTAAATATATTTACATTTTTAGAAAACCAAACTGAAAAATAAAAATAAATAAATAATAGTTTAAAAAACTAAAACAACACACTTCGTTTAAAACCGAACTAAAAAATGTAAAATAATTTTAATTTCCAACACGCTTGGGATAAAATTAAAGTGGCCAACAAAAAATTATCCCCAATACATCTAGAATAAAACTAGAGTTATCTACAAAAAAATAATTGTACCATCAAAAGCGTGTGGTGCTCTATATCAATTAATATATTTGATAATAAACAGATATTGGTAAAATTAAAGTCTCTAAGAAGAAAACCTAAAAACCATAAAAAGCACCCCCACGCTTTTGTTGGTAAAATATTTTTTTTGCTGATAACTCTAGTTTTATTCTAGATGTGTTGGAGATGATTTTTTGTTGACCACTTTAATTTTATCCCAAGCGTGTTGGAAATTTGAATTATTTTTCATGTTTTAGTTCGATATTCTATTAAAGCGTGTTGTTTTAGATTTTTTAAACCATTATTTATTTAAAACAATTTTGTAACTACGTGTAAGCCATTGTTTGGTCACGCCCCCTTTGACATTCTGTGTTTTCTGCAGGTATTGTTTCTGCTATTGCTTCTGTTACAATTCTGAAAGCACCCACTATTTCGAGAGAAAACGTAGCTTGTTTTGTTTTTGCACTGTCTGTAACCTACCGGATGTTTACAATTTTCCATAAAAAATTTATGTTTTCCATGCGGTGAGTTGTTATTTTTTGTGAAAATATCACGGCTAAAGAGTTTGGAAAGATAAAATTTCGCGGTAATAAGAATGTAAATAAGAATGATATTATAAAAAGCAAATCAAACAGTAATAATAATGTGGTAGATGCAGGTACTATGGGTGATACACAAAAATGAGATATAAATTCAGTTCAATCTACAGCCTATACATCAAACAGTAGACTTTTATGGCATTTCAGGATTTCTTGTCTGACTTTGGCGGAATTGTAATCTCTTTCATAAACTTCAAGTTGTGAAACTGTTATCAGCCATTTCCATTATTACTTGTGATAATGGAATAAATGAAAGTCGTTTCATCTGTACTGCTAATTGACAAACTGAAATGGAATTTGTATCGTGAATATTGTAAATACGTTTTGGTAAATTGAAATAATATGATTTTATTTAATATTATGATTAAATAAGTACTGACAATATTCACTTATCGTTAATATTAACTCACTGGTATACGCCGAGTTACTTTAAATTAACTTCACAAATGTTTAAACAAAGTTTTCACAATGCTGGGATGATTAGCAGTGGGGTGCATTCAACTCCCACTGCCCCAGCAGTCGTGGAATAACTAATATACTTATAATTTCTGGATATAAATCAAATAATACATTTCTGAATGTCATTCAAATCCATTTTATGTAAAATTAAAATTTCATCCCGCCCCACCAGACGTGTATCTGTCACGTTCAAATTGACGGTGCTTTCTGCATTTCTGTCCCTACAAAAACAAACTATCACTGGAGAAATTACTTCACGCATGCTCAGATCAAATATTTCGGGGTATTGTTACCACATGAAGATAGTGTCTAAAAGCTTCGTTATTTACAGAAAGTCTACGTGGCTAGCCCAAAGGTACTGGGCATAACGTCACAGATACTGGCAAGAGAATTGCATTTCTCGTTCATCGATTATCATGAAGTTTCCACCTAATAGAATCTCTTCTTCACTGTTCATGTTATAACCAGTTTTTCACACACGCTATTGACTTCACTCAACATGTCTACATGTCTGCAATTACGACACATTTACTCGTCTACAATTTGGACACGATTGACAAGGATAGGAACAACGTGAATTTAAGTCTAGGCTTTTTCTCGAATGGAGGCCTTGAGAGGCTGATTCTTATAGAATCAACGTACCAGGAAAAACGATCCCTCCAGAGAGCATGTCTGGGGAGAAAAGTTCCTATTTCAGCAATGGGTTACTTTGCGCCACGTAATTTCCATTAATTACATTTCGTTGTTTACTTGTAAAATTAATAATCATGTTTGACATAGATTATTCACGTGTTACCTAGAGTAGCGTCATTATTGTGAATATTATAGTGTATGGTACTGTAATGTTCTATTTATAGGTCTTTTTGTAAGTTCGTAATGTACACTATAAAATATAATAACACTAATCATAAGGATAATACAGATAATGGCAATTATAAATTATAATGATGTGCGTGTTTAGTATGTGTGTTTGTGAATTCTGTACCAAATATCACGCAGTAAGCACCAAGTTAAAATGCGCCTGACAATTCAAAACGAAGCCAATTTGAATACGACCCTTGACGATGAACTTCTACTAAAACCTCTCTTTTTTTTCTCCCTATGTGTAGCGCTGAATGCCTTGCTATATCCAATTACCGTCTTCAGATTAATGGACGAATTTCTACGTTAATAATGATTGTTAAATTATATATATTAGATTCAAAGAATTGCCGAAAGTATTTTTGTTTCAAAGCTTATATAGATGTGATAATTCAACTCGTTATTTTTAATTTTAGCATGCTTGTTTTTAACAAGCTGTTTCAGGACTTGCATATTCAGTGATTCTACGTTGTTAAGTTGTGGAAATGTCTATGATAAAAGTTAAAGGAGGAGTTGGGGATTCGATTTTCTACTCAGACTGGTTGTTTGTCATAGGTCTATGTTTTACGAATTGCTTACGGAACAAGTCTAAGGTCTCTCTCATTCTCTGCCTGTCTGTCTGTCTGTCTGTCTGTCTGTCTGTCTGTCACTCTATCACTCTCTCTCTCTCTCTCTCTCTCTCTCTCTCTCTCTCTCTCTCGTACTCACTTCAGTCATTCATGAATCTTTGGGCAAAATAAGTTTGATCATTTGCATTCAATAATCACATTAGAATAGATTTATTTAGCCTGATGGAGTTAAGGGCATGTGGCCTTCTGTTCCACTCACCAGGACAAACATATGTTACATATGAATACAAAAAATTACAATAATAGTCATACTAAACAATTGTGTCAAATTGAATAATAATGAAAATAATGTATAATAATACAATAAAATTAAAATTAAATTAATGATAGAATGAATAAAGGAAGGAAAACAGCTCGAATCTACTATACATAAAAATAAAGAAAAATACAAAGAAAGTAATAAACTACAATGAATTAATCTATTGCTTATTATACAAGGCATTTGGTAAATATATTAACAAATCTTAAAACTATTTTATTAAATAATGAAAAAAATATATTATTGATTTTTAAAAAGTAATATTAGTGAGTTGATTCTGTTAGTAATATTACACAAGTATCTTGTATTACAATGATTTAATTTTAATGATAGTAAGCTGGAACCCTCCTTTTTGTTCCTGTTAACCAGAAACATCACATCGAAACCATAAGTAATAATCTTCTATTAGAGCTTCTAACGTGTGTTTGACCCTATATAAAATTCGGTCCTATTATTTAGCATGCCGTACCCAAGATGCTATTAAGCGGAATCCATTATGTAACATATTTTTCTTTTCGCAAAAAATATCTGAAATTGTGATCTCTATTGGACCATCATTATCGTATTATTAAAGTTAGTAATAAAAATGTCATAATTTGTAGGTCTAATGGAAGGATAATAATAAAAATAAGTCTTAATTTATAAGTCTACTGGGAAGAAAACGTATACTGGCTGAAGGATACTTCACAACATACTATAAAAAGCACAAACTGGTAAATAAAAAAAAAAAAAAAAAGGATTAGTTGACTGACACAGAACGTTCGTAAGTCACACATTTTAGACAAAATGTGCACAGTAAAAAACAAGTCTTTAAAACCAAAAGTTACTTTGGTAATTATGCCTATGGTACGCAGCTATCTATTGTTTCACCTAAAAATGAATATATTAAAAGATACTAACAAGAATGGAAAAATCTTCTGAGGAGAATGGCAAGAAATAGACTTCCAAAATTGGCATTCCAATATACCCCAACTGGACATAGGGACCAAGGAAGACCAAAACATCGGTGGAAAGATCAAGACCATCTTCGCTAGGTTTACCGTACAGGCCACATGGCCTAAAACGAATTTATTCGTGATGATGATGATGATGATGATGATATAAATGTGACTTTTACTAACGTACATATAAAATAACGTATTGTACATATTTTAAGTGGTTATATTCCAATTCCTGAACAATAAGTGCCAGGTTTTAACTGAACAACGTATTTCACTGTATTTCTTGGAGGAATGGCCCCACCCTCCATGAAATAAGTCGTATGATATGGATAATAATATATAATTTGTTACTCAATATATTATTTTGGAACCCCACGAAAAGAGTTTAATGTCTAATTTATGGGCGAGAATTGAATGCACTCATATAAGATGAACAAGACCCATGGGATTCGGTAATTCACGACAGAGTAATGGAAATTAATCTCCATAAACAGGGAATGAAGAGATTAATGACGTAGTTTGGATAATTTATTGATACAACAACAGAACTTGTAAGATCGCTCATAATCAGTTTTAAATACGTCTTCAATATTTTAGCATCACATTCATTCGAAATACCGTATCTACTTAACACTAGAATGACTGAGTGGTCATTATCACACGCTTTATATTAGCTTGACCTGTATCTATGTAACTGAATCTTTTAACGCGATTTTCACCCACATAAAATCATTGGATCGACTTGAAACTTTGCATACTTGTAAAAGACCCGTGACAATATGATAATTTCATATTTGTTTCCAAAATCCTGGTCAGAATCATCAGAACATAAAAAAAAGTGTCTTTGCATCTATGTAACGGAATATATGAACACGGTTTTCACCCACTTAGAAACATTGGATCGACTTGAAACTTTGTATACTTGTAACGGACCCGTGACAATACAATAATTTCATATTTTGTTTCTAGAATCCTGGCCAGAATCATCAGAAAATCAAAACAATGAAAACTGGTATAATAGGTTGCGGACTTGTCGACTTTTTAGTCAATCGTTGTAAGAGCTCAGTTGGTAGAGCGGTACACTCTAGTGGTATGTAATTTCTGTAATCCATAGGTCGCTGGTTCAAATCCGGCTGGGAGTTTTTTTTAGAAGAGTATTACTTTCAGCTCATACTACAATAGAATCGAATTTAAAGACATTTACATTTTTATCTTATTCTGTTAAATATTAAAACTAAAAACTAAAAAATAAATAATAGTTTTAAAAAACTAAAACATCACGCTTTATTAGAAAACCGAACTAAAAAATGAAAAATAATTTTAATTTACATCACGCTTGGGATAAATAATTTTACTATCAAAAGCGTGGGGTGCTTTTTATGTTTTTTACATTTTCTTCTTAAAGACTTTACTTTTACCAATATCTGTTTATTATCATATATATTAATTGATAAAGAGCACGCCACGCTTTTGATGGTAAAATTATTTTTCATTTTTTAGTTCGGTCTTCTAATAAAATGTGATGTTTTAGTTTTTTAAAACTATTATTTATTTTGTATTATATTATACCCTAGTGAAGCCTCCAGATTAAATCAAGCGATAGAAAATATTTTCCTTGATATGTAACATGATTAAAACAGCTAAACCATTACAAAACTGGTGTTAATTGCATTGTCAAAAATGTCCGCAGGCAGTCATTACAGATGTAAGAGGAGAATTACGGTGTTGCTAATGTTAATTTCAAGATATATTTCTCAAATCTTCACACTCATAAAAAATATAATTAAACAAATACGTATGTAGTTGAATACGTATATATCTGTATGTAAAACCCTGACACCTCTAAACAGCAAAATCCAAGTGAAACTATTTATATTTTTTTGACATGGTTTCCAGAAATCAGTAGAGAGAGTGACATGACTGCGTGAAACAGCTCCTAGATTGTATTTCCTTTTCTTTTTTAATATTTCGCCAAAATAATATTGCCTAGGGAATATTTCGGGAATCGAATGACCTGACCCTAGGGATGTCTGACAGATATGCTAATCATTTAAATCACAAAGAAAAACATTTTACATTACAAGAATATTACAACCTATTCGATTAATACTAACGATAAATAATAATAATAATAATAATAATAATAATAATAATAATATAAACATTCATAATAGTAAACGATTGTTGCCCACCGCTTGTGGTCTCGAGGGTAGCGTGATGCCTTGTCACGCAGCGGGCCCGGGGTTCGATCCCCGGTCGGGGTTAGTTTTCCTGGGTGAAGGTTTTTATGGGGTTTTTGTCCTCCAACGTGTAAGACAAATATCAGGAAAACTTAAGGCCCAAACGGTCCCCGAAATCATATGGCCATAATCATCATCATCATCATCATTCACCGGTGTGGAAAGCAACAACGGAAGCTACCACACCTACAATTCCATAGTTAAAGCTTGCAAAGTATAGCATGACAGTGCTATGATGCCAGTGAAGGAACTGCCATTCGGGACCAAAGAATTACTATGGATGGATAATAACGATAATAATAACGATGATGGATTTAGTATTTTTTTATTTATAGTATTTGAATAAGAAGTTGATGAATAATAATATTTAAAGTCTAGCATCGATTTTCCAAGGAAAAAAAGGTAGCAACTTCGGTCTGGAATGCTCAATGTAATATTAAAGTGAACCTATGTTAAGTGTTACTAAACATTGTATAGAAAAAATAATTATTTCGTTACGTGCATACGCAAATTAGTATCCCCGTACATGAAACAAATTCTATAACTTTCTGGGCGTTCTCAATTATTTCTCAAGAAATACACGGAGTATAATTTAGAAAATTATTCAATACTTGAGCCATCCTATATCCATGGCCTTCCTCAGGTGGTACAAGTATTCTAAAATAGGATCCTTAGGCGTATATCCAGTAACATAAAATCTATTAATCTTTACTTCACGGAACACCATAATCTAATTTTGTCCACATAAACAGCATTTTTTTAAATTTACATCATAATCCTTCACCCATTACTGTTATTTACCTTTACACCAATTTTGTTCGTTCCACATTATTGTTTGTAATATTTTATTGGTTATTTTTATAGGAGATTGAGGTGGCCATGTCATGTACCTCGAATGGTTACCAGTAGAAGTGCTTCCCAATTTTTTATTTCATAACCCCTAAGGAAAAGATCATTAAGAATATCTACGTAGCCTACATATTGGAACATACGAGTAATATTCGGAGAGATCTTAGGGAACTGAATATAATGTATATGAAATAGATATTTAAATGGCTGAGGATAGAGATCAACGCAGAGCCACAGTGAATTTTTTCTTATTTTTCTTGAAACTATGGCGTCCATAATCCATGTAGTTAGATATTAGTCGTTATTTATTTAGTTTCGTGATAGTTTTTATTTCGTCATACGTGTAAATTTCCTATAAAGGCCCTAAATAGCTAATGTTTCTACAAGTTAATATTTGTCCATATAGAAGTTTATTTTTAGTTTCTGGAAACAAAACCTACAATAGCAAGAACACTTGTTTAACTTGTCCGTCGCCGTGGCGTAGTCGGTAGAGTCCCTACCTTCCACTCCGGCGACCCGGGTTCGATTCCCGGCGGTGTAGAGGATTTTAAATCTCCACCTTGGGTCTGGTTGTGTGTCCTGTCTTGTGTTTGTATGTGTGAATAAGATAAAAAGGTTAACAAAGGTAAAACAAAAAGGAAGAACAGCGTAAACGAAAGAAAACGAGAAAGGGGGGGAAAAAAACAGACATTTATGTCGTCGCCGTGGCGTAGTCGGTAGAGTCTCTACCTTCCACTCCGGCTACCCGGGTTCGATTCCCGGCGGGGTAGGGGATTTTAAATCTGGTCTCCACCTTGGGTCTGGGTGTGTGTCTTATCTTGTGTTTGTATGTGTGAATAAGATAAAAAGGTTAACAAAGGTAAAACAAAAAGGAATAACTGTGTAAACGAGAGAAAACGAGAAAGAAATAAAAAAATATCTGCCACAAGACTACGAAAATTTTCCCTAAGTAGAACCATATTGAGTGTCATTAGTAGAGTTAATATTACAGAAAGACGTAGAATAAATACGTATGTCAAACTAATAATTGTTAGGCCAATATTTAAAATAAATGAAGAACACGTTGAGGAAACCCATGAATCGTATTAACAATTACTGAGAACTAAAGAGAGTTATGTAATTAAACATATAACTAAAAACGTTTTCATCAGGCCTACTAGATTTTCAAAATAATGTTTTCACACGAAATATTGAAAAATATCGGCGTACTATAGAAACATTTTTTTTTTCAACTACACCCGATGTTATTGTAACAATGTAAGCAGTAAATTTTCCTTCTACGCTCCATGTCTTATATAGGCAAATATGTGTGATAGATTAATTCATTGCTGTTTCTTACTTTCTTTGTATTTTTTATCTGTAGTAGATTCGAGCTATTCTTCCTTTATGTATATATTCTTTTAAAAGTTTTAATTTTAATTGTCTTTAACTTATTGTATTATGAGATCTTATTTTTATTATTGTTCAGTTTGGACAGATACGAGTACCGGTAATCGTTTAGTATCTAATATTATTGTGATTTTTTTATTTGAATGTAACATAATGTTTGTCTTGGCGAGTTGAAATGAAGGCCACTTGACCGAAACTTCACCAGGATAAATAAATGAAAACAAACAAGAAATAAATAAAATAGAAATGTGAGCTCAAGAAAGAGGTCGCTAACTTGTTTTCTTGGAATATTTGTATCATAAAGTAATGCCATGAGTGATTTCCAAATTATGTATAAATTCACGACTCACGAAGTGAGGAGTGAATTGAATTCAAGAGTGGCATTTGTTAGGACTATTTAACGAATAAAATTAAGCTGTTTACTCACAAATCATTATTTATAGTTATTTTAAAATATTTATATATATTTAAAGTGAACGGCGATGTTTGAAAACAAATGAGAAACGTTATGTTTCACTTGTTTATCACTGCAACCAGATCATATTATTTACTTCCAAAAGGATCGTAATATTGTAAGAATGTACGCTAGTGGAGTAAAATGAAACACATTAAATTGTATATTAATTAATTTCTGATGTCCTTTGATGTAAATATGTCAATTACTTTTTTCTTTAACGTTATTACCTGGGGAAAAATACGTTTAAGAAAGTGCAAACAGTGTTTTTTGTGGTATAATCAATAGCTACAAATGTTTTTATATTTTCTCCCGCAACCACGATAAGATTACATTTGTGCACTATATGTACAATTTGGTAGCCACGTGCAGTCACTGCAAAATAATGCTACGACCTATTCAGAATGTTAAAAAGGAGGAGCTTGATTATACAATGATAAAATTGAACTGATAAAATCGAGATGAAACAGACTGTGATTGGTTGTAAATATAAAAATCATTGAAATGTGATTTCTCATTGACTCGCATTTGGGGCATGAGTTAAATAGTCCTCGCAATGGCCCGCATCATTCTCCTCAGCTCCAAGGTCTCAATACCGTATATGAGAAAACTAACACAAAATGAGCTGATATTTAAATTTCAAGATCAGGCTAAGAGAGATGGAATCTATAAATAGGATGTTCTCTCTAATGCTCAATATTGCTAATGTTAAACCAATCAAGTGGATGTTTTCTCATCATGTTTTTAGAGAAATATGGTGAAAATTTTAATGATCATTTATGAAATACTTAAGTGTAATTTAGTACAGAAATTTCTTATTCGTAATTTTCATTATTTTAATATTCATTCATTCATAGTGTTCTGTCAAAGATAAGGTCTTTCACTGCAAACTCAGCATTCTCCACTATTTCCTTAATTCAGCTTCCCTTTTTGTTTCATCATACAAACTATTTATTTTAATATTGACTATCATCTGATGTCTTTTTCGGCCTCTAACTTTCTTTAGATTGACCATTATTCTAGGACATCCGTCAGCAGTCAGTTTCTTCTTAGCCAGTGGCCAATCCAATTTCTTTTCCTCTTCTTTATGAGTTCGAGCATTATTCTTCTTTCATCCACTCTGTCTAGCACACTTTTTTTTTACTTTATCTGTCCGTTTTATATGTTCCATTCTTCTCCATATCCACATCTCAAAAGTTTCCTGGCGCTTTTCCTGATTCCCTCGTAATGTCCAAGTCTCTGCACCATACAATTCTACAGTCCACACAAAGCACTTCATTAGCCTCTTCCGTTACTCTTTTGCAAAAGTCTGCAGAAAATGATTCTCTTCTTGTTAAATGCTTCTTTTGCCATTGCTATCCTCTGGTTTAGTTCTTGACCGCAGTTCATGTTACTACTGATAGTACAACTCAAGTATTTGAAGCTCTCCACTTGCTCAATGGTCTCGTCTTTAATCCCATGTTTATATTCCTTGGTTTCCTTCTTATAATCAATGCCTTCGTCATATTTTTATTAATGTTCATCCCATAATCCTCGCAATTATCATTTAGCTCCAACAGGATGTTCCTCAGTGTCATTGCATCTTCTGCTAGCAAATCTTATAAATTTTATTCTTCTTCCTCCTATGTTTATACCTCCCGTATTACTGAAGCAGTTCTTCATTAGGTCTTACTGGTAGATGTTAATATGATCTAGCGAAATATATTTCTGTACATTTATAAATTATGCTTTATGTGTATCCAAAATAAACACTTCTAAATGTGAAAATAATAATAATAATAATAATAATAATAATAATAATAATAATAATAGTAATGATAATACTGATAATGATAATAATGATAATAATGAAAGTAATAATGATCCATCCATAGTATCCATAGTAATTCTGCCCGAAGGCAGATACTTCACTGCAATCATAGCATTTTCATGCTATGCTTGCAGCTTTACTAGGGAATTGTGTAGGTGTGGTAGCTTCCCGTTGCTTTCCACACTGGTGAAAGATGATGATGATAATGATAATTGTAAGGATGATAATGATAAGGATGATGGCCATATGATTTCGGGGACCGTTTGAGCCTTAAAGTTTTCCTGACATTTGTCTTACAGGTGAGGAAAAACCCCGATAAAAAACCTCACCCAGAAAAACTGCCCCGACCGGGGATCGAACCCGGGCCCGCTGCGTGACACGGCAGCACGCTACCTTGAGACCACAGCGGTGGACAGTAATAATGATAATGATAATAATAATAATAATAATATAATAATAATAAAGCTTTACTTAAGCTGGCAGAGTTAAGACCATAAGACCTCAACTAGCTAATAAGTAAATAATACAAATATTACATACTTATTAAAATTGTAATTATTATTAAGTTATAGGTTAATGAAATGACAATGCACATGTGGTCTAATATTAACTAACACTAACAAAATATAAAATAAAATAAAATAGGACAAATTAAGTAAAGCTTCCTTTTTGAATATATGTACACTACTCAAAAAAATTAGAGGAACACATGTTCAAGCCAAAACACGAGAATGAATATTGAAACAATTTAATATTTGATCTTTTGTAATTATAAATTGAAGATTTATATAAAAATTAGAATAGACATTCAAACAATATTTTCTTATACAGTATTAGTAATACGAACAAGTTATAATTTGTAACAGAAAACAAAGTGGAAATTTGATATTTACAATTCTTGGAATCAATGTTTCCATGGTTATTTCAACATTCAGTACTTATTGTGTCCTCCGTGAGCCCGAATAATCGCATTACACTTACGAGGCATGTTTTGCAGAAGCCTTCTTATAGATATTTGTGACATTTTCTCCCAATCCTCGGTGTGTGCATGTGAAACTTCTTCAAGGTTCTGAGGTACAGCAGGACGCTTACGAAAAATTTATTCCAACTTATCCCACGTATGCTCGATCGGATTAAGGTCCGGACTGCATGCAGGCCAGTCCATCACCCGAAATTTGGCTTTCTTGTAGGACGTCTCTGATAGCCTGTGCTGTAAGACATCTAGCATTATCCTGCATTAGAAGAAAATTAGGGTCCATACCATAAGCAAAGGGTACAACATGTTAGAGGATAATGTCATTAATGTAAATATCAGCATCCATAACCGAACCACCTCCAAATCTGTCACGTTCAATAATTGTGGCTGGATCAAAACGTTCACCAGGACGTCTACGTACACGTGTACGACCATCAGAACCTCTTAGACGAAATCTTGATTCGTCCGTGAATAAAACACCCTTCCATTGACGGAGCTACCAGTTGACATGATTCTGAGCAAATCGCAGCCGGACTTCTTTGTGGTGACGTGTTAAACCAGGAGCTTTAAAGGAGATTCTAGACCTCAACCTTGCATTTCTCAGTCTATTTCTTATAGTCTGATCAGAAGTTGCCGTCCCAGTTGCTGTGCGTAAATGATTTTGTCGATATTTAGCTATAGATTTTCTTCTGCGCAAAGCTGATAATACAAAAAATCTATCCTGTACGTCTGTAGTCTTCATCTTACGACCTTGCCCGGGCCTCGTCTTGTACCCATGTGTCTCTCTACATCGACTCCACAGCATATGGATGACGGAAGGGCTGAAATCATGAATCCTAGAGACATGGCAAATGGAACGACCATCTATCAGTGCAACTGCTCGTGCAACTGATGTTTCATTCATATGCCTCATTGCTCTGTAATAGCTTCATAGAACACAAAAATAACAATTTCTTACCACAGATTATTCTTCAAACGTATTTTTAAAAAATAAAGCAATACGAACTCACTTTGATTACTGTAACTCTTGGAATTTGACTAACATATTCAGAGAAAAATTAATAAAACCCAGAAGGTCTTCAACCTGATTTTAAACAATACTTGAACTCAACATCTTACTATCAAAAATTGAATTGTTAAAATATTTATTTTGTGGCTTTGGTTTAAAAATGTATTGCTGTAATTTTTTGGAGTATTGTAGTATATATATATATATATATATATATATATATAAAATGTTGAATATGGTTGTTAGGCAGTTTATATTTTTATTATGTGGAACTTTGACATCACTTGTGTTAAACTGATCGAAAACATTATTTAAATATTCCCTTAAAATTTGAAGCAAACAGTGGTATTTTTTGTCTAGCACTTGAGAAATGTATATTTCATACATAGTTTTTAAACAGTAACATTCATGACAAAACAACTTTAAAGAACAACTTCTTGACTGGTTTGTAGACATTTTATTTATAACTAAAAGATTGTTCGAGAAAGAGAGGAAAATAAACGAGGAGAGAAATAAATAAATTGATTTAATACAACAAAGAAAAAAGTGGGAAATAGAGCCTATAATTACTTGATATTGAATTTTCAGTTCTCCTTTATATAGGATATCATTAAATAAGACACAGTTTTTATTGATTATATCGAGCGTGATGCTGATTCCGTGAAGCTGAGAGTTGAGGAAAGATAGATGTTTTTAACGTTTCACTGGTTCCCCTGCCGAGAGAGAACTTGTTCCCTCTCAAGCCATAATTGAAATGTTTCCCAAATAATTTACATTAACGATGTCAAAACTCTGGTTTTCCGCTATACTTGCCTTGATATATATCAACCAAAAGAACAAAATAAATAACAGTAAATGTTCCACAATTTATATTCATGGCTTATTGAAATGCCCTGAGTTGTATACTTCATAAGCAACTGGAGCACGTCATGATTTAATATAGTTCTTTTACCTAATTGGAAATCAGAGTTTCAGGGAATAAATACTTCTGAAATAAAGCAAGCGTTGTAAATATTGAATTAGGCTTATTAGTTTGAAAGATTTATCACTAATTAGTAATGATTATTTAACTCATGCTCTAATTGGGAATCAATGACCAAACACGTTTCAGTGAATTTTGTTTTACAACTAATCATAGTCGTGTTTTACCTCGATAATTATCGAGTTTTGATTACCAAAATAAAGAAAGCTGCTCATTTTTAATATTCTGATCAGGTCAGAGCATTATTTTGCGATGACTGACTCGCTAACAAATACGTTTGAACAGGTTCCTTCCACCTACACATTTGTATATTGTATGTTCAATAATTGTGTTATTAAATACTGATTTTACTGAGTTGTTTCCGAAAAACATAATTGATAACCTATAATGTTGGTTATAATATACAGTTCGATGTTTCATTTTTTCTCCACTAGGGTGCATTCTTACAATATTGCGATCCTATTTGGCAATACAAAGTATGATCAAGTTGCAGTTATGAACAAATGAAACAAAACCAAACATTTCTCATTTGTTTTCAAACATCAACGTTTACATTAAATATATAAATATTTTAAAATAAAGTAAAGTGATCCCACTACAGGCCTCAGCAGGCCCTTGCGGTAGTAAGAGGTTAAGTCTCCCACTTTGTCTGGACAATCGGCACTTGATGTCAGCCGGGTTGCTATATTTAAATAATGATTTGCGAGTAAAGAGCTTAATTTTATTTTAAATGACCCTAACAAGTGCTACTCGTTATTTCCAAATCCTCTAGATAAATTGGAAATCACTCGTGGCATTGCTTATGATAACATCGTATGTGAATACGCATCGTAATGCATAGATAATACTACTAGAAAACGTAATGTACTTAATGTTCTGTCTGTGAATCCGATGTTCAAGAAAGAAGGGTGCAAGAGCCATCCCAGGCCTAAGGTCTCCTTGCGTAAATAATTGAAGCTCTAATAATCCAAAACTTGGCCGACTAGGGGACAGCTGGCCTCATATCCACAAGTGTTAAACACAGAGGCGGACGATCATATAGCCAGTATAGTGATGGCAAGCGGTGGAAATCCAGCTAAATAGCTATAGATTTCTCAACCTGGAGCCGCTACTTATTGTAGCCACCCTATTTCCTCACGATGCTGAGAGGGCACAGGACCCATAGTAGCATATATTCCACGTTTTGTCCTATCAGGACTCCAATCAGCTCCGTAACTCTGTAACAAGGTATGATGCCTTAAATCTGGTCTGCGGAGCTGAATAAAATGAAAGTAACATATTAAAACAATTGTCACTTAACAATCATTGTGTCTGTGCATTAGCAGAAGAATGATACTGCAGCATCTACAAGCTACATAATTGTAGAGTTAGGACTCACCTAAGAAGATGTAGAGCCTTACACTCGGCATTTTAATCTACTGTAAAAAATAACTTGCTCTTTGTACAAGTTACATGGAGCGGTATACACACACGGACAGATTTGCCATGTGTGAATATTTTGCATACACTTTCTACATTGTATATTCCCTGTGACGTACTATTTTTAATCAGCTACTCCCATTATCTGAATACGGAGTAAAATTAACATCCAGGTACCGGTAAAATTCTGTGTAAAATGCTGTTCATTGCTCATCGGATCAAATTAAAAAGCAAGATTTATTATCATATTTTTGACAATTCATTGTAGGTCTACTAACAATGGACTGAATCTAATATACAAAAATGAATGTTTGTATGTTAGTTTGTTCGTAATTTATGCGTGGCCATGCCGTTGATCCGATTGTGATGGGTTTTTTTGCGAAATGTTCAGGAGATTCCCGGGATGACACTGGCTATAAGAGTTGTGATACTCAACTCCTACCCCCTTAAAAATCGCCCTTTGTAGTGGAAAACGTGAAACAATGAAGCCAATTGGACGCATAAATGGCTTACGCTGCCTAAACCAGCGTTTTCTACTACCAAGGGCGATTTTAAGGGTGTAGGAGTTGAGTATCACAACTCTCGTATAGCCTATGTTCATCCCAAGAATCTCCTGAACATTTTGCAAAAAGCCCCGTCACAATCGGATCAACGGTATGGCCGCGCATAAAGTACAAACAAACAAACAAACAAACAAATATTCATTTTTATATATCACATATAGAATGCAGCATTGACTTCTGCAGACAGTGCTAATCGTCCCTGGTCTGATGTATACTCTCTTAAAAACATTGGACTCTAAAACGTCTCAAAGGTAATATGCTTATCCCAACACCTCAGTCTTAATTTTACAGAGATATATTACCCAGGCACTCTAAAGTATTTCATACATTAATTTTTATATATTGGATCAAGTAGGTAGTCATTTTTAAACTATGCTATTTAATAACTAAGATTATTAGCTTAAAAAGTCATATCTTGGCGTGAAATGGCCTACAATTCTGCTTAGAAGTCTCTTATTTCAGGCTCGGGTTTGTTTTATGGGCCTTAATTATACTACACAAAACCCACACAATTACTTCCCCTCCGTAGGAAGCCATACTCAGGACTTCTACGGCCTGAAAAAAATCTAATGACCCCGGCCAGATTTGACCTCGAATCTCGGAAGCAGAGTCGAGTTTAGTATCAATTAGTCTACCAAGATCAATATCATATACCAATAAAACAATCCATTGGATGTACAATTCTAAATTCTTTTCAAAGGACATTCTATTTTTTTTTTCGTAGCACAGGTCACATGTATTTGTCATCATAACTGTTTCCATTTGAATGATAAATGGCCAGGGTAATTTGTTTTTACGAATCTACTTGATTTTCTGTAATACGGATTATGAAATATTTATGAAAATAATTTTTTCGTTATCATAAGTAATGCCACGAGTGAATTTATCTATATAATTTGGAAATCAAGAGTGGCATTTGTTAGGACTATTTAACGAATAAAATTAAGCTGTTTACTCACAAATCATTGTTTAACTATAGTTATTTTAAAATATTTATATATTTAATGTAAACGGCGATGTTTGAAAACAAATCAGAAATGTGAGGTTATGTTCATTCACTGCTGATTGATCATATTATTTATTGCCAAATAAGATCGCAATATTGTAAGAGTGCACCCAAGTGGAGAAATAATGAAACACATCAAACTATATATCATAATCAACATTACGGGTTATTCATTTATTTTTTTAGTAAACAACTCAGTAAAATGAAGGAATCTTTTCATTATTTGCTATATTTAATGTAGGCCTATTTGTTGGAGAAAAATAATGCTTTGACCTGTTCAGAACATTAAAAAGGAGGAGCTTTCTTTATCACAAAACCAGGAGCTGATAAAGAGAAATCGATAAAGAGCGAGGTGAAACACGACTGTTATTGGTTGTGAAACAACATTCATTGAAACTGATTGGTCATTGACTAGCATTTGTGGCATGAGTTAAATAGTCCGTTTTAATAACTACTTTCTCCACAAGTAAACAAGTTATTGGTACAGACTTCAATATATTATTAACTTTCATTCTTACTTTTTTATTTGCATCACGATTGTACTCTTGATCTAAATTCGGGTTATGAGATACCTAATTTTTCTGAACTTATTTCAGATAAAATAAAATAAATCTCAGTTTTTTATGACTAGAATACAATTTTTATCCAGACAATCTGTTTTATATAAAATACTAGCTAATGCCTGGCGTACGCTTTTAGGCGTAAATAAATTAAATATGATAGCTAATACTCGACGTGCGCTTGCTACGCCTAAATAAAATAAATATTTTTTTAGTTGGATAAATACAAAGAAAATTAGTGATTTGAGGGAAGTTGATTTAGATTATACAGTGAATGATTGGAAAACATTAGCTCAGGATAGGTATGTATGGAGAGTTTATGTCCGCCCGGCCATAAACCTACAGGTTCGATAGTGCTAGTGAGTTAGTTAGTAATATAAAGGTAGAGTATATAATAATAATAATTATATGAATTATTTATAAGTAATTTTGGCATTTTTTTAATGTAGTTTGAACATTTTTTCGTTATGATTTAACGACATAAATGATCGTTTTACATCAAAAAAATGTACAAACATACTATAGATGCATTATTAGAAAATCCATCCATAGTAATTCTGCCCGAGGGCAGTCATAGCAGTCATAGAAATCATAGCATTTTCATGCTATGCTTGCAGCTTTACTAGAAAATTTTTGGTGTGGTAGCTTCCCGTTGCTTTCCACGCCGGTGAATGATGATGATAATGATAAGGATGGTGATGCTGATGATGGTCATATGATTTCGGGGACCGTTTGGGCCTTAAAGTTTTCCTGACAATTTGTCTTACAGGTGAGGAAAACCCCCGATAAAAACCTCACCCAGAAAAACTGCCCCGACCAGGGATCGAACCCGGGCCCGCTGCGTGACAAGGCAGCACGCTATCTCGAAACCACAGCGGTGGACTTATTAGAAAATATTGGTTACTAATTTCTTGTTAACAAAATCTTAAAACTGTGAAATTAGAATTATAATCAACATTGCAAAAAGTTAGTTTTTTCTGTTACGTTTTCGAACTTTAAATTTCCTGTAGGAAAGAAGTGTTTATCCAAGCCTGGATATTGTTGTTTGCCATTTCGCTTCTCTTATTTGTCTTAAAAAAATTGCTTTATAAGTCTGTTCTGGGGTACTGTTAATGTAAAATTACATCCCTCCGAGTCTGAAAACACTCTCTCTTCAACATGTAGCTTTCTTTATTAACAATGCAGCACTCTTACATTTCTTTTTACATATTTCTTCCCCTTTATTCACCCTCACATTTTATTACTCATACCTAAAGGCCGGAATATATAATGGTAATAAGATAAAAAAAAGTATCCATATGTCATCATTAAAGGTGATGTACCTAAGATGTTTCGACCATTTGAAGGTTCTTTTATGTTTCAGGGTCTTTATATAATTAATTGAGCAAGAAATGCTATTATACGTTCTATTTCTTAGCAGACAAGCAATTCTAAGCTTCTTTAAGCAAGCACAAAAATCTCAACTCATACAGATATTCAAGGATGGTTAACCTCATTTGCGTCTTAGCAACGTCTTTATACCTATACAATGAAGAAACATTTTATAATGCGGTAATACATACAGCTTGTAGGTTAATAGTCACAATTGAAAACGTCTGTGTTCAGATTATTTTATTTCAGAAATGTAGACTAACGTTTTACCAATAAAATTCCTCGAAATGGATCTTACCATTGAAATATTGAAACTAAGTAGTGAAAACAAAACAATTGGCAATGAGTTTAGCTATTAAAATTTATAAAACGATAATCTCGCTTGTGAAAATCTATGGGTGTGAGATATGGTCTTTTAAATTAGATGAAGAAAATGTGCTAAATCACCGATATTCGAAAATTAGACCATATGGCGAATATTCGGTCCCATAAGGGGAAGGATAGATTTGGAGAAAACTTAAAAAAGGGAAATACCTTAAATTGCATTGTTCCAATATAATTAATTTAGTTGAACATTTTTGGATCATAGAAAGATGAAGAGAAACGCGAATGGAAAAGTCTACATAACAGTGAGCTACGTGATTTCTATAGGAAACCAGAAATAATAACAGTTAAGTCTCGGACACTGCGAACGGCAGGACATGTGGCACGAATGGGTTATGGAATAACGGAATGAAAGCTTGTAGGAAAAACCAGAGAGAAAACGTCCAGTTGGTAGACCAAGATTGTTGTGTGAGAATAACATAGACGATGATTCGAGGGAAGTAGTTTATACGGAGGATGGATGGAAAACATTAGCTCAGAATAGGAATCTGTGGATAGCTTATGTCCCGTGCGACAATGAACCTACAGTTCCCATAGTGCCAATGAATTAGTTTACGTAACAGAACCATCTATTTCATTTCTGTAGGTGTACATTTTCTCACATTATTGTTAGGCTAATAACTTAGGTTAAGAGCCTCTAAATTATTATAAATAAACTAGCGAATACCCGGCGTGCGCTGCTACGACTAAATAAATAAAAATTAATGTGCTTTTTTGTTTAGTTGAATAAGTAATACGGAAATGAATTATAAATTTATATTTTTGGATACCCCGTGCTCATTACCCGGTGTTGCCCGGAAATCTACTTATCTCAAACTTATTGGCATAATTGAGCTAAAAGACCAAATTCGTTATTGTGAGTTATCCATAAAAGAATACCCGCCATGTGCTGCTATGCGTGTACTTGTCTCGATCTTCTTGGCATCAATGAAAGACAAAAATGGTTATTGAGAGTTATCCGTAAAGGATAAACATATGCTGTCTAGGACTTTATTGTAGAGCTTTTTCAGATATTCAATTCTGTGTACACTAATTTTGTGAATTTGTTATGGTTTAGGAAGCGTAAGCCATTTAAGCGTCCAAAGAGCTACTTTTTTCCCACGTTTTTCACTACAAAGGGCGATTTTTAAAGGTGTCGGAGTTGAGATTCACAACTCTCGTATAGCCTATGTTTATCCCGGGGATCTCCAGAACATTTTGCAAAACGCCCCATGACAATCGGATTAACGGTATGGCCGCGCATAACGTACGAAAAACCAAACAAACATTAATTTTTATATATAAGAAGAAGATATTGTCTCAACATTATCAGAGTCTTTACGTCTAGAAGTTTGAGATGGTTAAGTAATGTAGCTTGTATGAGTGACAGTAGAATTTCTTTCAAAACCTTTAATATATTTGGGAGGCCCAAGTCGTAATTGAGTTGGTAATATTGTGATGGATATTGCGGAATTGGATATCGGAGGTGTGAACTGGGTTCAGTTCGCGGAGGACAGAAGTCCATGTAATACTTTACTGAACGCAGAATTTAATCTGTGGATAGCATATGCCGTCGAGTGTGTGGTCTAATCAGTCAGTGAATTAGATAAACTTTTGTATTGGAGGAAGTTCGGGTAAAGTGGACCCTTCAGTTTCAGTGGACCTTGTTAATATCTTCTTTAATTGGTGCTGGTCTCTTGAACTGAAAATGTTTTAACTTCTTCCCCTCATCAACCTTGATGTGTGCAGTGTTTGTGATTTTTATGAAAACGACAATTTAAAAAGTTTTTCAAGCTAACAATTAATTCTTAATATCTGCTATTGAATATTATAAACATTGAAAAATCTCCAAAATATATTACGTAGATGCTGTTTTAATATAGTGACGGGTTTGAATTGATATTATATGACATGGCAGCTGTAAAAAATAATTAAATATCAATGGAATTCTGTTAATGTGGACACTCCACAAGGCGGTTAAAGTGGACCTAGGTAAACTTCACAGGAATACGTACATTGTATCATGATGATGCAATCTATAAAAACCATGCGCTTAAATAATTGTATTTAATATGTTTGTAATTTTACTAAATCCAAAGACTGTCTCTGTCTACAGATGAATGATGTGTGAATGTTATAATCAACAATAATTTTCCATAAACTATAAATATCAATGCATTTTAATTACGATCAACCATAAATAATTTCAAATTAATTTGTGCCTGCCTGTACAGATTAATAAAGTAAATAAACTTTAAAATTGTCTAAAAGCTAGTGTGAACCCTGGGGTCCACCTGACCCGAATATGGAGGTGAAAGTGGACCGTTCTTGTAATATAAAAAAGCTTATAAATTATGATGTTTCCATATTTGAATAAAATAACAATGGCATTTCATAGTTATAACACTAATGATAGTCACTATAATTAAACGAAATTAAAATCCCTTAATTAAAAGAAGAAAAAATACAAATTCAAAATAGGGGTCCACATTACCCGACGTTCCTCTAAACAAACACATTCATGGAAATGTACCTTCTTATAGTCAAGTCCGAGTGAGTAGACTGATATTACTTCCACACTGAAGACGTTACAGGATTTTTTTTGGTTAGTGTGACGCAATTCCTACATCGTCCTGTTAAAGCTGTTAAAGAGCGTCTTTAAGTAAATATAACAACATAACCATTTGATCGACAGTAATTTATTTTGATGAGAGAGAAATTATTTCTCATGAGACGCCGGATTGATGCTCCATCCTCACTAAGGTATTCTTTGTACACTCGCATAGAGTCATTCCTTTCTTTGCTATATGAAATGATGTGTAAGTTGTATGCAGAGGAAGTAGAAAAAGAAAAGAGGACCTTTAATGGTAGAGTAATTTTAATGAAAGAAATCTTTCAGGACATTTTTCTCTAAGTATGTGCATTATACATTATTAAACGTCTACTATAGGGATTTTTAAGTGACATAGAACCTTCTTGACCGCAATTGTAGCTTATGACCATTTCTCTGTAACCAAATGGCTGATGTAATAGCACTTCTTGTTCAATTAATGACATAGAAGAAAGGATGTGTAAAAAATTAAAATGGACGAATGCTTTTAAATGTACCGCCGCGTGGTAGTGATACATTTACAGATGGGTTATTCATTCGGCAATCTCCATAATAATATCGTTGTCAAAGACGTATCCAGACATCTTGCAACTGGGTCTGTAATCTTGAGCCCGCGAGACGAATTTTATGTCTCCAGGTCATTTTCTTTCGCTACTTGAAAGTATGTAAATTGTAAATTGCCGATCTCTAGTCGATGATAACTTCATTATCCATTAAGTTCTAGTCAATAGCCGTGTCATTTACAACTTTTGGAAGATTGTATTAAAATTCAGACGTTGTAATAAGTATTTATGCAGATACGGTAAAAATATTTTTTAATAACATTATTAAAATTAATAATATTAAAAATAACTAACTCACTGGTACTGTCGAGCCCGTAGGTTCATGACCGAGCGGACATAAGCTCTCCATACATCCCTATCCTGAGCTAATGTTTTCCAATCATTCCCTGTATAATCTACTTCCCTCAAATCATAGTTAATTATATTCTCCCACATCATTCTTTGTCTACCAACTGGGTGTTTTCCCTCTGGTTTTCTTACAAGAATTTTCCATGCACGTCTTTAATTGCACATTCGTGCCACATTATCTGCCCATCGCAGTCCTCGAGATTTAACTGTACTTATTATATCTGGCTTTCTATAAAGACTATGTAGTTAATTGTTAAGTAGTCTCCTCCATTCACCTGATCATCTCTCTTTGGTACAAAAATGTTCCTAAGTACTTTATTCTCAAATAATCGTAATCTCCATTCCTCCCATAAAGTAAGAGTCCACGTTTCGCATTCATATAACAGGTAGAAGAACAGTTTTATATATTTTGAGTTTAACATTTTTTTTAATGGAGTTGGGAATAATAATAATAATAATAATAATAATAATAATAATAATAATAATAATAATAATGATAATGATAATGATAATAATAATAATAATAATAATAATAATAATAATAATTAATAATAATAATAATAATAATAATAATAGCAATAAGATTTTTTCGGGGTTTTTCTCACCTATAAGACAAATGTCAGTAAACTTTAAGGCCCAAAGGTTCCCCGAACATCATCTGGCCATCATAATCACCATTATTATATTCGCCATGTTTAGTATGAGCATGGATGTAAATGGTGTGTGTGATCCTTATGTTGTGTCGCGTCGGAAGAAACCCTGAGATTGAGCTGATCCCTCATTCGGGAAGGCCATCTATGTCCTTGTATGGTCAAAAATGTTTGTGTGTGATCCTTACTTAAAATCCAGGTTGTGTCACTGTAAGGCCCGGGTGGCGTGTGGCAAGTAAAAAGTACCTATACGTTGAGAGGTTACATGCGTTAATGGATTCTTGTAGGGTAATGATAATAATAATAGCAATAATAATAATAATAATAATTATGACCATCGAAACAATAATCCTAATGATAATAATGGCATGGGAAAATCTGCCTCTGATTAAATAATGGAAGTTTTGTGTAGAGTAACAGTAAATTAAAGCAATTTCCAGGCAATAAAAATTCATATGATGAATCTAAATGGGTAAAAATATTACCTCTGATTTTGAAGTTAATAACAATTTAAGATAAGCATGTTGATAAAATTGCTGACTTTATTCACAATATACATACGAAACATCTTAACAGAGTGGAAACATATTTGTTTACCTATGAAAATGAAGGTAGGAGGAGATACTGTCATTCGCTGCTATTTGCTGATGAACAGTTAATGATACCAGAAGATTGCGAGAGATTGAAGTATACGACAAGAAAATTGAAGGAGGAATACGAAAAATGGAAATTAAAGGTATATTTGGACGAATTGATGTATATGGTAGTATCGAAGGATCAAGGTTTAGAAGACGGGCTTGGAAAATAAAAGCGTAAGACGAATATGTATACTTGTGGTAAAAAATTAATGCAGAATGAACTCACGATGATGGAATTATTAAGAGGATAAGTAAGAGTAAATCTGTGATATAAAATTTAAATTACGTTTCATGGAATCACAATATAATTTCTAAAGCAAATTCAAACGTTTTTAATTAATAAGCATTAAAATGGTATAGGTACAGAAACATGGGAATTCAGAACAATAATTAAATTAAATTAAGCAGAAATGGTTATTTGAAAGCGTTCAATTGGAATGTCTAGAAGAGATAAAATAAGGAAAAGTGTAATTAAACAATGTATGAATGTCCAAACTAGAATTGTGGATTTTATAAAACAAATAATTAAAATAGTCATGTAAAGAGAATGACAGAAGACATATGATCAAGAAAAAATGCTAGAATGGATGCCACCTGATAAAATAAGAAGAGGACAGCCAAAAATAACGATGGTGTTTCAAGCAGCATGAGGGAAAAATAATTGGGCTATGAAGATTGGAATCACAGATGTGGAGAAAAATGACAGTAGATTAATAGGGCACACGGAGATATTTTGAAACCTGCTAATAAAAATAATGATAGTAATAGAGATAATAATGGGGCACGCCGTAGCGTAGTGGTTAAGGCACTACGCTACAAACCGTAAAGCGTGGGTTCGAGTCCCGGTGGGGTCAGGATTTTTAAAATGACCCAAACCTTTTGGCGGCACTATGGCCCTGGGGTCGACTCAGCCTCTAATGTAAATGAGTACCAGATGCTTGTTCTGGAGGTAAAGGCGGCCGTCACGCAGGGCTGACATCAAGTGCCGATTGTCAAGAAAAAAGTGGGAACCCTAACCTCCTACTACCCCAAGGGCCTTCCGTGGCCTGTAGTGTGATCCTTTACCTCTACCTTTTACCTTTTTAGTGATATTTTAGTAATGTTACTACTACTACTAGTAGTAGTAGTACTAGTACTGCATCTGCTGTTACTACCACTAGTGCTACTATTACTATCACTACTACTATTAATAACAATAATAATAATAATAATAATAATAATGTGATTATGAAAATCCTAAAGGTACTCAATCCATGGGACTAAGTAAATACGTCTAAAATGTAAACTTGGTTAGGACATATGCCTTATTATGAAACTATTTGATAGGGTATCGCGAATGAAGTAACATAAATAGTACTATTAACAAAAAAACCATAATAGTGGTAATAACAATTATAATAGTAATAATAATAATAATAATAATAATAGATCTTTTCTTCGAAGTGATTCTAATGCTACATTATCTGAGATGTATCGGATTTCTGAATCAGAAAATAGCATATGAGGATTTATGCATTTCTGTTCCTTCAATGAGCATAATATCAAATTTGTAACGGTAGCATCAAGCTTCATTAAGCACTCACATGCAAATTACTGCAAGATTCAATTTGTGTTCCAGAACAAACTATTTCCGATAAAAATGTGATCCAAATACTGATCTTATGATGCCTTGAGATAGTAGGAAGGATTAGGCTACTACCTTCCGGTGAAACGGGACGAAATATTAGTTCATTGGTTTTAATAAAACGTGGGGTAAAAGGAAGATATTGAATAATAATAATAATAATAATAATAATAATAATAATAAAATATTTTTAATTAGGAATATTCCAAAATACAGTGTTCCTCCTTCAACCCAAAGTCATTTGTCGCCAGAAGTTCCTGCCTAAAAGCGTATACTTCCCTCAAATCTCTAGCTTCCATTCTTCTCTTCACTCCATTCATCCATCATTCTCTTCAGGATTTTAGCACTGTATATTTTTCAGTAGAATGAGGTGGCGGCCCATTGTTACAACCCCCAACCTGGAGGACCAGGTAATTTTTAATCGAAGTTGTCTTCCTCTAGCCTTTAGTGAATCAACACTGAACCACAAGGCAGTAGCTGTTAGTTTTGGTTCGCCTCGGGTTTTTAATTTCTCCGACACTACGAATATCTGGGAAGCATTCCCCTATCCACCACCTGGGGAGGCACCCGATGGGGACTAACAACTCCATACGGGTATATAATAATAATAATAATAATAATAATAATAATAATAATAATAATAATAATAATAATAATAATAATGTGATGATAATAATAATGTGATAATTATTATGTTAACAATAATGATAATTATTAATAATAGACCTAAGTTAAAATAAAGTGGCACCCTCCCGTAAAGGAAAGGGCCTGTCGGGATATTTTTTTCAGGACCGTACAATGTGTTCTCCGGATCAGTGATGAATTATTTTCGAGTCATCACGAACGTCTCATACCATTAGGTCGCTTACTTACCCATAAATGAGAAGAGATTACAAGAATTTGAGAATGAAGTTCTTAGGATCATTTTTGGACGAAGGAGAGACAAAGAGACGTTTGAATGGAGAAGCTTCGTAACAATCCGCTACATAATATTAATGAGAACACCGATGGAGTAAGATAAGTTGTCTCATAGACTGCACTAACCACGAATGGGCCATAAAGTAGTGGCACGGGAAACCAGGAAGAAAGCTCCCAGTATTTTGGCCACGAATGAGATGGGAGTTAAAATTAATCTTGCAGGTAAATGTGGACAATGATTTGAAAAACCTTAGCTCAGGATAATGATGTTTGTAGAGCTTATGTCCAGGCAGTCATGGACCTCCGGGTTCGACAGTGCCAGTATATTACAAAGTTAATAATAATAATAATAATAATAATAATAATAGTAATACTACTACTACTACTACTACTAATACTACTACTACTAATACTACTACTACTACTACTACTACCAATAATAATAATAATAATAATAATAATAATAATAATAATAATAATAATAATGGTAATAAGTACTTAAGATCAATAATTCAAGAAGTTGGATCATCTGAATTAGACATCGAAAAAGGAATAAAAGGACAAAACATTATTAGCATATTAAATTATATATTATGGAGTAGGAATATAATCAAGAGGACTAAATTATTAATGTATAAGACAATTGTGAAGTGTATTTTATTATGTGGTGCGGAAACATGGACGTTGATGCAAAAACACAGAAATAAATTATTAGTCACAGAAATGGGCTTTTTAAGAATATCGGCAAGGATATCAAAATTAGACAAAATAAAATATAATACAATAAGAGAAATTATGAATCTAGAAAATAATATTGTACGAGAGACTGAAGAAATCCAATTACGATGGTATGGACATATAATGAGAAGAAGGAACACAGAAACAAACAAAGAAGTATTAAAATGGATAACTCCTGGAAAAGGGAAACGTGGTGGACCAAAGCCAACGTGGATAAAGGTAATTCAAGACAACATGAAGAAGTGAAATATGACAGAAGCAGACACACAACATCGGGATGTGTGGAAGAAAAAAATTATATTTTGGTTGAGGATATCTGTGTATATAACACAAACAATTCTGAATAAAAAATAAGCAGTACTAGCAATGACAGTAGTGGTAGCAAAGAGATTATTTAAATAATTTACGACCTGAGTTACCATTCTTAAGTTCTAAGATAGACAAAATGAAGAAAAAAAACTCGAACTGAGATTTTGAGTATGCATGTACACCTTTCTTCATTTGTATGTTATTCCATAGTCCACCGCTGTGGTCTCGGAGTAACGTGCTGCCTTGTCACGCAGCGGGCCCGGGTTCGATCCCCGGTCGCGACAGTTTTTCTGGATGAGGTTTTTATCGGGGTTTTTCCTCACCTGTAAGACAAATGTCAGGAAACCTTTAAGGCCCAATCGGTCCCCGAAATCATATGGCCATCACAATCATCATCATTCATATTCATCTTAGGTTAAGCTTAGGATTAGGGACTCCACTAGCGCACCATTATCATCATCATCACCCATCATATCATCGGGGCAACGTAACCCCGCCATCCAGGCGCCCCAACCTCAGAAGTGGGTTACAAGTACGCCATGCCAGGAGAGAAACCAGGAATGTCGAAATACAAACCTGGGGCATTTGAAAAAAAAACATTCCATTGGTGCTTGGCATCCACAGATATTAACGAGAAGTATAAACTATTTAGTGTGAATGCAGCTATATACGAGCTCTGCCCGAAATCCGCCGAATGGCATAATCATAACATTTGGAGTTTTCCCATTTTTAGTCTTAAGGTGTACACTGTGGGAAAATTCATAAGATTTTTCTTTATTGGTGATAATTTATTGTAACTATTTTAATAATTTGATATCTTGCTATGCCGTATGTAGCTTTCGTTATTAGCACTGTCCTATATGAATTTAGAGTTAGTAATATGTGTAGATCCGTATCATTTAAAATATTAGGAATATTATATTAATGGTGTACACCGCTGAGGTCTCGAGGTAGCGTGCTGCCTTGTCACGCAGCGGGCCCGGGTTCGATCCCCGCTCGGGACAAGTTTCCTGGGTGAGGTTATTTCGGGTTTTTTCCACACCTGTAAGACAAATGTCAGGATACTTTACGGCACAAACGGTCCCCGAACATCATCTGGCCATCATTATCATCAATATCATATTCAGCTCATTAGATTATGTTTTTTTTAGTGTATAATGCTATTGTGTTATTATTTAATTGTAATATTATTGTGTTTTCTTTATGTAATTGTAATGTTATTGTTTTTTTGTTTATTTTTCTTTACACTAGTATTAATACCAATTATTACTTTATTGTAACGGACTGTCAGCAGCACGTACGGCTTACTGCCCGTGCGACCCTTATTTGTAAATAATATTGTAAATATCTTACTTTTTGTCTAATAAAGTCCTACTACTACTATTACTAAGTTTAGGTTTAAGGCCACTCCTGGACCAACATTACCCATCGTCATCGCCCATCATATCATTGGACCAGCGTAACCCCGTCTTCAAGGCGCCCCAACCTCAGAAGTTGGTTACAACACGCCAATGCCCGGAGAGAATACCTGAAATGTCGAATGACAAACAGGTGGCATTGAACAAAAAATATATATATTTTAATTAACTGCAAATATTTTTAGTCCTTTATTTTTCTAGCGGTTAAATATGTACTACAATAGTTGTCATGGAATTATACTTTTTTGGAGGCATTTTGGAAAATTGTAAGGAATAAGACCCACTTTTTTTTTAACATTTGACTCTTTAATAGAATTTCGATGAAGAACTATGTAGTATATATCTTAAACTAGGTTAAGTAATCCACAAATAGAACGTTATCTAGAACGGGTGAGATTGATTTCATCGGATATTTTCCGATTGGTGACAAAAGTGCCTCGTTGCAGACCCTAGGGAAATTAGTATTAGGTTCAGGTATGAAATGTTTTCGAATCAAGCTATTTGACGATCAGAGGATATTGAGTTTAAATTTCCCACCGGAATTTCTTTTATTTATGGCAGTATAATTTGATTTGTCATACAAATAGGATTATACTTCCACACAAATCTGGATATTGTATTACGAATAGGCGATTTTTTGCTTCTATTTTTGTTGCCATAGGTAATTAATGTGATAGATACAGCACATGTTATGACTCTATCCTTAGATTGTTATCAAAATAATTATAATGATGAAACTTAGATTACACAGTTTAATGATATCCCTGAATTCGGTGATTAATGATCAACGTGAATAATAAAAATAAATTACTGTAATCTTTATATAAAAATTAATGCATTTGTTTACGTATGAGCTGGCGTAAGTCTCGAACACCTACAGAAATTTCAAACAAACGTTTGCTACACTTATAATTACTATCTCAAAAGATGTCTGTAGCACCTCAATGGGGGTAAAAGAGGGTATGGAAATATGATCGGTAACGACGTCTAGACTACCTGGAGTAATTTAAATCCCGTATGCTCAAGACTTTAGAAACAGAAAAAAGGTTCCATGGGGTTAGAGACCCCTATCACCCCTAAGAGGCGAATGAGAAAGTAAGATTTCTTCTTCTTCTTCTTCTTCTTGTAAGCCCATGTTTCCCTTAACAGAGATTTAGGCGCTCTTCCCATACGGGGAGGAATTTGAACCATACTAATTTATTTACACTTGTTTTCGTATAGATGTCATTTTTGAGTGGTCCGTGGTCAGCGTTCCGCCTCATACTGACGTAGTACTAGGACGGGAAAATTCGGTAAATTTTACTTAGAGGCCTTTTCATTCAGGCTTAAGGATTTTTTACGAGCCTGAAAATCTTCAGACTCGGGACCCACGGCTCCCTCCCGGAGGACTTGCTCCTTGGAGTTTTCCATCCTAAAAAAATCCATCGACCCCGGCCGGGTTTGAACCTGCGACCCTCGGGACCAGAGGCAAGGAGTATAACCACTAGTCCACCGCAGCCGATAAGTCAGATATCCAAAAAAATAATAATAACAACTCCACTATCGAATTAATAGTTTCAGATCCGCTAAAAGGCCATAGGTGACAACCCGGGTGACATTTAAAACAAAATTTCACCTCTAGCATCCCTATGAGGTTTGAGGGGTGGACAGAAACGAAATGTATAATTTCAAGGGGATTGAGATTAAAATAGAATACAACATTTGCGGGGTTGCTAAGTTGAATGGTTACAGTCCAGACGATATTTAAGTCCAAGTTTGAAACTTAATGCTTCTAAGGGATCTGAAAAGGATGAAAAGTTAAATTGTCTAATTGACTGAGATTATTATTGGAACCATGGTCTTCCTGGTCGCTTGGTGACACTCTTGATGACATTTAAGCCCAAGTTTGTCTCTTGGCACTCCCAAGGGGGAGGAGTGCGAAGGGGTTAAAAATGAACTTTCCAGACGTGAATAAGATAGCGTGTAGTACATAGTCTTTGGGGGCGTATTGCTGATTGTTCATAGTTCCGATGACACTCAAGACCACGTTTAACGCATAAGCACACATAAGGGGCGTGAGGTTTGGAGAGGAGGTTACAAATAAAATAACAGTGACCGGATATTAGTGAATTTTTTTTTTCGGACACGCTAAAATTATTTCTAAGAGTGTAGATGGCATTTAAGCCGAGGTTTTAACGTCGGACCTTTAAAGGGCGAACGAAGATGAGAAGGGGTGAAAAATAAGTTGTCAAAGTGGCCGAGATTTGTGTCGAAACCATATTTTTCACGCTAAGCTGATTGACGACAGTCCTGATGCCATTTAATCCCATGTTTTACCCTAGAACACGTAAGAGAGGGAGAAGAATTGAAAAATAGTGTTACCAAATTGACAGAGATAATTGTTGAAACCACAATATTTAAGTTGCTTATCTGATTAATGTAACTCGCGATGTCATCTAAGCACAAATTTGACCTTTAGTACCCCAATGGAAAGGGCTAAGAAGGGACGTAAAATATAATTTCAAGCAGTGGCCAATATTACTGTTATATAGACAGTTTTCTGGGTCGCTAAGCTAATTGTTTACATTCCCGATGATATTTAATCCCTAGTTAGAGTCCTAGCAATCCTAAGGCATTACGTGGAGAAGGGGTAAAAGTAAAACGTCTGCAGTGACAGAATTTAGAATCAAATCCACTTTTTTTGCCCCAGTTTGTACCTTAACACCCTTAGAGATTAAGAATTGGTGAAAATTTGAATGTCATTTGACCGAGATTATCAGATTTTTGGGTCCAAGCTCATTGGTGACAGTGCAGATGTCATTTACGTTCAAATTTCAATACTGGCACCCATAAGGAGTGAAAGGGGCGAAGAAATCTATAGTTATCGTGATTAGTGTCTGATCTTAATTTTTTTTGTGGTCGCGAAGCTCATTTTTTTACAGCTCCGAATAAATTTAAGCCGAAGTTTAATCCTTAGCATTCCTATCGAGATAAGATATATGTATAAAATCATGAAGCTCTGATATTAGTATCGAGTACACATTTTTCCAGGTCACTTTGCTGAATACTGACACTTTCGACGACGTTTTAGTCCGAGTCCAGCCCTTATTTACATGGTGAGGATGAGAAAAATACAATATCAAAATTGACGGAGAATAGTGTCGAATGCATTGTTTTTGGGGCCAAGCTGAATAGTGCCAAGAAGACTAAAATAAAAATACCCAAGCAACACCTGGCAATCAGCTAGTATTTTTTAAACAAATTGCATGCATTGTGTAACATAGGTAGTGAAATGTATGAGAAAGTGGTTCCCGGTGTTATCTACGTGTACAGTAGAGTCTCTCTTAATTCCGGCAGCGTTTGATCAGCTAACTAACTGCTTCATACACTGGTCGTCGTCAAGTTTACGCGTCACAGACACACGCCATACTTACGGAGGATATTACTGTATTGCTGAGTCTACGCTTGTACTATGAGTCCGTCATCGCGAAGAGAACAGTCGGAGACAAAGCTCAGTACTGTCATATAGAAGTGAATGTCTAAAGTATTCAGTTACATAATTTGGTAGAGCTAATTTTATCGTGTAATACCTGAAAATTTAATTGAAATTTGTTTTGATGTGAGGGAAGAAAACTTCCAGTAATGAAACTGGACCCTTTTTACTCAAAACTCTCTTTATTGGTTGTATTCACACGATTTCAATTAATTTATTTCTCTGCCAGTTCAAATTAAATTTCTACAATCAGGTAACCTATTATTCAATAAAAGTAGTTCTACCAAATTATCATGAATCATTTTTTCTAATGCATTTTTAGTGCCTCGCATAGGCCTACAAAGAAAATGAAAATTGGGCATTTTTTTTAAATTATAAAATTACAAACTTTGAAAAGGCAAAAACGCGTAAACTGTATTATCATTTGTAATGTTTGCACATATAAAAACATCATACATTAATGTAAATAAATACTTTTTAAATAGCGATTTTCGAAAATATAGAAACAAAACTAGAAATCACTGAAACGGAGAAACGTGAAAAATAGAAAATAATATATAAACAATCTTTTAATATTAATTAACAAAACTAAAATAACTTGCCTAGATAGCTATAACCAAACAAGTCCGTACTATTGACTTGACAACACCACGATTCCCTGACTGTGACTTGTAAGCCACGTGCAGCAGTCACGCCAAAAATCGAGTAGGCGTGGCCACGCCGGAAGCAAGAGCGGCTGGACTGTAGGTTGTTACACTAACACTGAAACTGTCAACCATTTCATGGCGAAACCTAGCTTGAAATTTCTCCCAAAGACACGTTGTGATATACCAAGGCCGTGTCCAATAAATGTATCTGCCGTTTTAAGTGCAAGTCACATATATCAATGTCAGAATCCAGCGAAGGGTACCCATTAAGCACTAAGCAAAGCAAATGGACGTCCAGTATTGAATACACCGGAGTGGAGTGGGGCAGGAGCGGACCCCAGTCTGTGAGGGTTATCTAGTCCACGAAGTCAGAAGTTGTATTACTTACTTGTAGTTCAAATAAGAGATTTGGCACTGAATTTTAGTGCATTGCAGTTAAAAGCTGCAGATATATTTTTTTGGACACACTATTTTCTGTACTGCTGAGCCTCGTCAATCAACTCCCTGTGGTAATAGAATATCTTAGACCCTATACCTAACTATAGCAGGTAGTTAAAATATCACCAGATAGTAAATCATCGTCTCTAAAAGTATAATTGTTTGTGGTTTTCCGAATGAAACGCTATCAACAAATTAATAATTTTTATTTTATTTTATTTTGTAATGTCATCATCATCATCATCATCATAGGACATTCACGAATTTAGGCCATTTGTTGACCTGTTTTAGCCTCAAGAGGAACACCATCCAGAAATCTTTTGAGTGGACTTCCTGGTCTTCTTCTTCCTGCAGGTTGATATCTTAACATTTGTTTGGGTATACCGTGATCTTCCATTCGATGAACATGTTGCATCCATCTTGACTTATAATCAGAAATTTTGTTTTCTAAAGGTAAAGTAAAGTATTCCTACTAGAGGCCTCAAGAGGCCCTTGGGGTAGTAGGAGGTTAAGGCTCACACTATTTCTAGACAATCGGCACTTGATGTCAGCCGGGTTGTCAGCCTTGCGTGACGGCCGCCTTTACCCCAGAACAAGCGTCTGGTACTTATTTCCCGTTAAAGGCTGAGTCGACTCCAGGGCCATAGTGCCGCCAGAACGTTTGGGTCAGTTTACAAATCCTGACCCCACCTGGACTTGAACCCTCGACCTTCCGGTTTGTAGCGCAGTGCCTTAACCACTACGCTACGGCGTGCCCCCTTTTCTAAAGGTTCTATGTGCAATTCTTATACGATGTCTTCATTTTTTTCTGTGATCTTGTAGTGTGTATCCAGCAATCTTCCGAAGGTTTCTCATTTCAGCAGATCTAAGTCTCTGTATATCCTTCTGTTTCGATGGTCATCCTTCGCTACCACACAAAAGAGTTGGAAGAGCCAGTGTTTTATACACATTTAGTCTTGAATGTTTTGGACTAACTGTGGCTTGAAGATAGAATTTATTTTTTGTAATGTCTGCCAGAAAACTTTCCCGCCAGTTCTATAAAAATAGTCGTTATTTTACTCCGTATTTTCAGAATCTTTAACCTCCGTATGCAGGCACATATTTAGCCACACCTCTTATTTGTGGCATACCAATCGTAGCCGTGGAACATAACTTAACACCACAAAAATGGAGTTGCCTCAACAATGAGTAGTGAGCGAAAAGTTGTATAGTGGCTATTGTATTCAATAATGTTCTTTGACACCTCGGGCCATCAGCGTCGCGATTGAAATCTGGGTGTGAACTAGTCTACAGAGGCCTCTTATTTCTAGTCTCATTATTTTATGTACAGTCAATCTAGCACAGGAGAACCACGGGTTTGACTTCCCTTTCTAATCAAGATTTTTTTTGCTAGAAATTCATCGGTACCTGTATAAAGTTTTGAACCCAAAAACTCAAGAACGTGATGTAAGTATGACAACCTCTAGTTCTCGAAGCCCTACTAGCAATGACAGTGATAGGTAAAAGAATGAGATAGTGATGGAAACTGGAAATTAGATTAGACATACTCTTGGTTCAGGGTAGATGGAATGAAATGTATACAGCTATGTAAAAACCTAGCTTTCAGAGAGTTTTAATACCTATCCTTTTGTGAAAATATTTAGTGCGAACGTGCATCATTATACTTTTCTGTATATTCTGTTCTCTTATGTAATATTCTTAATGATTTTTTCAGCTCGACGTTTACGTAAGCGGTGAAATGTACTTTGTTGGTGGTTATTTCATATTGTTTGTGCCAGTGCGATAAGAAACAAGAAGAATCCATATTTAATTTGATTTCCTTCTTGAGATTCAGTCTCTTTGTTTTCTCTGTGTTCAAAAGGGAAGTATTTTTTAGTCCAACGCGAAGTCAACCTCTGACACCTTCTTAGATGGTCTTTCTCTCGTCACATCTTCTGTTTACATTTATGCATTCTTACTTGTTGATATTCCATTTATTAAATGGGACCGGCATTTTCTACTCCTCCACTTTATATATCTTCCTCTGTGTAGTGTTTGTGTATAATCGCAAATCTTGTGGCGAAAGAAATAATTCATAAACCAGTTTTTTTTTTATGTCTGGAGAAAATCACAGTATTTTAGATTCGCTACCAATGACAAATTTTTATGGGAATTTTCTTTCAAATTTTTATGATTATATTAATTGATATCATAAAACAGTATCGAAAATTGTGTTCATTGCACACACCTAATTTCGGAAGGTTTAATACAAACATTAATCTAATATATTTAGATTCTTCAGGCTTACAAAATGTTAGCATGATTACATGTAATTTAATTGAACAGCTACCAAATATAAATCCTTGTATCGAAATTTAGTGAGGTACATTACTGAATTGCTTTTGAAAATTAGTGCTGTAACATTCATTATTGTAGTTGGTTATAAAAATTATTCATCAAATAAATAAGTGCATTTAAACTGAGCAAATCACTTTACAATTCTATGACATCAAAATATGGCATTATACGATCACTTACAAACCACACAAACGTATTTACGCCAATTTTCTATCGCTTCTATAGCGTGACAATATTTATTTTCAATTATATAATTTAACCCGAAAAACGGTTATTCTTCCCTCTTCTTCATCTTAGTTTAATCTCTCACCTTATAGGTATTTTGACGTGCCACACGCCAACCGGGCCTTACAGTGGCATGACCTGTCGTGAAACGGATTTTGGCTATGGATCACACATATACTTTTAACATCACACAAGGACATGGAGGGCTTCCCTGAATGAGTGATCAATTAAATTCAGCGCTTCCTCCAAGACAATACAACATTAATCAAAAACACCATTCACACTAAACATGGCAAATATAATGATGATTATGATGGCCAGATGATGTTCAGGGACCGTTTGGGCCTTGCAGTTTCCTGTAATTTGTCGTACAAGTGAGGAAAAACCCCCGAAAAAACCTCACCGAGGAAACTTGTCCCGACCGGGTATCGAACCCGGGCCCGCTGAGTGACAAGGCAGCACGCTACCTCGAGACCACAACGGTGGACAAGACGGTTATTAATATCCAAATATATGATCGGGTATTTAAGTGAAGAAAAGGTAAGATATCAGCATGTATGTAGATCCTTTGTACAATACACTGGTAATTCCATACGCTCTAGACGCGAGTGAAAAAGGTTTATAATATTTAAACTTAATTAGTGTGTGGTTGATACTGCAAGAATGTCCACTTTTGTTTCGTGTATTTAAGCAAAAAAAAATATCATCAAAATATATAGATTTTTACAAAATTGTCTTGGAGTAAGTCAACACATAGGCGCAATATTTGATTTTGTATCAATTTTTTCGAATAGGCCTAAGCCCTTTTTGCTTCTAATAATTGTTTCATGTTTTTCTTCGACTAACCGTTTTTTCCTTTTTTTTGTTTTGTTTTTTCTTTGTATATCTTATATTATTTTTTTAACTCTTTCCTTCTTACACAGCAAGGGTACTTACCCAAACTGAAGGTGGGAATTTAAAACTTCTAACCTCACCGGAGTGGTAGATTAAGCATAACTGATTTATCAGCAGTAAACTAAGTTCACACTTAGCTCCGAACAGCTGATTTCAAGGGAGTGAGGAACCTCGTCTTCGTTCCACTAGACACTTTTGTTTAAAACCATCACCATTCAGGTCTTCTAATCATACATTGAATTCTGGACTTTTGAACCCTTAGATGTGCTCGTATTCTCACTGTGAGACGATGGACAAATACCTTGAAAATAAGGACGATATTATATATCATTAAGCTATTTCTATTTTGGGAGATATGTTTTCTTTCGAAATTATGTTTTTTATCAAATGGATGTAGGACATTTCAACTTTAAAAAATCCTCCAATTGTGTTGGAAAGCAAAAAATAATAAATAAATGTGTGGTCAGTTATATTATATGGATGCGATACATGGACTCTTACTTTAAGGGAGGAAAGGAGATTAAAAGTATTTGAGAATAAAGTACTTAGGAAAATTTTTGGACCAAAGAGAGTTGAACGGACAGGTGAATGGAGAAGACTGCATAATAATGAACTACATGATCTTTATGGGAAGCCAGATATAATAAGAACAGTTAAGTCTCGTAGACTGCGATGGGCAGGACATGTTGCACGTATGGGGAATGAAAGACTTGGCATGGAAGCTTCTTGTAGGAAAGCCAGAGGGAAAACGCCCAGTTGGTAGACCAAGAATGAGGTGGGAGAATACCATTAACTATGATTTGAAGGAAGTAGATTATACAGGGAGTGATTGGAAAGCATGAGCTCAGGATAGGGATGTATGGAGAGCTTGTCCGCGCGGCCATGAACCTACGGGTTCGATAGTGCCAGTGAGTAAGTAAGTAAGTAAGTGGTATTTGAATACAGATACAGTAATATTTAGTGTTTGCTTACGCTTACAAAACATTATACTTATATTTGAAGTGAGGAAATATACGTTTATTTTAATTTATCCCATTGTTTATAAAGACTGTTTCTTGTTTACTATGCATACAGATGTACAGTAGATGAGGTGTATAGCTAAATGAATAAAGTATACACACCTCCGAGAATCAGCGCATTCCCTCGAGGGAAATAAAATGACATCTTGGGAATCGTGTACTTTTTTTCTCCCCACCACGAACAAAATCAGAAGAAGCCCTAAAGCTTACTTTAGTGCAAGAAAGGCCCTCATAAGAATTCTCTTCTTTTGTTGTTTGCTTTTGACGTTGAGATTGTTCAGGCACTTTTTAACTTCATCCCCTGTCTCCATTCTAAATAAGGGATGTTCTTGTGTATATAAAACAGAGTTAAAGCTGTACTGTTCATTCTTGTAACAAGTTTTTCATTTTTTTTAATCTTCGTTAAATATCAGTTCTCACAGGGAAACTATAAATTTTCTCATAACGAAACCTACCTTGGAATTTTTATGACAGCGTCTCCATTTTAAGTCAAGAGGAAAAACCTGTAAATAAACGAAATCGAGATGTCATTTATTAAAGCAGTGATACTTTTACATTATACATGGGTCGTCCTTGCACCAGGAAGGAAACAGTTCGGGAGATAAAAACAGTCAGCCTGTGTGGTGGTCCACGTGTTTACAGACGAGCTCCTGTCATAAACATATAGCTAAGTCACTGGCAGTATTGAACCCCTAAGTTCACGGCCGCTAAGCTCTCCACACATCCCTATCCTGAACTAATGCTTTCCAGTCATTTCCTGTATTATCTACTTCCCTCAACTCATGGTTAATGTTATTGTCCCACCTCATTCTTGGGCGTTTTCCCTCTGGTTTTCCTACAAGAAGCTTCTATGCCCCTCTTTCATTCACCATCCGTGTCACGTGACCCGTCCATCGCAGTCTATGAGACTTAATTTTTCTTAATGTATCTGGTTTTCTATGAGATCATGTAGCTTACTGTTAAGTAGTCTTCTCCAATCGCCTGTCTGTTCATATTACAGTCTAATTCTCGGTACCTTGAAGTTTGAACTCTCAGCTGATTTTTGTACATAGGAACCTTTTGAAATGACCTCTACGACAACCAAATTTTAAGGTGGATTAATAGTTAGCTCCCTTATAAGTTGAAAAATATCCGAATTTTCATTCTACCCTTTTCTTCCAAAACCGCGTCTGAGAAGTAACCAGAGAATCTTTACATGGCAATGCCTCACTTACCAAGATAGATTTAATATCATTGGCAATAAAATTAATTCAAGATTAAATAACCTATCTTAGAGGACTACGTATTCCCCTTGAAGCTATAGAATTATTTAATAATACTTCGTATTATTTATATAATTTACACGATCTGAGGATAGTTTTCGCCATCTTAAGAGAATTTTTTTTTTGCGCCAAAAATTTCCAAAAACAAATTTATTAATTTTATACTTTGGAGTCATATCTGGAAACACGTTTGGATATTTTATCTCAAACATAGCGTCTAAGTTGAAAGGTTAGTTGTCTGCGGGAGGGGTATAATAGTAAAAATGGGATTGGGGACATTTTGATCATTTTATGTATTTTCTTTAGAAGAACGCACATACCAAAATATTTCGAGAGTTATTGAGCTAAGGGGTGAAATTATTCATGTGCATATTTATCCGCTTCTTTAGATTTACTGCTATAAACTCTATTTATTGTTAAATTTAAGCTTTAGGAATATCTTGTACTTGATGTTTCTCATTTGGTATACGTTTTGGTAACATGCACATTTTTTATTTATTTTTTCTCTTCAGTTGTTGTTCCTGTTCTATATGTAGTTGTCTGGTGATGTCAATTTCTCTGGAACAGGTGGGACGAACCTGTAGCAGTAGTATTAGTTATTTGTTTTTAATTTGTTGTATTAATATATTTTATTGATACACATTTTATGCCAAAGTTGTAATTATAATAGAGTATTTTTTTAATGTGTGTGTGTGTGTGCACCCTATCAGCTTTTACCGGTCCGAAGCTTCTAGGTGTATTGATTTCAATTTCCTGATAGATTCACACAGAACTTTGACTAATGTCACCGTATCAATTATGATTCAGTAGATTTTTAATATTATTTTACGATTGTACTGCCAAAATTGTATAGGGCATGTAAGTGTTACTAATAGCGTATAGTGTTTGACAAGACTTTTGTTTCTTGGCCACCGCTCTGGAGCGGTTTCAGTTAATAGCACGGAGACTGATGAATGTAAGCAGCCTATTGATGGTTAATGGAACTACATAGTATTCAGCGTGGGTCTTAAGGGTCTTGTGAACTTAGGAAATCATTATTTATCTTTTCCGTTTACCATATCTCCCTTTCCCTTCACTTCTCCCTCTCACTCTCTCTTTCTCTCCCTCTATCTCTCTCTCTTTCTCTCTCTCTCTCTCTCTCTCTCTCTGTCTCTGTTGCACACACTTTCGCACTCATAAACACACACGCACTGTTTTATACTTTAATTTATCCTTTTCTAGGTACTTTTAGGTGCCCCAATTTCATTTCTTATTACTTTCACTTCTACTATTAATGTAACTGAGAGATATACTTCATTATATTACGTTGGTTTCTTTGCAATTACCAAGAACATCATATCCCATTTTATTCAGCCCTTGGAAATAATATTTGTCCCGCGCCGTTGCCGAGCGGTTAAGGTAGGTAGCCTTGGCACAGAGCTACGGGACTTGCGCTGGTTCGAGTCTCCATGGGGGAAGAAATTTTCTCATGGTATTTCGGCCAGTATGGGACCGGTGCCCACCCAGCATCGTGAGGCAATTGGGTAGCTACAATAAGTAGCGGCTCCAGGTTGAGGAACCAGCTATAACGGCTGGGGGACTGGACATGCTAACCACATGTCACCCCTACACTGGCCGTTGATCATCTACCTCTGTGATTGACACATGTGGATGTGAAGGGCCAGCAGCCGGCTGGTAAAAGGGCAACCGCTGAAAAGTGGAAAGACCCTCAATCGGATCGGAAATAATATTTAAGGTTCAAAAAAGAATATTTCCAAACTTTATTTACAATCGGGCATCCGAGTAGTCTCCTTCGATTTGAACAGATTTTTAGCATTCTTTTAAGGGTTGTGCTACTTAAAAATTTAGATCAAATTTCTGCCAAAATTTAGTCCAAAATTAAATTCTACATACGAATCAAAATATCTGCACAAATTGTATTTATAAAAAGTCTTTCAAATTGTTTCTTGCCTTAAATGTATGCTATAAGTTTTGTATTGATCAACCACAATGATTGATTCTCCGTGTTCTTCCGTAAATAAATGTAAATAAAAAAATTATTCTCTACTGACGACTTAGCAATCGAAAGTGCAAATGAGGATTCAATTAAAAAGGAACCAAATAGTTTTTTTTTTCAAACGAAAAAAAAATCTCCATATATTACAAATACGAGTATTTGGACATAACTGAAATATCTAGTTTTCATTTTTTATATTACTCGTAGGTTGAAAAATATTGAAATGACTCTCATTTTACTATGGAATAATTTTAACGAGAAAATTATCCAAAACCGGGAAACATGTGAAGTACTATTGGGTGTATGAATTCTCTGCAGCCTCAACGATTATAAATGAAATATGAATACACGGTAGTAATTAATTTTCAAGAGAACAAAGTCAAATAAAGCAAAATATAAAAATAGTCTTGCACTAACCTTAAGGTAAAATATATAGACAAAGCTAGAGCTGGCTTGAAAGGGTGTACTGAAGCATCAAACACGATAATTTCTCAACCCCCTGAACTCCCTCTGCCCCAATCTGCCGCACACCAGGCAGCAGAGGATCAATGCAGTGCATTCTCATGATGCCAAATCTGGTATAGCATACTGAATACACTCTCCTTTTCCCCCAACAACTTTATTTATTCTTGTCTCGATGTTGTAGTCAGCAAACTGCATTTATCTGGTGGTTCCAAATAACTTAAATACGTTTTAAAATTGATTAACATATTTAGTATAGTCACTTAAAAGGCACTTCGGACATACTAAATTTTGTATTTTTTTCTCTAACCTGGTTGAGTAGTAGACAAGGCCTTAATGCCTTAACTCTCCCAGGTAAAATAAAATTATAATATAAAATTATATATTTTTTTATTGCGGATGAGCCCATATAGGACTACGCAAAGTACTTAGAGGCGTTTCCTTTGAGCCCAAATTTTTTTCATTCTTTTGCTATGAGCTTGTTTTTTATCATCTGTCCAAGTTGTTTCAGTTTTTTTTTCTTCGGTTTGCCCTCTTGGTCAACTTGCCACTTATTTATTCACCTTAATTCTAAATATATCTCTGTTTGGGATATCTTCTTTAGTAATTCCTGCCAATTTCAAATCCTTTTTGACTTCATCAATCCACTTCATAGTATCCACTGGAGCTCTACTTCTGTTTTCGTAGAATTCCATTATCTGTTTTGTAAGCCTATTTGAGTTCATTCGTTTAATATGGCCATAAAATTTTAACCTTCGTTTTTTAATATCACTATGAATGTCTGTATATATTTTTATCTCCTTTTTACTTCTGAGTCTAAATGCTTCATCTATGACTTGTGGACCTAAAACTTTTCTTATAATTTAGCATTCTTTTTTCACTATATTTTCGATATCTTTTTTTCTGTTCAAAATTAATGTTTCTGTTCCATAGAGGCACTCTGGTTTAATTACAGTGTTATAGTGTCGTAATTTTGTATGTTAAGATATGCATTTTTTATTATAAGTGTTGTGAGTAAGCCGAAATGCTGTTTCCATTTTTTGGCATCTACTTTTATTGGCTTTGGTTTCAATTTCATTTTCCTGAATTATTTCACCAAGATATTTAAATTGTGAAACTCGTTTAATTTCTCCATATTTGGTTTTAATTGTTTTTATTGTTATTATTGTTATTATTATTATTATTATTATTATTATTATTATTATTATTATATACTGAAAGAAATTAAATATCTTGTCCTCATCGTAGTTATTCGCCTCCTGTAATTCATAATAATTAATAGTATTACTGTTATTATCCGAGACAAAATGAAAGTTAACAATACAATTATACAATTTGTGGAAAATAAAAAAATTAAAATGGTTTGGACACGTGAAGAGGATGAAAGAAGATAGATTGCCAGTTTGGAGTTTTTAGTGGATACCAAATCGGAAGAAAAAAAGAGGAAGAACTAAGAAGGCATGGATAGAGACAAGTATGAATTTGATGAAGGACACGGGACTGCAGGATGGTGACTGGAAGGATGAAAATGAATGGAGGATAACAATTAGAACTTAATATTTGGCACAGGAAGAGGTATACATTTAAAAACCTGTTAAACGAAAAAAAAATATTATTTTACAAAAAGTTGCAACTGGCATTCTTTATCTGTTTCCAATTTCCATTTCTTCTTTTTAAGCTGCCCTTCTCATCCAATCCCCTTCCTTTCATGGTTTCCTGGAAATCATTCTTGCAACTGTGCTCAGGTCATCCTAATCTCTTTCTACGAAGTGGTATTCATTCTAATATATTCTTCGGCTAGCTTGTCTTCATCTTAACTACATGTCCATTCCATATTAACTGTCGTTCCACATTTCGTCAAATATAATTCTATATCATCTCGCAGCTTTTTCTGTTTATATGTTAGGTAATTAATTTTAATTTTTTTAATAATGTGAAATATTTTTGTCATATGCAGTACGAAGAACTCCTTAGAACACTAGAAAATAATCTACATAGTATAACAAAATTTAATTTCACTTAGATGGACAATTTTTAAAACACGTGTAGAGGGTTACCCTACAAAAGTTTTATTGGTAGTTGATAGGTAGTTTCCATTTAACGCACTCTTTAACGCCATAGGTTATTAGCATCCCATTCAAATAAGGACGTGAAACGGCTAGTAAATAATGCCCAGAATCCAGGATAATGAAGACAATATAAATATTCTATATACTGTGTCAAGTAAAATTTTCGCACTGACAAAACACGACGTCTGAAGTCACCTGACATGATTTGCCTTCTATTTAAAATAATATAATACTTGACTCTCCTACTGTAATTATTAGAGGAGTCCTAGTAAGAAGTGCTATTGAATATTCTTGATCAAATATGGCTTTTACTAATACGCGTTTTTCTTTGCGACCCGTCAAAATCTAGCCTGAAAATTTGAGGGAACTGAAGTGGTCGCTTTAGATAATGATTTGCTTATTGACCTAAGAGTGGCGGGATATTTGATTTGAAGATTGTAGCAAATATACAGTAGACCTATATTGTCAGACATGTGTTAGTCATTGACAATTATTTTTGTGAAGTATCAATTATAACCCGGAGAATTAAAATAGGAATACTAAGTCACTCAGTGTTTGCAGTGGAGATGGAAAATTGATGCCTCTCTGTACACTATAATTAATATGAAAACATTTTATCTTTAAAATATGTAACCAGTGTTACCAACTTTATGTAGTACATTTTATTTTGAATTCAGAGAATATTATTCGGTAATAATTCGTAATTTCGCATAATTATATTTACTTATGTAATATTTCGAAAGTAGTGCCTTTTCCTATAAAAACTGCTTTCAAAATAACCTAGGCGGGGAAATATCGTATAGATGTCAGTATCTACATTAAAAGCGTACCTGACTACTAAAAGAAATTATAGTTTCAAGAATAATTTGTGATAAAACAGAGAACCTGCAAGTTGCGTTCTTAGAATCGCCAATTTATGATTGATTCCTCTATCCATGCCGCTCCCTTATCCACAGCTTTCAAATGGGTAACAAATGAATTTTCACAAAGATTCGTCTGTTTACTTCTGACATGATTATCGTAATGAAACGTTCTACATAGGTAATATGCTTCAACTATTAAAAGAAGCTGCTAGTTTTTCATATCTTCACATATTAAATATTTATTTTATAATATATCGAGTGTATAATATATCGAGTGTATAATATGTCGAGTGTATAATATATCGATTGTATAATATATCGATTGTATAATATATCGATTGTATAATATATCGAGTGCATAATATATCGAGTGTATAATATATCGAGTGTATAATATATCGAGTGTATAATATATCGAGTGCATAATATATCGAGTGTATAATATATCGAGTGTATAATATATCGAATGTATAATATATCGAGTGTATAATATATCGAATGTATAATATACCGAGTGTATAACATATCGAGTGTATAATATATCGAGTGTATAATATATCGAGTGTATAATATATCGAGTGTATAATATATCGAGTGTGTATAATATATCGAGTGTATAATATATCGAGTGTATAATATATCGAGTGCATAATATATCGAGTGTATAATATATCGAGTGTATAATATATCGAGTGTATAATATAATCGAGTGTATAATATATCGCGTGTATAATATATCGAGTGTATAATATATCGAGTGTATAATATATCGAGTGTATAATATATCGAGTGTAATAATATATCGAGTGTATAATATATCGAGTGTATAATATATCGAGTGTATAATATATCGAGTGTATAATATATCGAGTGTATAATATATCGAGTGTATAATATATCGAGTGTATAATATATCGAGTGTATAATATATCGAGTGTATAATATATCGAGTGTATAATATATCGAGTGTATAATATATCGAGTGTATAATATATCGAGTGTATAATATATCGAGTGTATAATATATCGAGTGTATAATATATCGAGTGTATAATATATCGAGTGTATAATATATCGAGTGTATAATATATCGAGTGTATAATATATCGAGTGTATAATATATCGAGCGTATAATATATCGAGCGTATAATATATCGAGCGTATCATATATCGAGCGTATAATATATAGAGCGTATAATATATCGAGCGTATAATATATCGAGCGTATAATATATCGAGCGTATAATATATCGAGCGTATGATATATCGAGCGTATGATATATCGATGTATGATACATCGCGTGTATGATACATCGAGTGTATGATACATCGAGTGTATGATACATCGAGTGTATGATACATCGAGTTTATGATACATCGAGTTTATGATACATCGAGTTTATGATACATCGAGTGTATGATACATCGAGTGTATGATACATCGAGTGTATGATACATCGAGTGTATGATACATCGAGTGTATGATACATCGAGTGTATGATACATCGAGTGTATGATACATCGAGTGTATGATACATCGAGTGTATGATACATCGAGTGTATGATACATCGTGTGTATGATACATCGAGTGTATGATACATCGAGTGTATGATACATCGAGTGTATGATACATCGAGTGTATGATACATCGAGTGTATGATACATCGAGTGTATGATACATCGAGTGTATGATACATCGAGTGTATGATACATCGAGTGTATGATACATCGAGTGTATGATACATCGAGTGTATGATACATCGAGTGTATGATACATCGAGTGTATGATACATCGAGTGTATGATACATCGTGTGTATGATACATCGAGTGTATGATACATCGAGTGTATGATACATCGAGTGTATGATACATCGAGTGTATGATACTTCGAGTGTATAATACATGGAGTGTATAATACATGGAGTGTATAATACATGGAGTGTATAATACATGGAGTGTATAATACATGGAGTGTATAATTCATGGAGTGTATAATACATGGAGTGTATAATACATGGAGTGTATAATACATGGAGTGTATAATACATGGAGTGTATAATACATGGAGTGTATAATACATGGAGTGTATAATACATGGAGTGTATAATACATGGAGTGTATAATACATGGAGTGTATAATACATGGAGTGTATAATACATGGAGTGTATAATACATGGAGTGTATAATACATGGAGTGTATAATACATGGAGTGTATAATACATGGAGTGTATAATACATGGAGTGTATAATACATGGAGTGTATAATACATGGAGTGTATAATACATGGAGTGTATAATACATGGAGTGTATAATACATGGAGTGTATAATACATGGAGTGTATAATACATGGAGTGTATAATACATGGAGTGATAATACATGGAGTGTATAATACATGGAGTGTATAATACATGGAGTGTATAATACATGGAGTGTATAATACATGGAGTGTATAATACATGGAGTGTATAATACATGGAGTGTATAATACATGGAGTGTATAATACATGGAGTGTATAATACATGGAGTGTATAATACATGGAGTGTATAATACATGGAGTGTATAATACATGGAGTGTATAATACATGGAGTGTATAATACATGGAGTGTATAATACATGGAGTGTATAATACATGGAGTGTATAATACATGGAGTGTATAATACATGGAGTGTATAATACATGGAGTGTATAATACATGGAGTGTATAATACATGGAGTGTATAATACATGGAGTGTATAATACATGGAGTGTATAATACATGGAGCGTATCATATATCGAGCGTATCATATATCGAGCGTATAATACATCGAGCGTATAATACATCGAGCGTATAATACATCGAGCGTATAATACATCGAGCGTATAATACATCGAGGGTATAATACATCGAGCGTATAATACATCGAGCGTATAATACATCGAGCGTATAATACATCGAGCGTATAATACATCGAGCGTATAATACATCGAGCGTATAATACATCGATTGTATAATACATCGAGTGTATAATACATCGAGTGTATAATATATCGAGTGTACAATATATTGAGTGTTTAACATATTGACTGTAAAATATATTCTAAGCCAGGTTTTGTTTATATGAGAAATTTATGTTTGTCTCGTTTGTAAAAAAAACAGTAAATTGCATCGTTCAGAAGTGCTGTACGTCCAACGACGTAAAACATTTTGAATCAACTATGTTATTTTACATTGTTTATTACTGTTATTACAATTTTCACAAACTTCAAACATTTAACTTGGCTTTACTAAAAATGTTTTCTGCAGAAAAAAATATATATTTAGCGTTGTTATAATATATATTATAATAACGCTAAACCCACATAATTAATTAAGTTTAAATAATTAGACATAGTCAAATAATTTGTCAGCAGCATAAAAACGTCCAAACACTCTTCCTTTCTCTTTCTTCACCTCGTCTCCCCTACAGAGTTAATTACACCTAACATCTAGAGTTGCATGTTCTCGCGTCCTCACACATACCCTGTCTCCTTAACTTAAACGCACTAAACCACGTCCTTTCGCGCACATCGCGGACAAATTATTTGGCTATACCTCTACGTTTTTAATTTTGTCAAAGTTTCAATGAACTGATTTTGCATTTTGTATGGAGCAATCTATTTTTATAGTATTAAGTACTTTTATATATATTAGGTACTTTCGATATTTTTAGAAAGTTTTGATGTTTCGTTATATTTAGTTATTTTTCAATGGATAGAAACGTTCATTTATAAACTCTCCTATCCAATCCCCAACCTCAACCTGCTCGTGGTGCAGTCTGCTTTTACAGATGAGACTCTGGGGACCGAGTATTGGCGGTATAACCATAACATCAAGTGCAGAGGAAATGCTGCACAGATGCCAACCCCATCAAGCATACCCCTCCGGGCCAGCAACCCGTTGGGTATGCTAATTTACATTGCTTTCACGTCTCACGAGAGGTCTCGTAAACAGACGGATAATAATGACGACACAAGCAAGAATAAGGCTAATGCATGGAAGAAAGAAAACATTTTGAATTTTACAACGTGGAATGTTTCGGGTATTTCTCACAAAGAAGACCAATCAGATGATATTTTGGTGGAAAGGGAAATCTCGATAGCTGTTATACCGAAAATTAAATGGAATAAAATAAATTATTTACAGTTTTATAGTGGGATTGGTAGCAAAACTAGAGCAAAAGCTGGGTCAATGCTAATTTTCCAGAAATAATTTGATAAATGCTGCTTTTGGAATGAGTTAATAACTCAGTACGAATGCAACTACGAGGATACTTGTCAGTTATTGGTGTTTATCTCCAGTGAAAGGTGAAGATTACGAAAATGATGTGTTTTATGTACGTTACACAATATCGTCAGTAAAGTCAGTAAATCAGATATGCTTTCTATGTTGCGAGATTTAGATGCTAGGCTGCGAAATTTTAAAATTGAACAATATGTTCAAGGAGTACATAAATGTGATAGAAATGATGAGGGGCTGATAGATTTTGTTACTTACAATCAGTTAAAAATTGTGAATGCCTGTTTGAACGTAAAAAATAACCATACATTCACATAGGAAGTCAGAAATCTACGATCCATCGCAAATTATATATTATATAATAATAAGATGTGAGATATGATGTTAAATGCTATAATATTTAGAGGTCTCCAAATTGAAAGAGATAATTGTTTAATAGTATGCTCCATACACATGACACAATGGCGACATAAAAGGAAAATTCAATTTAAAAAAACAATGTATCATCTTTCAAAGTTAATTTACTTACTGATCATTTGTATCAGAAGAGACTAGATAGTGCTTCAGAAACTTTCCCACCTCAAGAAAAATGTTGATTATGAATGGAATGCTCTTCTGTCTGCTCTGAAAATTGTAACTGAAGAAAGTTTAGGATAAAAAACAAAATGGCTAAGAGAAAGTCTCTGACAAAATGGGACGAAGAGAAAGAAGACAAAAAAGCGAAGGTTGAGGAAATTCCTGAGCTTGTAGAGGGGACTGTGTAAATAACGTTTTGAACAGGAACCTATATCTACTTTACTTAACATTGATGCTAATACTTATCCACTACAACAGCAGTTCGATGTAGTGAGTACCAAGCACGTTGCATACATTTTATCTACTAATCATGTTCTGGTACACTCACTCCATCTTATTCCTATAGTTACAAAGTGAGGTTATTTTATTTTTTCCCTTAAACTTGGACATTGTCACGAAATCAGGGAGTGTTGGGTTGTGTAAATGTAATTAATTGAGTCATAAATCATTAAATTGCTATCGATTTACCCCGGTAGACGCGATAAATTTGCATTAAGCGTTTAAATCTATAGTAATAATAATAATAATAATAAATAAAGCATTATTGTTGTTATTATTATTATTATTATTATTATTATTATTATTATTATTATTATTATTATTATTATTATTATAGATTTAAACGTTTAATGCAAATTTATTCCTGTAGCATGAAAACGGTACATTTTCGGATAAAGGTTCCGATTTAAAACGTTATCTGAATCAGTCCCTTCTGCAAGCCCGAGAAGTTCGTTATATTAATTTCCGAACATTCTGTATAAATAAATTTGTCTTTGTGGTCTATTGGTTTTCATGCTCGCCTCTGTTTCTCATGTGGGCAGGTTCAAACTAGTGGAAGGTCAATGGATTTTTCGGGGTTTAGAAACCTGAGCATGGTTCCTTTGGAAGTAAACTAGTAGATTGGGACCCGTGTCGTAGACTTACGTAATGTAAAATAATCTTAAAGCCTGAAATAACCAGTGCAAAGTCTGTCAGGCATTTCAAACCCAGATTTTAATCTAGCTGTAATTCCCTTAGCTGTTTAAAAGCGTCGTTAATTGAAAATACCAACTACTGAAATAATTAAAGTTATTTAGCTTCTTCTTGTAATCCATCTTCTTTTTCGTCTATAAATTACACTAAATGCTCAATTCAGAAGGTCGTAAAACTCAATTTACAATATATAAATTTAATCAATACCTTTAGAATTCATATTGAAGCACCGTTGAGGTTATGTAATAAGATATCAAATATAAAATTGGTACCTGGTAAGTCAGTCGTCCTCAATATAAATTATTAAACTTCATCAAGTAATTCCAATATGAATGCCTTTCAAAAACAATGTTTCATCTTCTTCCGTTGTACAACTTATACAATAACAACAGTATCAGTTAAAGTGCAGAAGTTGAAACATTGTTTTTGAAAGGCCTCCATATTGGAATTACTTTACGAAGTTTAATAATTCAATTGAGGACGACTGACTTACCAGGTACCAATTCTATATTTAATTTCTTATTTATATATATATATATATATATATATATATATATAATATGTGAACTTGGAGAACTGAAGTCACGATATTCTCTTGTATTTGTAAATATCACGTATACCTTTTACACACCCACAGGCATTAGCTTGTATTCACAAAGGGGATGATGTTAAATTGGATATAAATAAGAGAGAAAAAACAAAAATTATTTTTCTTCACAACAAATTAATTCGTTTGAGAGGTTAGTTGAGTATGTCATGGCTTTAACAAACCTTTTCAGTTTACACTCTCCGAACTTAACAATCCATGAATGCAATTGAGATAAAAGTGTTCAGTAAAAATCTGCAATTACAACAGTTCAAATTGCCAGTGCAATGTGATTGTGCAATTGAGAACATGCATGTTATCTCGCAATTGAAAATGCGAAACATTCGATAGTACTTTTCATCAACGAAAGTTCGGGAAAAAGTTTAGATTACCTTGACCTATGATTTTTGTAAGTTATACTGAATCATGTCCACCGCTGCGCTGTGGTCTCGAGGTAGCGTGCTGCCTTGTCACGCAGCGGGCCCGGGTTGGATCCGCGGTCGGGGCAGTTTTTCTGGGTAAGGGTTTTATCGGGGTTTTTCCTCACCTGTAAGACAAATGTCAGGAAAAATTTAAAGGCCCAAACGGTCCCCGAAGTCATATGGCCATCACCATCATCCTTATCATCATCATCATCATCCTTCACCGGTGTGGAAAGCAACGGGAAGCTACCACACCTACAATTCCCTAGTAAAGCTGCAAAGCATAGCATGAAAATGCTATGATTGCAGTGAAGGACCTGCCCTCGGGCAGAATTACTATGGATGGATGGATAGATACAGAATCATAGTGCATATGATCGGACACTTTAAGAAACTTCAGATAGATGGTTGACGTACCGTATGTTAAATCGGTATGACCAACCTTCGCAATAGATTCTCAAACAAGTTTATAAGAAATGGATGTACACCCTTAGACAAAAAAAAGTGTCATCTCATGAACGCATATTTCTTCTAAGTCCTACTTGACACAGCGCTGGGTTCACACTAATAAACTATTCATAATTGTGCAGGCCCTGAGCTACTGCGTTATGTGGCATGAACTGAGTGAAGATACTCCTACATGCCCTGTTAGGTCAGCGGTAAAGCATGCAGTCACTGTTCTGTTAATGAATGTCGCAGGTTCGCGTCCTCAATTATGTAGTTTTTTTCGTGATATTTGTATTAAAATGTTTCATTAATTAAATACATTTTATTTTGACAATTGAACTAAATCAATGTTAACGTCGTTATTGTAACAATTATTTTTACCACATTCAGGATTTGTTCTAGGTGATGTCAATGTATTGGTTTTAATAGACTGATGCGCAAAAGAAACAGCCTCTAACAAGTTTGTTTATAATAAACTCTAATTGTCCTGCAGATGCACGAAAGACGAAAGATAGCTTATGGGCACAAATTCAGGACGTCTGGGATGCTCTAGCCGAAAGTCCACGTGACTGTAGAAATTTGATTGCATCAATGCCCCGCAGATTGAGGGCGGTAATAGATGCTGAGGGTTCATACTCCCGATATTAATTCTGTTAAAGTTTTCATTTTAGAATATATTATTTTGTTTCTTCATTTAATCATTAGAAGGTTTTCATTTATGCGTTTTGTATGTGCATTAAAGCCATAAAACTCAAATATAAAATTAAATATGAAACTATATTACAGACGAAATGCTATTCTAACATCCAGTTAAAAAAAAGTAGAACGGGAATCGAACCCGTGAGGTTAAGAACGCAGATGTGCGTTAAACCTCTCGACCACGGAAACACACAAAGGCAAGCTCTCTCTTTTATGTTAGTTGAATGCGCACTGCGTTAACTAGCCACCACACAGTGCAAATGACGGAAAACGTGTTAATGTGAATAAGGCGTTCTGCGAGTGCCCACAAAGTTCCACAAATCGGTTGATAGAATCAAGAGATTAACTCTTTTTATTGTCTTAGGGTGCTACACCAACTTTCCCCTCCCCACTCTAAACATAAAAATTGAAAGTACAATCATCTCATTTAATGAAGTATAACATTAATCTGATGTAGACTAACTTGTCCCATTGCAACTTAACAACAACGCATAAATGCCTGATCATCCAATTCTTAAAATATATTTTTCGAATGTTGGTGTGATTCGGATTTTACAGATATCTCTGCCATCTAGCGATCGATCACGCGCACAAGGTTCTTGTAGAACTTTGAAAAAATCGTTTGAGATAAATACCATTATTAGCATACGCATATAAATATTTAATGTATAGTGTAAAAATGTAAGTAATGTACAACAACCGTTTTTCAAAATAGTACGAAATGCTAGTACGTTCCACTTACTGTGGTTTCGAGGTGTGCCGTGCTGCCTTGTCACTCCAGCGGGCCCGGGTTCGATTCTCTGTCGAAGACAGGCTCCTGGGCGAGGTTTTTTCTCGGGGTTTTTTCTAACTTGTAAGACAAATGTCAGGAAGCTTATGAAGCCCCAACAGGTCCCCCGAAATTATGCGGCCATCATCATCATTCTTATCATTATCATCATCATCATCATTCAGTGGCGTGGAAAGCGACGAGAAGCTATAACACCTAAAATTCCCTGGTAAAGCTGTAAAGCATAGCATTCAAATGCTATGATTGCAGTAAAAGACCTGCCTTGGGCAGAATTACTATGGATGGATGTTAGTAAAGACGAAAAAGTACGTATGGCAACAGTATTACAAGAATGTAGGCCTGGTATCAAAAATCAAACTTTAGCCGATGTTCGTTTATAATCCTAGTCCTAGGACTTATTTCAGTGAGGGGGGCTCTCCTCGCTGGATACCCCGTACAGTCAACGATCCTAAAGCGACGTTCCCCAGTTTAAGAATCGCGATCTGGCACTCCGAGTCGAGAAATTGAAATATTACTTGCGCCTGGACAGGATTTTATATCAACAAAAAAACAAAACATTTACATTTCTACAGATAGAATATTTTTCTACGAATTTTGGTGAGTCTCTCATATTTTTAGCATGGAAAATACTCATTTGCATCTATTTTCGTCTTAGCAGTGATTTATTCTTTATGGAGGTACTTTTGAGTCCTTACAATATATAAATAAAGTCGATGACTAAACGTTTCTGTTGATGTTCCTGAATCGTTAATTATTTTATGCTTCTCATATATGTAAACATTTCGGACACATGGTCAATAGAAATATGTTTCACTCTTCAGCCATGTAGTGAGATTAACGGATTTTTCCAAGAGATAAAATCGTATTTGTACTAAGCTAAAATATTGTTTAATAATAGAGTGCGTTCTTAGTGCATTAATGTTGTGGTGGATTTCAAAATATATCTTCGTGTTATTTAAGAAACGCATGTTTTCTCTTCATGAGATAAACTGCTGGCAGTTACGTTGGAATTAAATATATTAAAAAACTATTTAAAGATATATTCTAAGTAATAATTTATAATAAAGTGGATTTATATTGTAATGTTCATTAGTTATTTTAATTTTCATTGGTTATTCCCTACTTAAATTATTTTGTGGGTGTGCTATTTATTAGACTAGTAGGCCTATTAATATTATTATTATTCTATTATTATTATTATTCTTCTTCTTCTTCTTATTATTATTATTATTATTATTTTTTGTTTGTGCTGGTGATTGAAGCAATACGCTATAAGTCGAAAGGTTGATAGTTCGTACCCGATAAGATCTAAATAATCCTGCGACACCATGACTCCGGGATTGATTCACCCTCTAACTCAAATGAGTAGAAGAGGTATGTTTTCAGGAATAAAGGCCTGAGTACATTAATTTCAATGTTATTTTTGTAATTATATTATATGGTACTCAATAAATTCTCATTATGCCATCTTAGTGGATGTGCCTCTGTTGTAATGAGAGTTGAAGGTCAATACAGAGGAATTTCAAATACAGAAACATGTCTCTCTTCTTCGATTTCGTGAGTAGAACAACGGTTTAGTGTGCCAGCGCTTGAAGCAGATCATATTTAGTTCAAATCCCGGTCTAATCTGAATTTATCTCCTTAGTTGTACTGCATTGTCAATAGTTTTGTTTGTCATTATGATTTAGAGTCTATTGTTATTATTATTATTATTATTATTATTATTATTGTTTATTCAATAGTGGATTATATACGGTATAAGCAATTAAATTGGTATGGGCACGTACGACGAATGCAAGAAGAAAGAATACCCAGGAAAACATTGGAATGGTGTCCACCTGGAAGAAGGAGGACAGGAAGACCTCGAAACTCGTGGATGCAGGAAATAAGAACTGGAATGAGAGCAACAGGACTGGAGGACATGGATTAGTTGGAGAGAGACGAGTGGAGAAGAAAAATAAAACTTTAGGCACAGAAAGATGTGTAAACATTAAAATTCTGTATGTAAATAAAATTTATTATTATTATTATTTTCACTATTATTAACATTAACTACGATTTGAGGGAAGTGGATTATACAGGGAAAGATTTGATAACATTAGCTCAGGATAGGGATGTATGGATATCTTACGTCCGGGCGGCCATGAACCTGTGGATTCGATAGTGCCAGTGAGTTAGTTATCATTTTCACCATCATCAATCGTAAATATTATTGTCGTTTTTAATATCACAGTTGTTATGGTAATAGTTTATAACGTTTTGTGAGTTCCTACTAAGAGACTGAGATCTCTTTCCACGAAAAAAAAACTGATATTCTTTAATCTAGTAAATGCTCTCCTTAGAGAAGATCTATAACAGAGGTTTATATGCGAACCCCACAAATACATGCATGTCTAGTGTGGTTTGTAAATTGAAACATACAAACGTCGACAATATGCATAGCAACACCCAGAATGTATAGGGAGGTGCATTATGTTCTGAAGCCTCTCAATCCAGTGATGATTTTGTAACATCTGCTTCAGTCATATTTGAATGTTGTAGATTTACGGTTAAAAATTGTTGTAATCATTAAAACATTATTTTTTCTTAACGAGAATGCTAATAAAACATTTTAAACATTATTTAAAATGTGACAATATTTTAATGAACAGCCGGGGAAAAAGGTATAAAACATACTAACTCGCTGCACTATCGAACCCGTGGATTCATATCAACGGATCCTTAATCTCTTCATACATTCCTATCCCGGGTTAATATTTTCCCAATCATATCCGGTATTATCTACTTCCCTCAAATTATGGTTTATTTTAATCTCACATCTCATTCTTCGTCCGCAAACTCGAAGTTTTCCCTCTGGTTTTCCAACAAGAAGCTTTTATGTACCTCTTTCATTCACAATTTGTGCCACATGTACTGCCCATCGCAGACTACAAGTTTTAAAAGTTATTATATCTGGTTTTTCCTATATAGATAATATAGCTCATTGTTATGGAGTCTTCTCCGTTCACCTGTTTGTTCATCTTTCTTTGGTCCAAAAATTTTCTCAAGAAATGTATTCTCATATACTCATAATCGTTTCTCCTCCCAAAGGAGGAGCCAATGTTTCGCTTCCATATAACTTGGACAATAACAGTTTTATATATTTTCACTTAAACGTTATTGAGAGAAGCTGGGACGACAAGAGTCCCTGTAATGCATAAAGGCATGCATTTCCAGAATTGAGCCAATGTTTAATTTCTTAGTGCGTCTCATTTATGTTTGTAATTATTATTCCTGGGTGTTTGAATTCAGCCACCTTTTCAAAATTTTCCTTCATTTGTCATTAACTGTCAAATTCCATTATATAATATACTACTTAATACCCGGCGTGCGCTGCTACGCCTAAACAAATGAAATTTAATGTGCTTTTATGTTTATTTGAATAAGTAGGAGGAAATATTATTATACATTTATATTTTTAGATACCCCGTGCTGATTACCCGGCGTTACCCGGGAACCTACTTATCCAGATCTTCCTGATATAAATGAGCTGAAATACGAAGATTGATGTGTTTTATGTTTAGTTAAATAAGTGAATGGAAACATTTATATCGTAATTCTTTTTAGATACGCGGTGCTGTTTACACGGCGTTGTCCGGGAATCTACTCTTCCCGATCTTTTTGACATAAGTAAGCTCAAAGACGAAATTTAATATACTTCTTATGATTAGTTGAATAAGTAAAATGAAGAATAATTATAATTGTATATCGTAATTACTTTAAGATTCCCCGTGCTGATTATTCGGTGTTGCCCGGGAATCTACTTATCTCGATCTTCTTGGCCTAAATGAGCTAAAAGACAAAATTCGTTATTGCGAGTTATCCGTAAAAGGATACTCGCCATGTGCTGCTATGCTTGCACTGTTATCTAAGAGATAAACATATGCTGTCGCGGACTTTTTTGTCGAGCTTTTAGAGATATTCAATTCCGTGTACATTCATTTTGTGTATTTGTTACGGTTTAGGCAGCGTAAACCATTTTAATAATAATAATAATAATAATTTTATTATTTTTATTATCATTATTATTAATTATGTATTTATTTTTTATTACTGCAATAAAATTAAGATTATATTGGGTCAAATAATTCGGAAAATAATATCAGGTAAATTTATAATAAATATTTATACAGTAATCTACAGCCTTACCCGGATAGCATGGGGCAAGTAAAAATAGCTAAAAGGGAGAAAGTTACACTAAGAATAAGAAAGAAATTAATATTAATAATAATAGGATTTCGCATACGCATCATACAGAAAATACGTAGTTCTAAAATGTACTTAATCATTATTAATGGATAATTTATCATAAGTAATGCCACGAGTGATTTCCAAATTATCGATAAATTCACGACTCACGAAGTGAGGAGTGAATTTATCTAGAGAATTTGGAAGTCAAGAGTGGCATTTGTTAGGACTATTTAACGAATAAAATTAAGCTGTTTACTCACAAATCATTATTTAACTATAGCTATTTTAAAATATTTATATATTTAATGTAAACGGCGATGTTTACAAATGAGAAACGATAGGTACGCTTCTACTGCTTCTTTTGTTTATCACTGCAACCAGATCATACTATTTATTGCCAAAGGAACGCAATATTGTAAGGAGGAGCTTTCTTTAATATGGTAATTATAACACTGATAAATATTTGGTGAAACACGACTCTGATTGGTTGAAAAACAGAAATCATTGAAACGTGATTGGTCATTGACTCCCATTTGGGGCATGAGTTAAATAGTCTCCAAGAGACAACACAATTTACTCTATACACGCTCACAGACGTTTTTACCTGCCGGTCGTGTACATGTTACTCTGGTGGAAGACGCGCCAATATTCAGCCAGTCCAAGGCCGCCGCTGAACGATCCGTCCGGGCTACGAACGCTCTGTATATTAAGATAAATGCGGCAATTTTTACACATGTCACTGTCTTAAAAAATCTTAACGTTGTTCACGATACGCAGAATTCCCCGGTCGGTCCTGATGGACTTGTGGTCATCGTTCTCACTTCTGGTTGAATAATTGTGGATTTAAACGAGGCCGCAGTCAACAGAATTTCCAGGGCGTTAAAGCTGTGGTATGGATTGCACGGAAAGAAACTAAATCCTTGGTTCTCGTATGGTAGATTGATGGCAGGTAAAAAAACATCCGAGGCCTCAAAAAGAGACTTTTGAGCAAATCTTATCAGCCTTTTCACGCCTAGAATTAAATTGCTACTATAATGACATTTGTTGTTAAGGAACATAACAATGACAGTTATTCCGAAATATATTACCTTCTTTAACTATTTGTTCCCATGGAGATTCGTCTTGTTTAAGAATATGATAGTACTGTTTTGAGGAAAGAAGTTTCATCAGTTAATTTCCGACCGTAGAGTTTAATGTGTAAAACTGTTACAGAATAGAGGTTAGAACATCTTGAATAAGAAAAGAAGAGTTTCATAAAAAGTGGAGTTTCAACAAACTGATTCTAAAAGGCGATATATATGCCTTCATTGATATATGTGAAAATTTAAATTATAAAACACACACACACACACATATATAACCTATATAGTCCACCGCTGTGGTCTCGAGGTAGCGTGCTGCCTTGTCACGCAGCGGGCCCGGGTTCGAACCCCGGGGGAGGTTTTTATCGGGGTTATTGCTCAACTGTAAGACAAATATCAGGAAAACTTTAAGGCCCAAACGGTCCACGAAATCATATGGCCATCATCATCCTTATCGTTATCATCGTCATCCTTCACCGGTGTGGAAAGCAACGGGAATCTACCACACCTACAATTCCCTAGTAAAGCTGCAAGCATGGCATGAAAATGCTATGATTGCAGTGAAGGACCTGCCTTCGGGCAGAATTACTGTGGATCGATAAATAAATAATATTAGGGTGCCCCAAAAAACGAAGTAATTTGTTTTTAACGCATACCCTCTTAACTTTATGTAATTGTAATGTTAATGTTTTTAGTGTATAATGCTATTGTGTTATTATTTAATGGTAATATTTTTATTGTGTTTTCTTTATGTAATTGTAATGTTATTGCTGTTTTTGTTTATTTTCTTTACACTAGTACCAATTATTACTTTATTGTAACGGACTGTCAACAGCACGTACGGCTTACTGCCCGTGCGACCCATATTTGTAAATAATATTGTAAATATCTTACTTTTTGTCTAATAAAGTCCTACTACTACTATTTGTATAATGTTAAAAGAATGTTCAGTACAATTTGGTGTACGTATGCCATCGGCAGCCCGTACCGACTTGCTTCGAAACATATCAGTATCTGCAAACTTTGAACAGAAAATTTGAACAATATTTTTTTTTATTGTAAAATAGTAAATAGTTATACGTTTCGTGCATATTGACATTTTATTTACTAAAACAACTCAGTTCTAGAATTCTTCTATACTAACGCAGTACAAAATTTCATGTATTAATGTTTTGCATGACGTCGGCAAGGGTTGTCAGGATTCAATCGCAATAAAATTTGTTAATCGAGATATTAAAGTCAAACAGAAAAAATAGAGAGAATGCATATTGGATTTTGCGAAAAGAAAAAAAAAACCTTTGTCTTGATGTCTGCGGACACCCTAATATGAGAGTGTAACAGGACCTCACCGACAAAATGATAGGGATGATATATCATGCAGAGGGGATCATTCTTTGTGAAGTAACATATAGTCGCAACACGTCGCTTATGAATTATGCGCAGATGAAGGTGTTCACCCGCAAGGGTTCGAAATGTATAGAAACAATTGTACACATATCATTTAATTGAAAAAGGCATGTTTTTACAGTAAGTTTTAAAACAGTAAGTATTTTGACGACGTCTAAAAGAATCCTGCCATGATTGGCCGTGCTGATCGATCATTGTCACAACTATATCAATCTTGCAATGAGGCACAGGGTCGACTGTTTGAACACTTGTTGTAAAAACGTGTCTTTATCATAAGTAATGCCACTCTTGATTTCCAATTTATCTAGAGAATTTGGAAATCAAGAGTGGCATTTGTTAGGACTATTTAACGAATAAAATTAAGCTGTTTACTCACAAATCATTGTTTAACTATAGTTATTTTAAAATATTTATATATTTAATGTAAACGGCGATGTTTGAAAACAAATCAGAAATGTGAGGTTATGTTCATTCACTGCTACTTGATCATATTATTTATTGCCAAATAAGATCGCAATATTGTATGAGTGCACCCAAGTGGAGAAATAATGGAACACATCAAACTATATATCATAATCAACATTACGGGTTATTCATTTATTTTTTTTAGTAAACAACTCAAGTAAAATCAAGGAATCTTTTCATTATTTGCTATATTCAATGAATTTGTTGGAGAAAAATAATGCTTTGACCTGTTCATAACATTATAAAGGAGTAACTTTCTTTATCACAAAAGCAGGAGCTGATAAAGAGAAATCGATAAAGAGCGAGGTGAAACACGACTGTCATTGGTTGTAAAACAACATTCATTGAAACGTGATTGGTCATAGACTAGCATTTGTTGCATGAGTTAAATAGTCAATAAAATGATACGTGAACAATTGTTTGTATTCAATTCCGAACCTTACTGGTGAACACCTTCGTCTGCGCATATGTCATAAACGACGTATTTGCGACTATATGTTCCTTCACAAAAAATTATCCTCTCTGCATGGCTTTATCATCCCTCTCATTTGTCGGCGAGGTCCTGTTACACTCTGTATACATCCTAATATATTGTAGCATTTTATGCAAATCCTAACATTTTCATCTCTCCAATTTACATTGAAAGCTATTTTATTGTCTTGTTATTACATGCAAGTATGTTTGGATTAGGCCCATATTATTATTATTTTTATTATTATTATTATTTTATTATTATTATTATTATTGTTATTATTATTATTATTATTATTATTATTATTATTATTATTATTATTATTATTATTATTATTATTAAAAGATGTCTAACATTACGTAGGATTCTTGAATTTGAGATTTCTTGTTGGTGCCACTAAACTCTAGGAGACCTCGATGTTGCTGCGGTTTTGGGGGATTCAGTGGATCTCTGTTGTGGTTGCTTTGAACAGGAATCTGAAGAGGTCTTGTTGTTTTTATTGGCAAAGAGAGTCATTCAACAAAGAGGAGAAATCTCTCTGCTAAACGCTTACTCATGTTGCCCGGCCTGCACTCATCACATCCGCCATTGTGCTGCCTTTGGACATGGTTTTAGCGTGTTTACCAACATTCTCGTCTTCTTCACAATCAAACTAGTGTTAATGAAGGAAAAAACTTACACTTCACTCTGCTTTCTTAAGTTTATGAGAGCAGTGAGACGGAAAAACAAACACTTCCTTCTTGGTGTACAGTCACGGCTATGAAAATTACAATACATTTCTAATACGCTCAATCCCATTAGCACATTGCCCTTTGTATCCTTCCTCATCACTAGGACTCGGAAGTTGAGGACCTATAAAATGCCTATAAAAGACCTTCAAAAATATATCCTAAAAATACGTAAAAACTGAAAAAAAGGATTAAAAATGCAATTCAAAATTAAACAATTTTAATTACAACTGCATTTTTAATTAATGTAATAAAATAATGTTACAAAATTACAAAATTGTGATATGCAACATCATCATCATCATCATAGTACATTCACGAATTCAGGCCATTTTTTGACCTATTTCGGCCTCAAGAGAAACACCATCCAAAAGTCGTTTGAGTGGACGTCCTGATCTTCTTCTTCCTGCAGGTTCATATCTCAATATTTGTTTGGGTGTACTGTGATCTTCCATTCGATAAACATGTTGCATCCATCTTGACTTATAAATAATCAGAAATTTTGTTTTCTAAAGGTTCCATGTGCAATTCTTCTAAGACGTCTTCATTTTTTTGTGGTCTAGTAGTGTGTATACTGCAGTCCTCCGAAGGTATCTCATTTCAGCAGAACTAAGTCTCTGTATATCCTTCTGTTTCAATGTCCATACTTGATATGCAACATCAACTGCAAAAAAAAATTATGATTGGAATGCTTCTTCTTTCATACTTTATATATTTATTTTAATTCAGCATTCATTGAAAAAGGAATTCTGTATTCGTTAAAAAAAAGTTCCTGGAGAATTTAGAATTATCAATTTTTCCCACCTGCGATGCATTCAGGAAACCTGCTATGGATATTATGGAAAAATAAATTGAAATTCTAATTAGTATAACTAGAAACATAATTAGGCTATAGAAATTGTATAAATATAGCCGAAAGAAGGTACAGTTGCAAAGAAAAGCAGTAAAGACCTAAAAAGGGTAAAATAGGACCCATAACCTAAATAAGTCGGAAACGAAAAGAAAGGACATATAAAACACACCATTAACGAACCTACAATAACCGAATAAGTAGCTATATGCATTACACTGAGCAACAAAAAATACTTTTTTTTAAGTCTCAGAAAGAACAATGTGCGTTTCTGATTGTATGTTTTCTCCTGAATTCAAATATGATACCGGTTTTCCTCCACCATGCAAGGTTTCCGAGAAAGAGGAATTTCAAATTTCAAACACTTAAATATTTTCTACATTCGTAACTACACAATATTCGAACATTCGGACTCACCTAGAAAATAAGAAATTACGATTTTCTGCTATATTTCGCCTATGGAGCATCCCTCTTAATGGTCCAACAATAATCGGCAACTATATTTGGATTCCATTTGCCTTGATAACTCTTTTCCATAGTTGAAATCTCCTGAGTTAGCTAATTTGGTTTTATTTTACAATGCACAAATGGACGAAAAAACGTTTATTAAAAGATAATTATTTAAATCCATTAATTGAAATTTGAAATAAAAAATACTGTGGGTGATGGAGAAATTCCGGACACATATTTGAAAACACCATAAAAAACTGCATTAAGTACAACTATTGGTACTCATGAGACAAAAATCATGTTGACCAGTGTTATCGTCTTCAGACAAGAAGTAAATAGGGATGTTTCCTCAACTTCCGTGCCGTACTCATTGCAATGTGTTTTATTCCCTATCTTTACAGTTTTACTGACCAGAACATGGAATTCCCTTCCGCTCATGTAAGAGACTAACTGTAACATTAAAAAGAAATAGGCTAGATATTTATTTAATAACGAACTAACTTATACACCTCTCTGACAGTTTTCTTTTAACAATTAGTATTTTAATTAATTGTATTAAGATATACAAATATTTTAATTTGTTTTAAATATTGTACAACCGACAAATTAGTTTACTATATCTCTTTTTTTTTAAATAGCGACAGTCTAACAAACAATTAATTTATCTTGCTTGTGCTTATTTTATTATTAATTTCAGTTTTATTTTTAACTATGATGAAAGTTAAAAATTAAAATGTACCTGTTGGTAGCTGCCGTCGTCCTCAACTTTGTTAAACTATTGTATATATAATTAACTGGAGCGCTTTCGGAAGTTATCTTCCATCTTCGGCAGGTTGGACTTCCGCTACTCGATAAGATAACTTCCGAAAACGCTCCAATTAATTTAATATACAATATTTTAACAAAGTTGAGGACGACGGCACCTACCAACAGGTATATTTTAGTTTTTAACTTTCATCATATATCTATTCACCTCAACGGAATTTGATATGAACTTTACTAGTATTGATTTTAACTATCATTAATATTATTATCGATATTGATCTTGATCAAATCTTCATTTAATATTTAATATTAGAGTTAATTGTGATTTTTATATTCTAATGTAACGTATATTTGTCCTGGTAAGTGGAAGATAATGCCACATGAACTAATCTCCATCTGGCTAAATAAATAAATACAGTGTACAACTAAATTAAACCGAAGGAATTTATCTGGTTGTAGAACAATTGCGGACAAGCAATTTGAGACAGAGAGATCCCAGGATTTCAGACAGAATTGGAATTATGAATTGATAAACCTGTTACAGTCGATCGTATTGAAATTAAATAGGGTTATAGGATGGAGTGGTCTGATCTCAGCCCTTAATTAGAGACTGGATAAACCAAATTATTAAGATCTAATCAACCGTAATTTCAGTATTTACCTTTAATTAGTTGCTCGTTATTTGCCTGTAATTTTACAGATTCTGTAAATAAGGTTGATTAGCTTTTAAAAGTCTCCACCGCTGTGGTCTCGAAGTAGCGTTCTGCCTTATCACGCAACGGGCCTGGGTTCGATCCTCGGTGGGAACAAGTTTCCTGGATGAGGATTTTACATGGTATTTCCTCACCTGTAAGACAAATGTCAGGAAACGTTAAGGCCCAAACGGTCCCCGTACATCAAATGGTCAACATAATCATCATCATCAATCATTAACCATGGATTACGTTTAGGATTTAGGACTCCATGGCGCACATATCGTCGGTTTGGAAGAAGACTGTCACAACTCAGAATAATTCATTTTTGTGTGTTCACAATGAAACGACTGCAATTTGTCTATATTTTTATGTGGAAGAGAGTTACAAGTTGTAATTGTTACTGCTAGATTGCGCAAGTGACGATATATGTTTTTGACAAGTCGAAAACTTTATTCTGAGCAAGAGAATCACAAAATGCTTCCCCTGAAAATTTGTTAATTTTGAGTTACGACATTCTTCCAAGCCGACCATATTTAAAAGGAATTTCTCCATCTTACGTTATTTTAGACGTTTAAAGAATTTTCTCCCAGTTTCATTAAAACAAATCCTTAAGCAGAATCTTGTGTTGCCACACTTCGATTATTGTTATGTTGTATATAACGATCTAAACTATGACTTGCCGCAGATACTGCAGCGTGTTCATAATGCTTGCGTTCGATTCATTTTCAATATCCGCCGTTATCATTTTCCGAACACTTCAAAAACCTCTCTTGGCTCCGTCTTACTGGCAGACGTAAATTGCACTCTCTTTCACTTCTTTTCAATGTATGAATTCCTACACTCGTATAGTCACCTGGCATCCAGATTTGAAAAGTTATCTTCTTACCACAATATTGACACTAGGTCACAATGTAAGTCTGCTAACAATCCCTCTTCATAGCACTTCCTCTTATTCCACTTCCTTCACAGTAGCCCCTGCCCGCTCCTGGAATTTCCTTCCTCAAGATATGAGGGGTTGCCGCACACATGACACTTTTAAGTCACGCTTATACAGTTACCTGTTGTGAAATAATTAATTTTTCTCTATTTATTTAAATCTATCCTATAACATTTATAATTTTTCTTTGTTTTTTATATAATTGTACATATTATATATAAATCGTTAAATGTAGAATAAATCAAAGTACATTATAAATAATAATTGTATGTATAACATACTAAGACTATTTTTTGTATTTTCTAAAACCTGTTTGAGTGGTAGACAAGGCCTCAAGGCCTTAATTCTGCCCGGTTAAATAAAGCTATTATTATTATTATTATTATTATTATTATTATTATTATTATTATTGTTATTATTATTATATGGAACCTTTAGAAAACAACATTTCTGATTATAAGTCAAGATGGATGCAACATGTTCATCGAATGTAAGTTCGCAGGATATCCAAACAAATGTTAAGATATCTACCTGCAGGAAGAAGAAGACCAGGACGTCCACTCAAAAAGACTTCTGGATGGTGTTTCTCTTGAGGCCGAAACAGGTCAACAAATGGCCTAAATTCGTGAATGTACTATGATAATGATGATTATCATCGTTGTCATCACCGTCATCATCTTCATCGTCATCATCATACCAACCGTATCATCGGGACGACGTAACCCCGCCTTCTAAGCGCCCCAACCTTATCACAGACCATATCATCGGGGCAGCATAACCCCGCCTTCCAGGCGCCCCAAACACAGAAGTGGGTTACAATGGCGCCAATGTCTGGATAGAACGCCAGAAATGTCGAAATGACAACCTGGGACATTGAATAAAACAGTTTTTAAAAGTCTCCATCGCTGTGGTCTTTAAGTAGCTTTCAGCCTTCTCACGCAGTGGGCCCGGGTTATATCCCCGATTGAAACAATTTCCTGGGTGAAGTTTCTTCGGGTTTTTTCTCACCTGTCAGACAATTGTCAAGAAACTTTAAGGTCCAAACGATCCCCAGAATGTCATTATCATGTTCACCTCATAACATTAAATTCATGATTAAGGCTTCTCCTGGTTCATTGTTACCATTATCATCACCATCATATCATTGGGACAGCGTAATCGCGCCTTCCAGTTGCCCCAAACTTAGAAGTGGGTTACAATATGCCAGTGCCAGGAGGGAATGCCAGAAATCTTGAAATTATAAAATGGTGGCATTGAATAAAAAAAATATTAACAGATAGTTGAACACAGTCCCTAGATAAGGTAACAAAACTTCTCATACTAATGTTTCCATACACACATTGCATTTTAATACAGAATTATGAGTTATGAAATAAAAAGCTACAACAATTTATAACTCATAGTGCAGACCTATGTATTTTCATTTGTCTGACACCCTGATTCTTCCCTCAAATCGTTTACTACACTGAGCAAAAAAAAGAAACTTTTTTATGTCTCAGAAAGAAAAATATATGATTCTGATAGAATTTTTGCTCCTTAATTCAAATATGATATCGGGTTTTCTCCATCACGCAAGGTTTCCGAGAGACGGGCATTTATAATTTCAAACATTTTAATATTTTATACATTCGTAACTACAAAATATTCGAACATTCTGACTCACCTAGAGAGTAAGAAATTACGATGTTCTGCTATATTTCGCCTGTGGAACATCCCTCTTGATGGTCCAACAATAATCGGCCAGCATATTAGGATTCCATTTGCTTTGATATCTCTTTTCCATAGCTGAAATCTCCTGATGAAAGTGTTCCCCGTTTTATTTTAGAATGGACTAATGGATGAAAAACATTTATTAAAAAACAATTATTTAAATCTATTAATTTAATTTGAAATTAAAAAAAACTGTGAGTGATGGAGAAATTCCTAATACATATTTGAAAACACGATAAAACACTGCATTAAGTACAACTATTGATACTCACGAGACAAAAATCGTGTTGACCAGTGTAATAATCCAAATTTCTGGGTTTAAATGTAAACACACTCCTTATATGGGTGGTTGTGTAAATCCGAATATAATTTTTGTTCTACATTTTTCATCATCTTCTTCTTCTTCTTCTTCTACTTCATGAAATTAGGCCTTTTGATCTGTTTTCGCATCAAGTGGGATTTAATGAATCTTCCCATCTAGTAAATGGGAGTCCAACACTACTATATCCTATTGGTTTGTAATTTAGTAACAGCTGAGGGAATCTATCTGTAGACATTCTCTTAACATGTTCATACCACAATATTATAATTATATTGTGAAAAGAAAAATTAATGTCTGAACCAAGAATCAAACCGTGGACCTCTTGTATTCCGTACAAGCGTGTTAGACCACTACACTATACGAGACATGGTACAAACTTTAACAAGAGCCCCATGGTTCGATTCCTGGTTCAGACGTTAAATTTTCTTTTCACAATATCATTATAATATTGTAATATGATCAATTATTGGAACTGTGTTAAAATAACAGTATTGGAAAATGTTAAATGTTCATACAAGTCGTTTCTCATATTTTCAATTCTATAACAGAAGAAAGTTTCCAACGACTTAGGGTCGGTTTCACCAACAGAGGTAACTGTATTACGCAAGTTTAAACTATGCATTATAAATGGGGAAAATAGGCGTAATACAGTTACTTCTGTTCGTGATACTGACCCTTAAAGTCGGAAGGAGCAACCCTTTCTGCGGGGATTATACACAGAAGAGCATGTCCAGAAGCTCTAAGGTGGCAGCCCCACCACTAGACTTGTCCTGCGCAACGCTCGTAACGTGGTCAGGAGACATTTACATTGCTGAGAATCATCAAGTAGTAACCAGACTGATCAACCTACATTTTTCGTCTCTTAGGATTAATTAATCTGGAATTCAGTAATCAGACATTTAAAACGAATTATCTTTATCATATATAAATCACAATCATTTTACGAAAAGTTGTATTTTTTAGAATATACAGCAGAGAAGATGTGTATGGGCACTCTTTTATACATGAGGAATAGATGGGTTGTTACATTTAAATATTTTTAAAATCCCGCAATTATAAAGTACATTCATAACTAACTCACTGGCACTATCGAACCCCGTAGGTATATGGCCGCGCGGACATAAGCTCTCCATACATCCCTATCCTGAGCCAATACTTCCCAATCATGTCCTGTATAATCTACTTCCCTCAAATCATAATTAATGTTATAAAGTACATTCATACTGGGCTCAATTGCTCCTCTGATAAAAAACAGTTTGGAGGTATTTTATCAGAACGTTCAACAGTCCTTATCATATTTTAGTGGAAGCGGATGTTAAAGAGTCCAACGCTGTGGTCACGAAGTAGCGTGCTACCTTGTAACGCAGCGGGCCCGTGTTCGTTCCCCGGTCAGGACAAAATCCTGGTTGAGGTACTTTCTTCTGATTTTTCCCTCACCCGTAAGACAAATATCAGGAAGTTTTGAGGCCCAAAATATTCCCGAATATCATCTAGACATCATCATCATCATCGTCGTCATCATCCCACGGCAACAGAAGCTACCACACCTATAATTCCCTAGTAAAGCTGCAAAGCTTAGCTTGAAAATGCTAAGCACAGCACAAAAGACCTGCCCTAGGGCAGAGCACTAAAGAATAGAGATGTTAAAGGTTGGAGAACATTCCTCAAGATGACTTTGATTTTTTTTACATAAACAATGTAAATCCCATACGAGCAAGAAATAGTCGTTTGACGATGTAATATATTGAGTTAAATTTGAAAAAAAAAAGATGTTAATTTGGGTGGAGTACAGTACAGTGTGAGAATGGTGTTTACGTAGGTAGGTCAGAAATATTGAGTGTCTTGTTTTAAGGAATCCACAGTCCCTAGTAACATTAATTTTATATCGATTGTTAGATATGTAAATAATAATATTAAAAATAATAATAATAATAATTATTATTATTATATAATTCTTATTTTAATTACAATTAGGGGACGCCCACGAAAGAGATGAACACAGCAGCTATAATACTTGGAGCCGGAACGAACCAAAAAGGTTTAATCCATGCAAGAAGAAGAAGAAGATAATTATTATAATAGTTATAATAATAATAATAGTAATTGTAATCATATTAATTATAATAATAATCATAATATATTTTTATTTCAAGATTGTTTCTGTTATTTACACAGGTTTTCCTTAACCAAAATATACCATTTTTTTTCTCCCACACTTCCCGTCATGCGTGTCTGCTTCTGTCATATTTCTCTTCTTCATGTTGTCTTGAATTCCCTTTACCACATTGACTTTGGTTTACCACGTTTCCCTCTTTCAAGAGATATCCATTTCAATACTTCTTTGTTTGTTTCCGTGTCCCTTCTTTTCATTATATGTCCATACCATATTAGTTGGATTTCTTAAATCTCTTGCACAATATCCTTTCTTACATTCATTAATTCTCTTATTGTATTATTTCTTACATTATCCAAATTTTATATTTTTGCCGAGCTTCTTAAAAAGTCAATTTCTGTGACTAATAATTTATTTCTGCGTTTTTACTTCAACGTCCTATGTTTCTGCGCCATATAATAAAATGATCTTCACAATTGTGTTATATATTAATAATTTAGTCCTCTTGATTATATGCATACTCCATAAAATAGAATTTAATATGCCAATATGTTTTTTTGTCGCTATTATTATTCGTTCGATGTCTAATTCAGATGATCCAACATTTTGAATTATTGATCCCAAATACTTAAAATATTCCACTGTTTTAAACTTTGTTCCATTTATTTCTAATTCCTCGGAAAGTTCTGTGCTCATATATTCTGTTTTATTATAATTAATTGTTAACCCCATCTAGAGTATTCTTCCTCTACTTTCCTACCCATACAGTTTGCATCTTCACATCCAGAAGTACGTAACTACCACTTGATCATCTGCGAAAAATAAGTTATGTATGCATTTATTCTCTTCTAATTTTAATTCCATTGTTTTACATTTCTTTGACCACTCCTGTAATACAAGACCTATGTATATTTTAAATAATATCGGAATAATAATTATGATCAAAATCATTACATTTATAATGTCAATCACAGTAATATAATAATAATTAAACAATAATAAAATTATTATTATAACAGATACAATATATTAACTGTTATTTGCGGATGACGAGATAAATAATTGCTCAAGAATATGAAGACATGGAGTTTCTGTTCAGAAACTTATTGGACGAATACGATAACTGGGGTTTGAAAATAAATTTAGAAAAAAAACATTTTATATGGAATGTGAGGCCGAAACCAAAGATTTGATATTAGAAGATGAAAAGGGTATATTAGAGGATGTGAAAAATTTGAGTATCTTGAAGTAAAATTAGATAAAGAGGATAAACAAGAAAGTGATATTAAGAACAGAATGAGTAAAGGTAGAGCAATAAACAGCAATGATGAATGGAGTCTTATGGAACAGATATATAACCAGGAAAAATAAGTTACAAATATATAATTCAATAGTGAGAAGTACTGTCACATATGGAGCTGAAGTTTGGAAATTCAACAAAAACTTAGAACAAAAATTTATGTCGATGGAAATGGATTTCTTGGGGAGAGCAGCAAGATGTTCAAAATTAGACAAAATAAGAAATACTGTCATAAGAGATAAATAAATTAATATTGGTTATTCAATAGTAGATTATATACGGATTAGCAATTAAATTGGTATGGGTACGTACAACGAATACAGGAAGAAAGATTACCCAGGAAAACATTGGAATGGAGTCCACCTGGAAGAAGGAGGATAAGAAGACCTCGAAACTCGTGGATGCAGGAAATAAGAACTGGAATGAGAGCAAGAGGACTGGAGGACATGGATTGGTTGGAGAGATACGAGTGGAGAAGAAAAATAAAACTTTAGACACAGATAGATGTGTAAACATTAAAATTCTGTATATAAATAAATAAAATAATAATTATTATTATTATTATATTATTATTATTATTATTTATTATTATTATTATTATTATTATTATTATTATTATTATTATTATTATTATTACTATTACTACTATTATTGTATGTAGCCTACATACTTATACAAGTTTTAAATTTCCATTCAAATTAATCAACTTAATATTACTAGAGAAAATAGAGATGAGAAATCTTTAATTCAGGTACTGAGAGATAAGGTACAAAAAATTATTTTAAAGGAAGCATATCTCAGGTAAACCAATTCCCTAGTGGTAGAGAGTTACAGATTCTACCAGTAGACACGGTACAGTAATTAGAATATTGGGGGTTCTGAGTTGTGGGATAAATAAATATCATTCCATTCCCACACTGTGTTTCATATTATCTGCAGCTGGAAAAATACTAATAGCTCTGTAACAAGTTATTATTGTTATTATTATTGTTACTGTTATTGTTATTGATATTTTTGGTATTGTTGTTATTACTCTCGTTATTATAGGCGGCTCCGTTGAGCAAGCGGTTAGACGCTCGCCTCTCACCGCTGGGGTCCCGAGATCGAGTCTCGGTCACTCCATGTGGGTTTCGTGGTGGACGAAACGGAGCTTGGGCAGGTTTTTCTCGGCGTTTTCTCCCGTTTTCCCCTGCCACGATTTCATTCTACCATTTCTCCATACTCATCTCATCCATTTCGTTCATCTGCCCCTGTGATGGTGCGTCAGACGTGGTTGGCCTGCACCCCTGTCATTCACACATCTCTATATAAGGGGCTTCATCCCATCTCATCCCTCGAACGATCCTGAGTTGAACACGAGTTGATGATATATATATATATATATATATACAAAAATGCCGTTTTATGAAAATGAAATAATGAAGTTTTACTTCATTGGTTTTGAAAAGTATTAAAAAAAAAAAAAAAAGGAAACCTTGCAGCTTCTCTTCGCTTTGAAATTATAAAAAAAATGTTTTTTCTTTACGTTACAGATATTGGAAGAACACTGTCTCGTACACTGTTAATATCTTTCTACAGCTCTCCCATTTTTTGTTTGGCAGTACACATGTGAGGGCTAGAGGATCGAATAACCAATCATAAATTAGATTCTTACCGATTCAAACTGCCTTGCCCTAGTGTTGTAGCTTCATATGATATTATCTCAGTTAAATGTCTTTATAGGGAAGTTAGGGTAATGTGGACCCTTCTGTTTGAGTGGACCCTGTTAATATCTTCCGTAATTGGTACTGTCCTCTAACAGAAAATATTTTAACTTCTTCCCCTCATCTACTTTGACGGGTTCAAGGCCCGTTTCATTTATTCATTACGCAAATAAGGATTTATTTGTGATATTTAAGAAAATGGCCAATTAAAACGTTTTTCAAGCTAAGAATTAATTTTTAATTTCTGCTATTGAATATTACAAATGCTGAAAAAAACTCGTAAATACATTATATTATATAGATGCTGTTTTAATATACTGACGGGTTTGGTTTGATATTATGTGACATGGTGGCTGTATAAAATAACACTGAGCAGCAAATAATAAACTTTTGTTTTGTCTCAGAAATAAAAATATGTGATTCTGATAGTATTTCGTCTCCTTAATTCAAATATATCGGTTTTTCTCCATCACGCAAAGTTCCCGAGAGACATGAATTTATAATTTCACACTTTAATATTTTCTACATTCGTAATTACAAAATATTCGAACATTTCGGACTCACCTAGAAAGTAAGAAATGACGATTCTCTGCTATATTTTGCATGTGGAGCATCCCTCCTGATGGTCCAGCAATAATCGGCCAGCTTATTAGTATTCCATTTACCTTGATATCGGTTTTCCATAGCTGAAATCTCCTGAGTTAGCTCATTTGGTTTCATTTTACAATGGACAAATGGACGAAAAAAACGTTTATTAAGAAAATAATTATTTCAACCCATTAATTGAAATTGAAATAAAAAAGTCTGTGGTTGATGGAGAAATTCCGAATACATATTTGAAAACACGATAAAAAACTTCATTAAGTACAACTATAGGTACTGATGTGACAAAAATCATTTTGACCAGTGTAATTAAATATAACTAAGGAATCCGATTAATGTGGTCCCACCACGACGACCTGGGTTCACTTTACACGAATACGTATATTTTATCAGTGAGGATGCTATCTGTAAAAACCATTCATTTAATTAATTTTATTTAATATCCTTGTTATTTAACTAAACCCAAACCCGTCGATTTCTGCAGTTGAATGAGGTGTGAATGTTATAATGAACAATATTTTTTCGAAACATTAAATATCAAAGCTTTTTAATTATGATCAGTCATAAATATTTTCAGATTAATCTGCGTCTCTCTGTGTAGATTAATAGAGTAAATAAACTTAAAAGTAGACTAAAAGCTAAGGTGGAATCTGGGTCCAGTTTATCCGAATGTGGAGGTTAAAGTGGACCTTTCTTGTAATGTAAAATGTTTATAAATTATGAAGATGTATTCTTATTTGAATAAAATAACAATGCTATTTCATAATTACAACACTAATGATAATCACTGCAATTATACAAAAATCAAATCCCTTAATTAAAAGAAGGAAAACGAGAAATTCAAAACAGAGGTCCAAATTACCCGAAGTTTCTCTATTTATTATTGTGTTTATTTTTTAACAACCTGTGTTTCTCAGTTAATTTATTTTTATGCTATCAAAACTTTAACAAGTCATTTTTAATTTGTATCCAGTGTTTCTTTTATAGAAGAGGGGGGAATATGAAATGAGGGCCGTTTATCAGATGATGTTAAGTAAATGTATTAGTATAAATATTTGGAGAAGGTTCACTGACGTGGGAAATTTGCCGCACGTAGCAGACAATGAAGTTAGTTGCAGCAAGAACAAGGGCTTCCGGATGCCCACCAGTTGATTTTGAATGCTGATTGTTGATACCCATCAAAGTAAGGCTTCTCAAACACTTTCAATTGCGGACCCTTGTTTTATGCCATACTTAGATATTGTCTAGAATTTCTGTCATTTTGCATACTCAACATTAATAAGCTTCATGATGAAGTTCTTTTGAGGCATTATTCAAAATCAATATATAAAATTATGAAATATTTATCTAAAAGATCTGTCTCCTCAACTATTTTTAGTTATTTACCTGTAGTGCTTTCGGGACTAGTCCCATCATCTGCAGGTGTTTCACTGAAGATCTGGTAGAGGGGGTTGGTTACACGTACTAGGTGCGTTTTCATTTTTCAGATGGTCGTTGTTGTTAACTGTCTTCAAAATTTCCATCTCCTCAAGTACGTTTATCTTAGCTGGATTATTTTCTCTGTGCATTATTGTAAGGGTGTTTTCAATATCTAACATAAGATATCCTTCGTGGGTAACGTGATTTGCATAGCTTGAGTTTCCTTCTGCGTGAATAAAGTTTCGAAAATGTTATTTAAATCTGATAAATCTGATAGACGTTTAAAGAATTTTCTCCCAGTTCCGTTAAAACAAATCCTTGCGCAGAATATTGTGTTACCACACTTCGATTATTGTGACATTATATATAATGATCTAAACTCTGACTTGTCGCAGAGACTGCAGCGTGTTCATAATGCTTGCGTTCGATTCATTTTCAATATCCGCCGTTATGACCATTTTTCCGAACACTTTAATAACCTCTCTTGGCTCCGTCTTACTGACAGACGTAAATTGCACTCTCTTTCACTACTTTTCAAGCTTCTGAATTCCTACATCCCTACTAACCTGGCGTCCAGATTTGAGAAGTTATCCTCTTAGCACAATATTGACACTAGGTCACAAGATAGCAGTCTGCTAACAATTCCTCTTCATAGCACTTCCTCCTATTCTACTTCCTTAACAGTAGCCTCTGCCCGCTCCTGGAATCTCCTTCCTCGAGATATCAGGGTACCTTTAAGTCACGCTTATACAGTTACCTGTTGTCTAATAATTATTTTTTCTCTATTTATTTAATTTTTTACTATGTCATTAATCTTTTCCTCTTTTTTATATATGTTGTACATATTATATATTTAATTCGTTAAATTTAGAGTAAATCAAAATACGTTATAAATATCAATTGTATTTAATTCATAACTTGTAATCGTTTATATATATATATATATATATATATATAATTTAGATTTAAGACTATTTTTTTGTTTGTATTTTTTTAAACCTGGTTGAGTGGTAGACAAGGCCTTAAGGCCTTAACTCTGCCAGGTAAAATAAATCTATTATTATTACTATTATTATTATTATTATAAAACCTCTGTTTGTTCTTCCTATATAAAATTTGTCGCAATCTCTACATGCCAATTTATAAACTCCTTTGCTATTGAAAATGTTATTTTCTTCGATGTTGTTGCTTATTATGGTATTTAATTTGTTATTAGTTCTGTATGCTAATCTAAACTTGAAAGAGAATCTGATAACAAAAAACATCGATAATACTTACATATAAGGAAAAGAAACGTCAAAATTAGCCAGTACACTAAAGAAAGCTGACAAAAACGTAAAAATAGCATGTAGATTAATATATACAGTTTGATGTGTTTGTTTGATCCGATCATATTTTGCAATTAATAACACTGAGCAACAAAAAATAAACTTCTTTTTGTCTCAGAGAGAAAAACAATATGTGATTCTGATAGTATTTATCTCTCCTGAATTGAAATATGATATCGGTTTTTCTCTATCACGCAAGGTTTCCGAGAGACAGGCATTTATAATTTAAAACACTTTAATATTATCTACATTCGTAACTACACACTATTCGAACATTCAGACTCACCTAGAAAGTAAGAAATGACGATTTTCTGCTATATTTCGCCTGTGGAGCATCCCTCTTGATGGTCCAACAATAATCGGCTAGCATATTAGGATTCCATTTGCCTTGATATCTCTTTTCTATAGCTGAAATCTCGTGACCAAAGTGTTCCCCGTGCTCATCGCTCACTGCGCCGAGATAATAAATGGACGATTAAACGTTTATAAATAAAATAATTATTTAAATCCATTAATTTAAATTGAATTAAAAAACTGTGGGTGATGGAGAAATTCCGAATACATACTTGAAAACGGGATAAAAAAGCTGCATTAAGTACAACTATTGGTACTAATGAAACCAAAATCATGGTGACCAGTGTAATTCTAACAAATGCTACTCTTGATTTCCAAATCATATAGATAAATTCACGAGTCACGAAGTGCGACTCGTGAATTTATCGATTATTTGGAAATCACTCGTGACATTACTCATGATAATAAATTGTGAACAGTTTAATTATTACTTCATCATCCTCAGCATCAAGGATTAGACTTATGGCCCGTTCCAATCTCGTGTTAGAATTGGTCTGTCTATATTTTACAGGGTCTTCCCACATTACTTGGGCCTTGTCAATTTTTAATTAAGTGTTTATTTGATGTGTGTAATAACTGTTTTATAGGAATATGAAAGAATAAATTTACACAAATTTTCTTCTCGACAAAATAAATTAAAGCCCTGATTTTGTTTAGGAGGGGGGATTAACTTTGAACGAGAAGAGTCTATTGGAAAATGTTCAATCATAAGGTAAAGGTTAATCCGTATTCGCTGAAGAAAAAAGCATTCATAACTTTTTTATTGGTCAAGAAAAATGGCTTCGATTACTGAAAACCACAAATTTAAAATCCGTTTTGAAATAACATGAGTTAATATATAATTTTAGAATAATATTTCTTCTTGTTTTGTTCTACAAAAACTCTTTGTATATGATTGCTTGGCTATATACTTATTATAGAACATATATTTATATTAAATTTCGAGTACCAAAATTACGTTTTTATAAATATTTATGCGATTATAAAATTTTATTTTAACCTCAGAAATTAGTTAATTAGATATAAAATTAGTACATTTGCCTGCTGAGTTACTTATTTCAACATCCGGGACGTGCCAATTTATGTTTAATTTGGGGTGTTGGACTTTTTTTACTTTTTATATGATGTACTAGTGTTTTGTATGATTGTATGATGTATTTGTGTTTTGTATGATGTACTTGTGTTTTGTATGATGTATTTGTGTTTTGTATGATGTACTTTATGATGCATTTGTGTTTTGTTTGATGTACTTGTGATTATTGTATAATGTGTTAAGTCATCTTTGTGCCGATCTCAAAAGTAAATGTTATACAAAGGTTATTTTACTTAACATTTTGAGACATCATTAAATAGGCAAAGCATAAAATAAGCTTTTTGATATTAAAATATTACATTAACAAGTAGAGAAGTGATATAGAAAAACCGTAATAGCTTTAAATTCTACTGACTGCGAACACTGTCTCGTGTAAAATAATCTTGTCATTCGAATCCACTTTAAATTAGTTGGTCCCGGTGAACTATTGTTTACAATGCTTCACCCTTACCAGGATCGTGAATCTAAACACGGGGATTTTCGATGGATTTTTTCTGGGTCGTCAAAATTCATAATATGATTTCGAAGGAGAAATAAAGCTCCGTTTCCCATATTGTAGATTAACAGCACGTGGAATTGCCTCAAGTGTGCGAAGTAAGAATCTTCTGTGCAAAATATCAGATTTTTCACACCTAGCCTTGTACTGAATAATTAACTCAGTTGTTAATGACCATCTTTAAATAATATACTATTTGTAGTCTTCTCCATTCTCCTATCTATTCATCTCTTTTTGGTTCAAAAATGTTCGTAAGAGTATTTGAAAATAAATTTCTTAGTAGAAATTTTGGTCCAAAGAGAAGAACAGAAAAGGAAATGAGAAGATTATTTAACAGTGTATATATCTGTATAGAAAACCAGATATAATACGAACACTTAAGTCTCATAGACTGCAATGGACAGGACGTGTGGCATGAATGGGGAATGAAAGAGGGGCATGGAAGCTTCTTATTAGAAGACGAGAAGGAAAACGTCCAGTTGGTAGACCAAGATTAGGGTAGGAAAATAACATTAACCATAATTTGAGGAAGGTGGATTGTACAAGGGGTGATTGGAAAACATTAGCTCAGTATAGGGATTTGTGAGGAGCTTAAACCCGCGGGGCCATGAATTTACGGATTCCATAGCGCCAGTGAGTTAGTTAGTCCTTTAAAGCCAGCTTGGTAAAGTCTGAGCACGAGAGTCAATTCAATCTTGAAAAATGTCATTTTTTTCGTATTAGAGTGTAGACGCACAATTTTGATTGCCGTTTTTGTATAAACATTCATAATAAATTTAAAAAAAAATTGTAAATTATCTTTGGCCCGCTGGCGCTGGAGGCCATTATATAACCCATTTTCTAAATAGAAATAAAGCAAGGAAGAGAGAAAAGTTAAAACACTTGGATAAAGCTACAAAATCAAATACAGTTAAAACGCTAATTTAAATACAATCCTCCTCATCTGAATAACTAGAAGCATATTCAAGCAATTAGATTATGAAAATATACGTAAAGACAATTACATATTCCATAGCCGTTCATGCAGCACTGTTTGTATGTGTCAATTATTTTAAATTTGACCACCTACGATAATGAGTTTATAATGTTTTCCTTTACACACTTCGAGTCGTTTGAACAGAAAAAATTAGCATTTGTTTGAAACTTTTAATTTTCACTTAGCCTAAAGTAATTCAGGTTTTAAAACAAACTTGTCCATCTCACTTTGAAGGATGATATCGCAGCGTTTTCTAAAATGTTTCCACAAGATTCCTAAGCATATATTTATATATATTTCCATATTATAATTACATTTTGACATTTAGTAATGCAGCCCTAATATGGCATGAAAATAAAAATAAACGCCTGTACCGGGATTTAAACACGGGGCTTCTAAATTGATACCTTAGTGCGCTACCAGTTACGCTATCCAGGCTCCTAGCACAAGCATTTAAATCCCGGTTCAGGCGTTTATTTTTCTTTTCACACACACGCGCACACACACACACACACACACACACACACACACACACATACATACATACATATATATATATATATATCGATTTTTAATGGGGTGTGTCTGATGGAATTTTGAAAATGTGATTCACTGGGAGTTTGTTCCAAACCCGCGTGCATTCGATTCGGACCATTCTGAACAACTGGAACGAGTTCATACAATTTTGAGGATCGCGGATTCAAATCCGACCTTTACCCTAACTACACGAACAATCATGACAAAAATTCAGGAATTGTGAAGAATCGAACTACTGCATCCAACATACAGCCCTGATCTTGCGCCATCAGGTTACTACATATTTTGAACCAAACCCATTCTTGGCAATTTAGAAAACCTTGAAAATATTCATGCTGTTGAAGTGGGTCTCAACTAAGTCTTGACATAAGAAACCAGAGACTGATACCATTGCGAGATAATAAACCTCACTATAAGATGGCCCAAGACCATAAGAATCTGATGGTCTCTATTTTGAAGAATAGTTTAATTACTTGCCAATTTTTTTTTTTTAAATACCATTTTAAAAATACTTAGGAGGGAGTATCTATATTTTTGGTGGTACTAAGAGTTCACCGAATTTTAAATGGTTATTTTGGATACCTACTAAAAGTCTGAAATGCAAGTAATTTTTTGAATTAGAAATATTAGCACAAAGACGTTAGGTAGACGAAGAATGAGGTGCGAGGATAATATTAAACCGGATTTGATGGAAGTAAATTTATATAGGAGGTGATTAGTAATCGTTGGTTCGGGATAGTGGTATATGGCATGAACCTCGGTTTGATAGTGTCAGTGAGTTAGTTAGTTCATCATAAATAAATGAATAAATACAGCACATTGTTTAACATGTTTTTTCGTATTGACATGCACGATAGTGACAGTGTGAAATGAATTAGTAATTACAATTAACTTAATCACTGATACCGTCGACCCAGTAGGTTCATGGCCGAGTGGGGACATAAGCTCTCCATACATCCCTATCATGAGCTAATATTTTCCAATCATTTACTTATAATCTACTTCCCTCAAATCATGGTTAATGTTATTCTCCCACCTCATTCTTGGTCTACCAACTGGTCGTAGTAATTATAATTTAATCTGGTAAAATATATACCGTATTTTACGGACTATAAGTCGCACTTTTTTTTTCGAAAAATTGCCTCCAATATTCAGGTGCGTCTCGTACTCGAAATTAATATAAAAATGTCCAGTGTTTGATTTAAAATTCCCGCCAGTCTTAAAAATAAAAATAAGTAAGTAAAAATAAAAAATTGCCATCTATTCGATGCCGCGGGAAACCTATCTCTGTCCGGCAACATTAGATACAACTTGCAGCAGCAGTGCACAGATACGACGAACATGAGTTGCGGGGATTCGCAAGCTGGCTAACACTGTATCCCTCCCTCCCCGTCATCAAAAATCCAGAACACAATCTAACCAATGATGCGTCATTGCAGTCTACGATGCTAGTGAACTTGAACAAATTGATAGTGAATGAAACCCAACATGAATTCACGCCGAAGAGAGCTTTAAAACGACATACAATCAAACAAGTGTGTCAGTGGATAAAAAAAAGTCGTGGTCTAGAGTGAGAGAAGACATCAATGTTAAATCTTTCAAGAAGTGCGGCGTAAGTAACGCTCTCGATGGCAGTAAAGACAATCTTTTATATGAAGAGGACAACGATGACGACGAAGAAGAAGAAGATACTTCAGATTACGATTTTCAGGGATTTTAAAGATCAGAACGGTTTTATAAGCTAAGATTTTTTTTAGTATGACTTTGCAATCTAATAATAAAAATGGTAAAAATGTTATTTTTTAAACTGCATCAAATTTAAGGCGCGTCCTATAATCCATACCGTCTTTTATTCCGTAAAATACGGTTGGCTCAATATAACTTACTAACTCTGAACTTGTAACACAAATACTAAAAAGAGCCGCAATATGCAAACCTGCATAAACCAAATTTCAGTGAAGACTAATAACAGCGACGCAATAGGTGTATCGGCAATTCTTTCATATTACTGGAGAAAGTGGTTTAATTCTATAGGTGTAGATCAGTGATACAAGCCGAATAAATTCATATGAATATATCGCATTCCAAGCAATAAACAGCCAGTTAATTTTTATCCTTGCATTATTATTCCTTCCTTCGGATTTAAACATTCATTCTGCCACACGCGACAGTTGAGATTATGATGATGATGATGATGATAATAAATAATAATACTAATTATTATTATTATTATTATTATTATTATTATTATTATTATTATTATTATTATTATTAATCACTTACTTATTAATTTATTTATAAACAGGTTTACAAAAGTAATAAAACATATTCCTTTGCTCAAAGCATTTTAATTTTATCTTCTTTCTCCATTCTTCTCTATCTTCCCATTCCAATTCTACCAGATCTATCTCCCTCATACCTCTTCTCATATCATCCATCCATTTAAATCAAAATCGACCTCTCTTTCCTTTCTCAGGTGGGATCGACCTCTATTTCCTTATTCAGGTGGAATCCATTCCAAAGCTTCTCTGGGTAATCTTTTCTCTAGCATTCTACGTATATGACCATACCATTCTAGTGGTCTTTATATCACAAAATCTAATATTGAATTTTGGACTATTCATTAGTTGTCTGATAATAATAATAATAATAATAATAATAATAATAATAATAATAATAATAATAATAATAATAATAATAATAATAATAATAATAATAATTAACAATAATTAATAATGGAAAGCAACTGGAAGCTACCACACCTATAATTCCCTAGTAAAGTTGCAAAGCATAGTGTGCAAAATGCTATGATTGCATTGAAGGACCTGCCCTGGGGCAGAACACTGTAAAAATAGTAATATTAAATATAACTTACATGATTGACAGAAAAAACAAAAAAGAAAATCAGAAACTAAATGAAAATATTCAAGAATAATTTGATGGCGTTATGCATCAACCGGCAATGCGCCATTGCGTAAGTTTAGAGAAAAATACGTTCAAAGTTTAAGTCAATCTTCACTATTTTTTGCAGCGCCAAATTAACATTACTGGATATTGCAAGTTATTTTCATTGTTTGACGTTTATACATCAACAATCTAAGAGCGGAAAAATTTCACACTTAGTTGCATGATGAAAAATGTAAAGTAGCATTTATGAAGAACTAGTTTCATAGCCGTTTGTTGCAAAATATAGAATCTCTGACAGGAATGACGGCGTTTACATTTTCTTTAATAATGAGTCTATATAAAAAATTTTGCGCTAAAAGTGTGCGTACACTTACTTAATGAGCTAGTGCAACAGATTTCATCAAAATCTCAATTTAAAAAAATGACGTGTAGCCGGCAGATGCATAACATCGTCCAATTGAGCCTGTAGTGAACTCCACACCCAAGACCCTTGTCCCTAATTTACAAATATTTGACTTACATTATCCTGCATATATACATATATATTCGTAAATAGAATAATTTAATATTAACAACGTCACATCCTGTGAATTTTTTTTATGGAAAGGGGATTGTTCAAATTTAAATGTAGTTGCTTGTTAACTATTGTATGCGGAGGGCTTGCTTCATTTCAATATTTCTGTCGTAGTTATTAGTTTTCTTTCTTCACATAGTGTGTATTTCTGATGTTTTTAAACATCCTATATAGGCTTTAAATAACGGTTTACACTTTTAGAAAGAATTCAGTTTCTAATTTTTCAGTAGGCCTATTGCTTTTCTACTCAAAATGTGTGCTGTGGAGGAGAAATTAATTAGTAGATTAGGTAGCTGTCTTATTGATCGTTGTGGCTATATTTCAGAACGTGAGCAATAAATTTCGCATGTAATTTTGCCTGGGTTAATAGCAGTCTAGGAATAGTAATCTGTAATGATGTATTCTGTTTCGTAATTTGATCCTTACGGTAAGTAAACAATATATGTTAAGGCGGGTGTGATAAATAGAGGAAATTGCACTGCTGCCGCTTAATGGACGCAATAACGTCAGATAGATTCCGGCAAACACACTTGAATTTGGTTTGTGAGTGATCTGTGGTATGCGTTCCCGCCAGACACCTGATGCGTACTGATTCCATTTCCTACCATATTTATACAGATACCGTATGTCCCAAGTGTTCCCATATTTCTCGACTTATACATTTACATCGTTACCGGCTGCATCGAATTTTACCTTTTGTTATCATTATAAATATTTACAAAAATGCTTTTTAAAGATCAACTATTCCGTTCTGCGTCAACCACGTATAACGTGATGTCAGAGTGACGCGTAAATTTAAAATATCGCCTTTCTGGTGACTTCGGAACACATAATTGGAGCTCATATCCATGTGATTCGATATCTATTATGCTGCAATATTCGCAAACAAACTCGTATTTTCGATACTGTCAGAGTTGAAAACTGAGTATAAAGTTAAAAGTTGCCGTGTCCTAAGAGATCAACCTTCTCAGCGGGCGATTCCTAAGATAAATATCTTTTACTTTTTTGTCTTAGTGATGCTCTAAAACTTGCCACGGATTTTTCTAATTGTACCCCAATGCTTTACTAACTGTCTCACTGGCACAATGGAACTCCTAGGTTCATGGCCGCACAAACATAAAATTTCCATATATCCCAACCATGAGCTAATGTTTTCGAATCATTCCATGTATAATCTACTTCCTTCAGATCATGGTTAATGTTATTCTTCCAATTAATTCTTGGCCTACCTTCTGTGATATTTCCCTCAGGCTTTCCTACAAGGAGTTTCCAAGACCCTCTAGTATTACCCTTTCATATACATGTCCTGCCCATCGCAGTCTACGAGATCTAACTGTTCTTACTAAATCTGATTTCCAGCATAGATCATGTAGCTCACTGTTATGTAGTCTTCTTCACCCGCCTGTTTGTTCATTTCTCTTTGGTACAAAAAAAATCCTATGAACTTTATTTTCATATGCTCCTACATTATTTTGTATCCTGCCTTAAATTAGGTGTCCCTGTTTTGCATCCATTTAATATAACTGGGAGAATAACACTTTATATATATTTTCAGTTTGTTTTATTTAATTATTTTTTAGAGAAGTTGGGACGACAAGAACCCCTGTAATACATAATTGCATGCATTTGCAGCATATATTTTATATTTAATTTCTTTGTTCACCTCATTCCTGTTTGTATGTTTTAATCCTAGGTGTTTCAATTCAGCCACTTCTTCAAATTATCCTTCATTTATCATTAACAGTCAATTTCCATTGCATAATGTATCTATATGTATGTCCACATATTTAGTTTTATTGATGTTTAATTTCAACCCCAATTTCTTTGTGTTACTCAATAGAGTGGTACGTTGTCCCTTTGTACCTCCTTGTTATCGGCTAATAATGTTATATCATTAGCACAATCTAACAGCTTATTAATACCATTGAGTTGTACGCCTTCGTCATCCTCTATAGATTGCATGGCAAGTCCCAGTACAAAAATTGGATACTGCATCTTCTTGCTTTATCCCATTGTTAATTTCAAAATTATCTGAAAACTGTTTGCCAATAAGCACCCTAATCGTAGTCCCATATAGACATATTCGAATAACTCAAACTTATTAGGAATTCGGAACTGCAGCAGAATACTTATATTTGCTCCCTCCTATTTCAGTCTTATGCCTTTTCTTAAGTCTACGCCTAGTTGATGTGCCATTATATTAACACTTATTTTCTAAAATCTGTCTTATACTAAAAATTTGACCTATTGTAAACCTGTTTATTTTAAATCCACATTGATGGCCATGTATTACGATATCAGTATAGGGAATAAGTCTGGATATTAATATGTTTTTTAACAATTTTGATTGATGTTGAAAGTAATGAGTTGTCTCTGCAGTTATTGCAATCATTTTTATCTCCTTTCATATAGATTGGTACGATAATAGATTCTTTTGATTCATTTGGAGACTCCTCGTTTTCCCAAATCATACTAAGCAACCGTCATATGTTTGTCCTATAATTTTTCTCCCTTAATTTAACTGTTCTGCTGGGTTCCCGTCTCAACCCGTGTTTATTTACGTACCTGTAATTGTTATGGTCATTTTAACCTCAAATGCACTTTGATTCGGTTAGTAATATTTCTGCTTTCTGTAAATCACACTTTGTAATTCCTGTTCTGCATATATTTAATAGCTGATTAAATTTTTTCCCATATATTTAATATACTCATGGAATAAAAAATCATATCGCTATCTTGATTCCTAATTATGTATGTTCTTGCCTGAAACCTTTTCCTCTGTGTCCAAATACCCTTACACCATTATCTGATTTTCTTACTTTTTGCATTCATTTGAAGATGGTTAATCTTATCTCTCAAATGTTCCCTCTCTTTGTCCTTTAATAAGCTAGTGGTTTCCAGTCTCATATTAATCAAATGTTTTAAATTACTTCATTTGGCTAATGTAAACTTTTCATTTCTGCTAGCTTTCTTTTCTTTATAATGTCGGCAAGTTTCTCATCAATCTATTTCTTGTTATCCCTCATTTTAAAATAACCTGCGCTTTCTGATACTGACAATTTAATGGCATCTCTTATGGTCTCCCAATCTTTATTTGTATCAGTTTATTCTTCGGTAGCCATATTTTAATATAACGTAACTCCAGTGCTGTACCAAGTACAAGGTTGAATATGTTTAAGAATTCAGAAAAGTTTTTATTTTGCCTTTTAAAAATTACTATTTTATTTATTTAATTTCCCTATTCTGACTGGGAAGGCAGACTGCCTGCCCGAGCACCGGGACCTGAAAATCTATTCCGTTATCTCAGTATTGATATGATTTGAATGAAACTCTAATTTACGGTGTTACGTAAGTTGTAGGTTGTCTTCAAGGTCCAACGCACCGGTTTCTACTCTCATGAAATATACAGTCATTTTTGGGTTCGTAGCGTGGACGCTAGAGGGAATTACAACCCTAATGAAGAATATTGGTGGGATGAAATCGGAAAACGGGAGAACCCCGTGAAAACCCGAAACATCCAGTTGTGGCCAACCACCAACACCCTTCCCTAACCGCCAGAATTCGATTTTGGGATCCCAGTTCGTAAAAATAACGGGAAGTAACGATAAATTATACAAGATACTAGCTAATACCCGGCGTGCGCTGCTACGCCTAAATAAATGAAAATTAATGTGCTTATATGTTTTCTTGAATAAGTAAAAGGAAAAATAATTATGAATCTATATTTTTAGATACCATGTGCTGATTACCCGGCGTTGCCGGGAATCTACTTATCCCGATCTTCTTGGCATAAATGAGCTGAAAGACAAAAATTAATGTACTTCTTATGGTTACTTGAATAAGTAAAATGAAAAAAAATGTATATCGTAATTATTTTAAGATTCTCCGTGCTGATTACCCGGTGTTTGTTGCCTTTGGAACCTACTTATCTCGATCTTCTTGGCATAAATGAGCTAAAAGAAAAAAATCGTTATTGTGAGTTATCCGTAAAAGAATACCCGTCATGTTCTGCTCTGCTTGCACAGGAATCTACATAGGCCTACTTGTCTCGATTTTCTTGGATTCAATAAAAGACAGAAATGGTTATTGTGAGTTATCCGTAAGAGATAAACATATGCTGTCGCGGACATTTTTTTGTAGAGCTTTTTGAGATATTCCATTCTGTATACATTAATGTTATGTTTTTTTTAATGGTTTGGGCGGCGTAAGCCATTTAAGCTTCCAAAGAACTACTTTTTTCACGATTTCCACTACAAAGGGCGATTTTAAGGGTATAGGAGTTGAGTATCACAACAATCGTATAGTCTATGTTAATCCCGTGAGTCTCCTGAACATTTTACAAAAAGCCCCTTCACAATCGGATCAACGGTATGGCCGTGCATACAGTACGAACAAACAAACGAACATTCATTTTTATATATTAGATAACAAGATAAACTTTTAAGGAAATTAACCAACATTAATTAATTTATACTTACTGTTTATTTATTTAGTGTCTGGAAAGATTTAAACGATGAAGAGACGATGTAGTTACTCTTCATGCTAGTGGTATTCAGACCATTTAGGATGTCTCGATTCAAAGAACACGTAAAATAAACATAGTAACATTCCATCACATGTCTGGTATTTCGACTTAAATGTGATTAACGAATGCGTTGAGATAATTTGGCTATCCAGTCGACGCAACTAACTACAAGAAGTGTGAATAACTAATTTTAAATATAATTTTTAACAGAATATTTCTCAAATATTGAGATTTTTATTTAAAAGTTTTCATTCTCATTTTTGCAACATATCTACAATTTTTTTTAAGTATTTGAATTAATTAATCCTTGCAAACATCTCTTCACCTTTAATTTAGTGTCGTGTTTAGACAGTATTTATTCAACATTTCTCAGTGTACTGTATATTACTCCTCTCTATTTCAGGTTTTATTTTCTCATGAGTTAATGTTACACGAGAGCTGGATTTTGCTTTTAATGAAGAAAAAAGTAAAACAAAAAATATTTACTTATTTGATGTTAGTCTTTTAGCTGCAGCAATATTTAAACCGTGTAATTCAACGTGAATGATAACTAAATATGAGAATGGTGTTATACTTTACATTATAGAGTTAAAAAAAATAGCTGTTTTTCACTTCAGAGAGAAACTTGAGTCCAAGGTCGTAATATTACTCAGTATAACAAAAATTAAATCATTTGAAAGCTTTTTTAAATGGAGGTAAATAGATTATAAACTTTGCCCACATCAATTTTGTTTGTTAAATAAGGAAAAATTCTGACAAAAATGTAAGTTTACAAATCGTGAAAGTGTGTTATTTGCGAAAAAATCTAATCCTAAATCGCATATTTTATTCAATCGTAAATCCAAAAAAGTTTCCATTTACCTTTTCAATATTTGTTGCACGTTTTGAAATTGCATTAGATCTTCCTAATACAGTGATCCCACTGCAGGCCTTACAAATATTTGAGGTAGTAGAAAGTTAACGCTCTGATTTTTCTATAAAATCGGGACAAAATATCAGCCGAGTTGTAAACCCAGCATGACGACCCCTTTGTCCCAAGTTCTTAGTCTGGTGCTCATTTCAGTTAGAGGCCGGGTTGACATTAGGGTCATTGCGCCACCTGAGAGTTTAGGCCAGTATAAAATCCTGACCTCATCGGGACTCAAACCGTCGACCTTCAGGCTTGTTGCGTATTACCTTGACCAAGTACGCTGGTGTATGCCCCATCTCTTCTTAATTTAAAAAATATGTTATTTCTTGCTAGGTTGAGATAATCATAAAAATGAAAGCAATTTAAGGATTACGTAAGAAATGGGGTAATCCGTGAGTCGGCTCGGCAGAGAGAGGAGAGAGAGAGTGAGAGATAGAGAGGTGGGGGAGAGAGATAGAGAGAAGGAGGGAGAGAGATTGAGAGATAAATTGAAGAAAATGACGAATCAACGTTCAGAAAGGATAACTTGGGTGTTTTAATCCATTAGATCCTATTCTTTTTTCCTCGGAAAATTTTAATTGTTAATGTTATTTCCACTTCAATAATATTTTTATTTTTAATCACACTTATTCAATATCAGAAAACCGATCCCTAACTAATGTGGGTAGTCGGTGTGATGAGACATGTCCTTTCTAACCATTATGGTTGGTATCATGTCGTTCGCATTTTAAAGAAATGCCTTTCTATTTACATCCTTTGTGCTATGATTTGAGGGTAGTAGATTATACAGGGAATGATTGGAAAGCATTAGCTCAGTATAGGGATGTATGGAGAGCGTATGTCCGTGCCGCCATGAACCTACGGGTTCGATAGTGCCAGTGAGTAAGTAAGTAGGTCCTTTGGGTGGCAATTTTTATTTTCTTTCTAGCATTTGTATTACTAGACAGCGTATTTCGATTAATTACTCTGTAGCTACTTGTTATTACGATTACATATCTGCCTATGGAGAAGGTAAATTTTCTAGATCTTCCTCTTGTTCCTCATCCTCTCCAATCTGGATATCTACATCAGTCCTTTTAGTTCTATGTTCGGCAGTCCCTGTTAGTTGGTTTCCTGTTGAGTGATTGATAGTATTCTCTGGGCCTGAATCTTCATCACTAAAAAAAATTACATTCTCAGGGGGCTAATAGATGATATCTGAATCTAAGAAATTATCTTCCCCATTTAGAGGAGCCACTATTTCGTCACCAATCTATAAAACAGTAATAAATCAGTATCAAACACCTGTTGTCCACCGCTGTGGTCTCGAGGTAGCGTGCTGCCTTGCCACACAGCGGGCCCGGGTTCGATTCCCGGTCAGGACAAGCTCCTGGGTGAGGTTTTTTCGGGGTTTTTCCTCACCTGTAAGAAAAATGTCAGGAGGCTTAGGGCCCAACGGTCCCCGAAAATCACCTGGCCATCATCACCATCCTTATCATTATCATCATAATCATTCGCCGGTGTGGAAAGCAACGGTAAGCTATCACACTAATAATTCCCTATTAAAGCTGCAAAGCTATGATTGCAGTGAAAGACCTGCCTTCGAGCTGAATTACTAAGGATGGATCCATACTGTATCCACTGCCTACAATACTGGCCACAAAAATTCAATGCAATCCCAGATTCTTTTAAGTGAATTAAGATTTAAATTAAATGTTTAAGTGCAAACTTAGAATATGAATTTGTATTCTAATCAGTAAATAAAAAGTAGAATATCCAAATACTCTCCTTTCATCTGACAAAATAAACTTATTTCCTTCACTACTGACAGTAAACTGAAAAATAGAAAGATATTTGAAAGTGTAACACATCGTTGTCTGGGAAAGTCAACTGTCACACAGTAGTCTCAATTAAAAAAGTGTGTATCATACAAAGTTTGAATCACTTTAAACATTCACTTTAAACTCTCACAAACGTGCGCAATGGGCACTAATGGGTTAATCAATTTTTTTATGTAATTACATTAGTAAATTTAAAAATGAAAATTAGAAATTTAAAGGATATAATATCAGAGGAGATTTTAGTGAATAAAGGGTGAGACAAGCCTGGGGCCTCTCACCAGTGTTACTTATTTTGTACATTAATCAAATTTTAAAGATTCGTAAAATTAACTTTCGACAAAGGAATACAGAGTTCCAGAACTGAAACTGTACAAACACTCTTGTATGCATACGACTTAGCACTGTTTGCAACCTTAGAGGATAAATTACAAATGGAACAGCTAATGAAAAATGAGGGAAATTTAAGGAAGTGGCTGAGTTCAAATACCTAGGAACAATAATTACAAATAGGAATGAGATGTACAAAGAAATTAAACATAGGTCCAATTCTGGAAATACGTGCTATTATGCATTACACAGACTTTTGATGCGCCAATTCCTTTCAAATAACGTTAAACTGAAAAATATATAAAACTATTATTCTACCAGTTATACTATATGGATGCGGAAATGGACTCTTACTTTAAGGGAGGAAAGAAGATTACGAGTATTTGAGAATAAAGTTTTTAGGAAAATTTTTGGACCAAAGAGAGATGTACAGATAGGTGAATGGCCAAGACTAAATAACGATGAACTACATGGTCTTTATAGGAAGCCAGATATAATTAGAACATTTAAGTCTCGTAGACTGCGATGGGCAAGACATGTGGCACGTATGGGGCTGAAAGACGTGCATGGAAGCTTCTTGTTGGAAAACCAAAGGGAAAACGCCCAGTTGGTAGACCAAGAATGAGGTGGGAGAATAATATTAACTATGATTTGAGGGAAGTAGATTATACTGGGATTGATTGGAAAGTATTAGATCAGGATAGGGATGTATGGAGAGCTTATGTCCGCGCGGCCATGAACCTACGGGTTCGAGAGTGCCAGTGAGTAAGTAAGCAAGCACTTCAATTAACCTAAATAATATAGCCAAACACCTTCGATTTGAAAGTATCTTCCTAATATATATATGTATATGGGTATGTGTGGAAAATACTTCCGAGGAATTGAGATGGAATTAAATGAAAAATCACAGTACAAGTTTCTAATTGTAATTACCTCGGCAATCTAATATCTGACATAAGAAATGACACAGATATAAAATTACAGAAGTGCAATGCAAGGAATGGAGTCACAAAAATAAATTTTGGTAAACAAATGTCAACCGCAACCAAACTGAGATTACGCAATATAACTGCAAAATCGATCTGAAATACCGGGTGTTGCACAATAAGTACTACATACTTCTAGGGGTTTTAAAGGGGACTTAGTAAATGAAGATTTGAAAAGGAACCCATGTCCGGAAACGTACAATCTCGATGAAAAGTAAGTTTGAAAATCGAAACACAATAGGCTGATATCGTGTTTATTGTGATTCAGAATAAGTATTACAGACTTTGAAGGGTTGTACTACACCTGTCGAATCGAAGGAAAACATTATTGCACGTATTGTGGCGGCACCAGAAATTATTGAGCACACACTAGGGCTTGTGGGGCGTGTGTATGAAAACATGCGTCACAAGGTGGGCTACATTTTGTGCAACGAACAACAAGTTCGCCACGTGGAACCACACTTGTAATACAATCCCTAGAGACTGTTATACTTATTCTGAAACTCGAGACACACGATGTCAATCCATTATATGTTGATCTACAAACCTATTTTACATGGAAATAGTACTTTTCCGGACATGGATTCCTTATCAAAACTGTATTTACTTAATCGCCCCTTGAACCACTACAATTCTGTAATATTTATTCTGAAACACCCTGTATAGCTCCAGAAGAATTCTAAAGTTAAATCAAAATTGCAAGCGGCACAGATGAGATGTTTACGTCCACTCCTAGATTTGACAAAAATGGAAAAGCTATGAAACACAGATAAACGCGATTAATAAAAAGTTCAAAATATTGTTTAAGAAATTCAGAATTAGCTAAGCATTGCTTACAACATGTATGACCAACGGACCCATCTCGCTTTCCTAAATTAGTATTGCAGTATCAACCTAAATGACTTCTTCAAGGTAGAGGAAGACCAAAATTTAGACGGACTAACCAACCATATCTTGAGATCTTATACGAAGAGTTTCAAATGACCAAAACCTAAATACGTTCATAATAAAGTTAATGATACAATTATGTCGAAAGAACCCAGCACCATTCTTATGTTTATTTTCCATCGCATTACTATTGTTTTAATGAATATATATATATATTTCAGTTACTCACTCTAACTCCAATCATTCCCTGTATAATCCAGTTTCCAACTGGAGATTTTCCCTCTGGTTTTCCTACGAGAAGCTTCCATCCACGTCTTTCATTCCACATTCGTGCAACATGTCCTGCCATCGAAATCTACGACACTTAACTCTTCTTATTATATCTGGCTTCCTATAAACATCATGTAGTTCATAGTTAAATACTGTTCTCCATTCACCTGTCTGTTCATCTCTCTCTTTTGTCCATGCATTTTCCTAAGAACTTTATTCTCAAATACTCGTAATCTCCTTTCCTCCCTTAAAGTAAGAGTCCATGTTTCGCATCCATATAATATAACTGGTAGAATAATAGTTTTATATATTTTCATTTTTAAGTTTTTTGAAATGAGTTGGGAAGTCAAGAGTCTCTATAATGAATAATAGCACGCATTTCCAGAATTGAGCCTATGTTTAATTTCTTTATGCATGTCATTCCTGTTTGTGATTATTGTTCCTAGGTATTTTAATTCAGCTACTTCCTCAAAATTTCCCTAATTTTTCATTCGCTCTCCATTTCCATTGTCTAATGTATTTCTATGTGTGACCATATATTCAGTTTTATTTATATTTACTTCCAGTCCCAATTTGTTAGTATCACTCATTAATGTGTGCGAATTGGCCTTTTGTATCACCTACTATCGTCCAATAATACTATATGATAAACATAAAATAACAGCCTATTAATACCATTGAGTTGTAGGCCTTCTTCATCCTCTAAAGATTTGATGACATGCTTTAGTACAAAATTAAATAGTAGAGGAGATAGTGCATCTCCTTGCTTCAACCCATTGTGGATTTCAGTTACACAAGGTATAATTCTCTTTTACTTTTGAGTATGACAAATTATAATGTATTTCGTAATGGGGGAAGTACCATAATGTGCTGATGTTATATCCCTGACTTCAATGGTCGCCTAGGAATAGTTCATGAACCTGCAGATTGACGTACATTTATTGATTCTAGCAGAAGAAGTCTAAATGGCGTTCTTCTGCATAATGGGAATAAATTAGTTTCAGTTCCAGTAGTTCAGTCCCTGAAAAAATGAAACATAATGAACACATACATAAGGACTTTATTAAAACTAAAAGTAAGATACGTACAATGTTATTTACAAATATGGATCGCATGGGCAGTAAGCCGTACGTGCTGTATAATGAACACGAGTTATACGTGTGCTGTGACCTTAAAATGTGTAGTATTTTATTGGGACAACACTGGAGGGCATTCGAAATTTCCGTGTTTTTCTTGCGAATGGAACTTCAGAGCCAGGGAAATACACTGGGTGGAAAATTACTAATTGGTAGAAAAGAAAGCAACTGGTGCCAGGGAAAAGAATGTAATAAATTGCCTATTAGTTGATTTTGAAATAATGTAAATAATACTTTTAAAGAAACTAAAACAACACTTTTATTACAAACCCGAACTAAAAAAATGAAAAATAACTTTAATTCCCAACGCGCTTGGGATAAAATTAAAGTGGTCAACAAAAAAATCATCTCCAACACATATAGAACAAAACTAGAGTTATGAAGAAAAAGAAAATAATTTTACCATCAAAAGCGTGGGGTGCTCTATATCAATTAATATATTTGATAATAAACAGATATTGGTAAAAGTAAAGTCTCTAAGAAGAAAATTGTAAAAATCATAAAAAGCACCCCACGCTTTTGATATAAAATTGTTTTCTTTTTGTTGATAACTCTAGTTTTATTCTATATGTATTGGAGATGATTTTTTGTTGACAACTTTAATTATATCCCAACCGTTTTAGAAATTAAATTTATTTTTCATTTTTTTAGTTCGGTTATCTAATAAAGCGTGTTGTTTTAGTTTTTTTAAACTATTATTTATTTTTTATTTTTTAGTTTTAATATTTTACAGAATAAGATAAAAATGTAAATATCTTTAAATTCGATACAATTGTAGTATGAGCTAAAAGTAATACTCTTCTAAAAACATCCTCCCAGCCGGATTTGAACCAGCGACCTATAGATTACTGAAATTATATACAACTAGAGTTCACCGCTCTGCCAACTGAGCTCTTACAACGATTGAGTAAAAGTCGACAAGTCCGCTACCTTTTATAACAGTATCCATTTTTTTATTTTCTGATGATTCTGGCCAGGATTTTAGAAAACAATTGAAATTATTGTAACATCACGGGTCCTTTACAAGTACACAAAGTTTCAAGACGATCCAATGTTTCTAAGTGGTGAAAATCGTGTTCAAAGATTCCGTTACATAGATACAAAGACAATTTTATTTTTATTTTCTGATAATTCTGGCCAGGAGTTTAGAAAACAAATGTAAACTTATTGTATTGTCACTGGTCCTTTACAAGTACACAAAGTTTCAAGTCGATCCATTGATTTTAAGTGGGTGAAAATCGCGATGAAAAATTCCGTTACATTGATTGATTGATTGATTGATTGATTGATAGATAGATAAATACAGGTCAAGCTAATGTAAAGCGTGTAATATATACAGTAAAACTTGTTCAATACGGAATCGCATGGGACAAATTTTGTTTTCCACATTAGACAAAATTTTGCATTATAAAAAAGTGGAGTATAGTATGTATGAGCGACTTCTACTGTAACGGTGGAAAAAAAAAAGTCCCGTTTCGTCAGCGTTAAAAATGTCTCTTAGGCACGTATCCTGAAATTAAAGTATGCAGTTTCGGTTTCCACTCACTAACTACACTTTCCTCCACATCATTTGATTCCCCGCAAATCTCCTTTCACACTACATTGTGTCGTCTTTTAAAACTGTCCAGCCAACCTGAAGATGCCTTATAATCGTTATTCCATAGGGATTTAGCAACGCTAGTTCTTGACTTTGGAGCATCGGTCTGGAAATTTGGAGATTTATCTTCAATCACTTTCACTTTTTTTGTTTAATGACAATGATACATACGTTTTACCTATCTTTAGTCCGTAAATTCAGAACGCTACCTCTGAAAGAACTTAAAACTAATATAAGATTTTACAGTGCAATGGTTATTTGTCAGACAGGTATCTGTATTTCGCATAACGTGTGAGCAGTGAGGCCGAAATAAAATTTCAGGTACAGGTAGAATCTGTAATTCACCCGGCAGCAGGAATATTTCCTTATTTTTTTTTGCCTAACCGCAATTCAATGAAGTGGAAACTAATTTATTTCTCTGTCTTTCCGCTTTATAATTTTTTTCATGAATTCTGTAGAAATATCCTTCCGTTTCCGCGTTGGACAGATTCCGTTTTATGCAAATTAAATACACGTAAAAGTAATATTATTTTGTGGGGACCAATAAATTTGTTCACATTGCACAGATTTCCGCATTATTCACGTTCCGGATTGAACAAGTTTTACTGTATGTGTATATATATGTTGCTATCTCCTTTGCTCATAAAACTAGGATTAATGAAGCAATTTGATAAAGTTTTGGACAGAAATGTCTCTTATTACCAATACATTGCTAGAAAATTCTGTTACTCTCGGAGGGAAAAGTGAAGGAAGTCTTTTTTATGGCTACAGATTCCAAAACTTATTAAGGACGTTACTTTTAAAGACTGCATATCTGACATGGAACTACAAGCTTGGGAAACATACAAGGACGTCATCGAGAAGTTCCTGGGTAATTTTTTTAAAATGATCAATATGAGAAAATTGTAAAAATCATGCTCGAGAACTTCAGGGTATTGGGATATAACGTGAGCTTGAAGTTACACTGTCCTCATCAATATTTTCCAGAGAATATAGGAGCACTAAGTGAAGAAAACGGTGAGAGATTTCATGAAGACATAAGATGGATGGAAACGAGGTACCAGAGTCGAAGGGATGTTTTCAATATTGCTTACTGTCGTTCGTGTTTGGTAAGAGAAAATCCTTGGCACAAATCTCAATCAATTCACCGTTCATTTCTTGCTAAGCGGAGGAGAAAAATAGAGATCTTAAAAGTGTATTAGTAGTTTTTTTATTCATTTTAAAGTGTTTCTACTGCACAATTGATATTGTATCAAGCCTCTGTGGATTTTACAGCAATTTAAATTATTATGGATATAATGCAAAAAAAATTAATTACAATATGGTAAAGAATCTTAGTGATACGAAAAAAAAACTGTTAACATACTTGAATTCAGCACAACAAAATTATGTTTTCAAACCTGTTAAGCGCTGTACCGCAGAAAAAAAAATACTTTGCAGACCTGTGTTATTAAAATAAAAATGGCTACAACACTTTTCATATTATAAAAGGTCTTTAAACATCTTTGGAAAATACTATGCACATGCTCTTGGAAATTGTTCGAAAATGTTTAGACAGCAAGATATTAAGACCGAAAAAGGTAGAAATTGATTTTATTTTTTCATGTTCTAGCATAACAATCAGTAGGTTAATTGTTGTAAGTATAAGGTAAAATGGAGTACGAATGCAGTCCATCGCTGCGCCGTGGCGTAGTCGGTAGAGTCCCTACTTTCCACTCTCTCGAACAATGCTCGATTCCCGACGGGGTAGGGGATCTTAAATATCTACCTCGTGCCAAGGTATATGCCACATCTTAGTGATTGTACATGTGAATATGGCATTAGGTTAACAAATGTAAGAAAAATAAATAAACTGTAAACTAAAAAAAACGATAAAAAGAAGAAGGAAGTAATTGTACATGTGAATAAGGCATTAGGTTAACAAATGTAAGAAAAATAAATAAAAAACTGTAAACTAAAAAAAACGATAAAAAGAAGAAGGAAGTATATACAACATTTAAACGATAATACATGCCAAGGAAGAAATTGTATGATTTGTAGTAAACCTTAATTATATTTCGTGGAAAAAGATTGTTGCGATCTGAAGAATTATGGGAGACTTCTAGAATTTGGTGAGCACCCTATATTAATTTCCTGGATTCGAACACCTGATATCCATGTCTGTAATGTTGCCATATGGTTGTTATACAACCGCTTTGTTCCTTGCGTGCTATTTACAATTACATGGCGCATGCTAAATCTGTATTAGCGCTCCCTGTTTGCATATGCCTGTTCCCTATGGTAAGTTCCCAGAAGGTTTCTAATGCTACCTGATTACTGTTGTAGCAAGATTATATCCAGTACCTACTGTGCATCAAAACAATTGCTAGTCCTTCATTCTCAGGGACTAAATCTCCTCCCGATACATGAACATGTTAATAAAGTCTAATGAAGGTCTTGTTTTGGGGACTGGAAAATACGTGAATGCAATAAGCTTTTATTTCCAGCATTTCGTGAGATATATGTTATGGCCAAAATAATCAATCTAGCCAAGATGAATAAAATCTAGCATTATCTAACATATAAAAATGAATGTTTGTTTTTACTTTACGCGCGGCCATACTGTTGATCCGATTGTGATGGGGTTTTTGCAAAATGTTCAGGAGATTCCCGGGATGAACATAGGCTATAATAGAGTTATGATGCTCAACTCCTACACCCTTAAAAACGTGAAAAGTCCCTTTTTGACGCCTAAATGGCTTACGCTGCCTAAGCCATAACAAATACACAAAATTAATGTACACAGAATTGAATGTATAAAAAAATTCTACAAACAATTCTGCGTCATCAGCATATGTTTATCTTTTACAGATAATTCGCATTAGCCATTTTTGTCTTTCATTGATGCCAAGAAGATCGAGATAAGTAGATTCCCGTGGAACAACGGGTAATCAGCACGGGGAATCTTAAAATAATTACGATATACATTTATAATTGGGGCACGCCGTAGCGTAGTGGTTAAGGCACTGAGCTACAAGCCGGAGGGTCCAGGGTTCAAGTCCCGTTGGGGTCAGGATTTTTAAACTGACCCAAACCCTCTGGCGGCACTATGGCCCTGGGGTCGACTCAGCCTCTAACGGAAATGAGTACCAGACGCTTGTTCTGGGGGTAAAGGCGGCCGTCACGCAGGGCTGACAACCCGGCTGACATAAAGTGCCGATTGTCTAGAAAAAGTGGGAGCCTTAACCTCCTACTACCCCAAGGGCCTCCGGGTCTGTTGTGGGATCACTTTACTTTACTTTATACATTTATAATTATTTCTCATTGTACTTATTCAACTAATCATAAGAAGTACATTAATTTTTGTCTTTCAGCTCATTTATGCCAATAAGATCGGGATGAGTAGAACCCCGGACAACGCCGGGTAAACAACACTGGGTATCTAAAAATAATTACAATATAATGTTTTCCTGTTACTTGTTTATCTAAACATAAAACACATTAATTTTCGTATTTCAGCTAATTTATTTCAAGGAGATCGGGATAAGTGATTCCCGGGTAATCGGCACGGACTATCTAAAAATGTAAATTTATAATTATTTTTCCTCCGACTTATTCAGCTAAACTTAAAAGCATATTAATTTTCCTTTATTTAGGCGTAGCAGCGCGTGCCGGGTATTAGCTAGTGTAGTATATACATACCGAATTTTTAGTAGCACTTACAGTAATTATACATAATGACTAACGATTATACATAATTCACTTAAATCTTAGCTTATCATTATCATTATAAAGAGTGAAGGATAAAGTACTAGTGCCCTGTTTCGGCCTCATTATCCTTCCAGTTCTCTCTAAGTGGCCAACGTTGCCTTCATTTCCTAACTGGATGACATTCTAGTTTAAAATTGCCCACTTTTCTCTACATTTTTTTCCAACTTGTAGTCTCCACATGTTAATATAATTTTGTATTTTCCAAGAATGGGTTAAACTTTAAGTTGTGATACTATTTGTGCGTTTGTTTTATGATCGTGCCGTGTATATTTTGCCGTTCCTTTTATGAATTTTATCTCTGCTGCCGTGATGCGGTAAGCCTACTAATTTTTATAGCCTTTGTTTCACATTCATATGACAATGTCGTAGTATATTAAAATTATGATCAAAATGAACCAATTTTTATGTACTTTAAATAAAAAGATTCTTGAATGGCTTCTACCGACTCATCATTTTCATATTGACTTCCAGCCTCTTTTAACTGTATGTCCCAAGCATTAATGCTATTGTTCTGCCTTGTTCTTCGTTAAATACACGTACCACAGATTCAAAACTTGCAAGCCATAAAACGCATTCCACTTTTCTTTGAACGTCGATCTTGATAACAACGAGAAATATCGCATTAAGTACACCTCCCACATTTTAATTAATCATAACTCTCTAAGTATGAGGAATTATGAAATGAGGTTGGTATTAAAAGAAAGAGAAACTCGAAAAATTTTTGTTTTCATTGTTGCAGTTAATTCATTTGTCGCATGTTGAACAATAATGACATAAAACAAAATGGCGACTCCTCAGCAACGAGCACAAACAGTTTTCTGGTATGTAAAAGACCGTGTGCTTGCGACTCCAATACATGGTCTTCATGCTTTACGAACCCGTATCCTTGACACAATTGCAACAGTACCAATGGACATGTTGGACAGAACATGGCACGAAATCGAATACAGACTTGACATTGTTCTTGTTACTAATAGTGCACATATAGAGGTGTTTTAGTGTGTGACAATGTGTGGCAATGAAAATTCTTTGAGTTTCTGTTTCGCTTAATACTGGCCTTATTTCTTAATTCCGCGTACTTTGTTAGTTATGACTAATTAAAATGTAAGAGGTTTGAATAGGACACCCTGTTGTATTAATGATAGTTATTAGCATCTATTTTTTTCAGTGCCTAAAATGTAGTTATACATATGATTAAGAAAGTTATCTTGGGTTTTCCGCGTCAAGGATTCAAGGTTGGCCTCTGGCCACTGATTCCGACTTTTCGCCATGATCCCACATGTCATTATCTATCATTCCTTGATAATTATATATAGGATCATGTCGAAAAGTTGGAATCAGGGCGAGAGGCCACTTTGAATCCTTGACGCGGAAAACGCAAGAATTCTTTCTTAATCATACATATATTCGCTTAAATCTACAATATAACATACATATGTGTGTGTGTGTGTTTGTTTTTTTAGGCGCCCACGGTGGTACAGTGTTTACGTTTTTTGCCTCTAATACCGAGGGTTGTGAGTTTATTCCCGGCCGGGCCGATGGAAATTTACTATGGAAAAAACCAAGGGATATTTCTCTGGGAAGGACTTTAGCCGCGGATTTAGTGTCTGAATATTTTCGGGATCGTAAAGGAATATTAAGCCTACATTAGTGTCTCTCACCAAAACTTAACAGACCTTCCCCATCCAAGTAATATCATAATTGCTTAGTTGATGTCTCGTAGAGGCGATGTGCTGACTTGTTAACACTTGCTGACATATGTAGTGAAATAAGCGTAACTGAAATAACCTAGGATGAGAAACTCCCACTAGGGGAACACCTATCTCTGCACGAGGAACGTATGATGTGTGTGTGTATATATATATATATATATATATATATATATATAATTTACTTACTTTCTATTTAATATATTTATACACTTCATTTGGGGAGTTAATGCCTTTATAGTTTCAATGATTCTTCGTGTGGTCTTCTATAGTTTTAGATCTAGTGTCACTGTTCTGATTTAATGAACTGTAGTTGTTTTCTAGTCTCCTGTTATTCGTGGAATAACGATTCAGCTGCTGCTAGTGTATGAGCTTTAAGCTCACAGTGCTAAGCTATGTTTTGTGCTAAGGGAAGGTGATTTAATCACTACACTAATAACTTTAACTGAGTAGTTTTGGTGTTGAAACTTCATTACCTGGTGTTTTGTAGTTTGTTTAAGTTTGAGAGCTCTGAAGGGCTAGGTCTTGCTCCAACCAAGCAATAAGTTCATACCGTAAATTGTGGCGGCGTTAATATGGTAGAAGAGGGAATCAAACCCTGGGAAGAATTCTCTCTCACATTTGATGATTTTGTAAATAATATAACAGAATCTAAATTACCGTACGTATCGTCGCAGATAAGAAGTACCATCTTCGTAACATTGTTAATTACGTCTGTACATTTCCAGAATTGCAGCATACAGGCAAAGCACTGTACTTAACTCTTGAGTTCTCAAGTTCGTATATATCCTATTAGGAAGAAAACAAAGACATTTCTCAGTAGTTTATAGATTTTTCTGCAATATATATATATATATATATATATATATTACATTTTCCTCACTTGTTATAGTGACTACCAGAGGTCAGAGGTCCTCCATGTACTTGAGTGGTCAATAAAGTATGTGTGTGATCCGTAGTAAAAATGCCTCTCGACAGGTATATCACTGTAAGGCCCGGGTGAGGTGTGGCACGTTAAAGTACCTGTGAGGTGAGAGTTTAAACTTCGTTAATGCATTCTTCTTCTTCTTCTTCTTCTTATTATTATTATTATTATTATTACTATTACTATTATTAACTAACTAACTCGCTGACTCTAACAAACCCGTGGGCTCATGGCCGGCGGGGACATAAGCTCTCCATAAATCCCTATCCTGAGCTAATATTTTGCAATCATTCCCTGTATATTCTACTTCCCTTAATTCATGGTTAGTTTTATTCTCCCATCTCATTCTTGGTCTACCAACTGGGTTTTCTACACGTTTTCCTACAAGAAGCTTCAATACACCTCTTTCATTTCCCATTCATGCCACATATCTTGCCCATCGCAGTCTACGATACATAACTGTTCTTATTATGTCTGGTTTCTTATAAAGAAAATTTTGCTCACTGTTATGTAGTCTTCTCCATTCGCCTACTCTTCATTTCTCTTTGGTCCAAAATGATAACGATAATAATAATAATAATAATAATATAATAATAATAATAATAATAATAATAATAGTAATTATTATTATTATTTATTATTACTATTACTGCAGTATATTTCAGAATGTCCCGCGCCGAGCTCGAGCGGTTTAAGGCTTGATACATGGTGCAGAGCTACGGAACATCCGCCGGTTATATTCCCAGTGCGGGAGATAATTTTCTTATGGAATGTCCATCAGCATGGGACTGCTGCCCACCTAGCATCGTGAGGAATTTGGGTAGTTGTAAAAATTAGCGGTTATAGGGTGAGAAAACCAGCTGTAACGGCTGGAGTACCTGAATGCTGACAACATATCACCCCTCTGAAGTGGCTGGATGATCGTCCACGTGTGTGATTAACGCATGTAGATGTAAAGCTAGCAGCCGTTTGTTAGGTCAAGTGTTTTCTAATTATTTCGCGCCAAGGATTTGATGTTATTTCAGAATAATTGTAAAGATAAATCCAACAATAACCTCTTTAAAGCGATATATCCGTTTACAATGTGGGTATGGTTTTTTTTTTTTAGAATATTCCCAGAAAATTTTAAGTAAATCTGTTTGCTAGAATATGAGAAAATATGTATTTTTGGAATCAATGTTTTTATTATCAGCAGAGTAGGACATTACAGAAAACCGTATAATGTAGATATCAAAGCCAGATTGATTTTGTGTATACATACTTTGTAACATCAAAATATTTTCGCCGAATGTGCGGGAAAACGATCACTATTTTTACAAAGAGAGCTAAAACAAGTTTGGGGAAAAGAATCTTATATACTCAATCTAGGATTTAAAGAGAGATCAGGGCTTGCTTGGTTCAGGTTATGGGCATGGAAATTTTTAAAAATTAGCGACGATCACGATATGCGAATATGTCCAATGTGCGGGAGCTTTGAAGACGAGATACATATATTAGGAAAATGTAACCATTTAGAATGTTGGAGGCATCAGTTATTACCGGAAAGATTTCTAAATTCAAATCGTGGAAGATTGGCATGCAACGAGTTACTGGTAAACCCACAAAATTGGATAAACCTGGGTAGAATTCTGGACAAAACGCGGAAAATAAGAACAACACTTATTCAAGAATAAATATGTTAGCAAATTGCAATGCCATTAATTCTTAATAATTCTACATAACTAAGTTAATTTTTAATGTAATTGCATTGATATCTAATTGTAATATTACCTTTTTTTTAACATCATCTTATTGTAACGGACTGTCAACAGCACGTACGGCTTACTGCCCGTGCGATCCATATTTGTAAATAACATTGTATGTATCTTACTTTTAGTTTAATAAAGTCCTTATGTATACTTTGTAACATAAGCCATTTTCGATTTGATTGGTGCTAATCGCGAGACTGTAGGAAATGGATCTCACCTTTCCTCTCCCCCTGAACCCGGGCGGCCCGCAGTATCGACCTCATGTGAAATTCTAAGTGCAGAGCTGACCAAATGAAAGCCTGTGTCAGGGGTCATCCAAGCATACGGCCTGCTGGAGTAGTACTCTGTAATAAGACTTCAACGCAGATACATTTGAGCCAAGTTTACAAAAAAAATGTGCAGCTCTCACACACAACGCCTAAGTTACTATGTGTTACCGTGTTTAACTTTCCCGACCTTTCGTACACCTTCCTCATTAATGAAAACGTCAGTATGCAATGCGTACTTCTGTATTTTGCTTCTTAGTAGAAAATATTGCTTGACTGCCTGCGACAAGTTGGAAATGTTTGGAATGTACTTCCTCTTATTCTACTTCCTTCACAGTAGCCTCTGCTCGCACTGGAATTTCCTTCCTCAAGATCAGGGGTTGCCGCACATGTGGCAACTTTAAGTCACGCTTATACAGTTACCTGTTGTCTAATAATTAATTTCTCTTTGTTTATTTATTTATTTAAATTTATACTATATCATTAAAATTTTTTCTCGTTTTTTAATACCTTGTACATATTATATATTTAATTCGTTAAATTTAGAGTAAATCAAAGTAGATTATAAATATTGATTGTATTGTATTGTTTTTATAATAGCTATGTAATTGTTTATGTAGTTGTAAGACTATTTTTTTTTGTAATTTTTTAGAAACCTGGTTGAGTGGCAGACAAGGTCTTACGGCCTTAACTCTGCCAGGTAAAATAAAGCTATTTATTTATTTATTTATTCTCATCTTCACATATATCTTCCATAGTAATTCTGCCCGAAGGCAGGTCCTTCACTGCAATCATAGCATTTTCATGCTATGCTTGCAGCTTTACTAGGTGATTGTAGGTGTGGTAGCTTCCCGTTGCTTTCCACACCGGTGAAGGATGATGATGATAATGATAAGGAGGATGATGATGATGGCCATAGTTTTTTCGGGGACCGTTTGGGCCTTAAAGTTTTCCTGACATTTGTCTTACAGGTGAGGAAAAACTCCGATATAAACCTCACCCAGAAAAACTGCCCCGACCGGGGATCGAACGCGGGCCCGCTGCGTGACAAGGCAGCACGCTACCTCGAGACCACAGCGGTTGACCATATATATATATATATCCTTCTGTACGCGTGTTTGTCACTGAACGGCTAAACGACTGGAATGATTTTGGTGAAAATATTTTTGTGTGTCTGATTGGGTCCCTCGATGATTTAGATTCACAATTGGACAGAGAGGTGTAGGAGTTCATCTGAAGTGAAAATGTAAAAATCATTCTAGCGGTCACAATTTTCGATGATTCACAACGAAATACAGCATATCACATTAAAATAAATCGAGGTAGGTATTTTCCAGAAAAGAGCGAAATCAAACAATTAGAAGTAGAGGTTTACTTGAAATTCGAAACTAAAAACTGCCTAAACGATATGACCGACTTTAATTTAATATTTTGTGTATGTTTGAGTGGTTCCTGGATGATTTATATTCACAATTGGGCCCGGATGGTGGCGCAGCGATCGGGTTATTCGAATAGTTTTATGTCTAATTTGTAGTCATCTGCATTACCGACATATTCCGACCGACAACAGTGTGACGTATTAATGCACGCTTCTAGAGCCACAACAGATGGCAGTGAGGAGTTTTCTTGCGTACTTATTAATTAGTGAATTCTATAGTAAAGAAAGTAATATATTTCTTATCGTTCATACAGGACAACGTCTGTCGGGTCCGCTGGTATTTTATGTTATCTTAGGAATCATTGAGGAAATGAGATTTCTGATTGAAGTTTGACAGTAGAATATTTATTATTAGGGAGCGTTTTTTTTTGTTCTAAAGTTAAGATTTCAACATAGTATAATGAGAAGTTTGGCTTATGACTGTCTTTTGTTATGTTTCCACACATAAAGAGTTGAATAATATAATGTGAAGTAAGACTTTTGACTTTTATTTTGTTTCACACACAAACAGTTTAATATTATATACTATCTGCATTGCAACCTTACCTTCTATTACACAAAAATCCGCTCCCTATTTATTAATATATATTTAAAACTAATTACAACTCTCTCTTTGTGTCTCTCTCTCTCTCTCTCTTCTCTCCTCTCTCTCTCTCTCTCTCTCTCTCCTCTCTCCTCTCTCCCTCCCTGTCTGTCTATCTGCTTTAGTGCTGCCTTCTCTTTTTAAAAACATTTGCATTCCCTATACGCCTATGTCACAACCAGTCAGGAGATGATTCTTAACTCTGAATTACTTAAAGGCATGGAGGGGTTCCTTAGATGTGTGATCAGCTCAAAACCAAGGCTAAATCCGAAGCAACACCAACATTTGAGGAAAGAGAGCATAATTATATATTAGTACTTTTATTTTATTTCATTTAGCAGTTTAAATATCTTCCTGCGCCCATTTAATCTACTGTTATTCTCCTCCACATCTCTCTGTCATTCCAAATTCCATCGTCCAATCATTTAATCATTTTTCCCTCATGCTGCTCAAAACACCGTCATAAAGTTACTTTTGCCCGTCTTCTTCGTCTCCTACCAAGTGGCACCCAATCTAGTATTCTTCTTGGGAATCTGTCTTCTGTCATTAATACTTGAAGCATATATGTGTGATTAAGATGGTCAGATAATACTTCTGTCTTAAATTCCCTAATATTTGTATTACAGGTGTGGAAAAACCCATAAAAACTCACTCGTGAAACTTTTCCAGGGGATTAATGAAGCCCCTCTATAGACCACAGCGTTGGACTATAAAGAATGTTTGAACAAACAACTGGAGAAAGAAAATATGAATTTTTCTAAACATAATCTATTCCTTTTGGAATTAACTATTTGTGTATAAACTCTACCCTGGATGTTTTATGAACTAATCAAGTGTATGGAAGTGAAGTATGGTCAATCAGTAAGTACGACAAGAATAGACTAATAGCTCTAGAAAGGATTATTTACGCAGAAGTGCCAGAAAGTAAAAATTAGAACATGTCACAAATAAGGAAATTAGAAACATTATAGAAGCAGAAGAAAACATAATTGAAAGAATTGAGGAGAAGGAATTAAAATGGTTAGGATATATTTTAAGAATGGAAGATGAGCAATGGCCGAAACTACTATATCAATGGCAACAGAGAAGAAAGAAGAAAATAGGGAGACCAAAGTTAACATGGACGTAAAGCATGAAGATAGTAATGCAAGCAAGAGGATTAAGCATTGAAGATGACCATTATCGTAAGCGTTGGAGGTTTGGCACGGGAAGACGGCAGACCTGTAAAAAAACCGAAGATAGATTGATTAATAATATCATGATAAAAGTGTATCGTGTTACACAAATGTTTCAGGGGTTCTAGAGGGTGCTTTATAGACAAAGTTTTGATAAGGAACCCATGTCCGGAAACGTACCATTTCGATGTAAAGTAAGTTTGAAGATCGAAACAGAATGGGTTGATATCGTGTCTCTTGTGTTTTACTTTAAATATTACAGACTTCTAGGGTAGTACTACACCTGTCGAGTCGGAGGAAAATCATCTTGCATGAATTCTGGCGGCAGCAGAAATCATTGAGCACACACCAGGTCTAGTGGGGCGTGTGTATGAAAACATGCGTCGCAGGCACACGAACAACAGAATCGCCACGTGGAGTCACACGTGTAGTACAACACCTATAATTCTTTGTTAGTTATTCTGAAACACAAGACACACGAGATCAGCCCATTGTTTTTGTACTTTCAAACTTATTTTACATCGCAATTGTACGTTTCCGGACATGAGTTCCTTACCAAAACATCTACTATGTCCCCTCTACAACCCCTAGAAGTCTGTAATACTTATTCTGAGTCAGCGTGTATATTTTTCAAGTTAGTATTTTTCTTTTAGACACATGTAGTAACATATCTATTAATGATTTATTCAAAATTAAATGAATTTGTCCAAATAAATTAAATTCTTTATATCTATTTTGCTTCATCTCTTTTCCATATCCACTTTCAGTTAATTACATTGGTATAATTATTCTCTTTTCCCCATCAGAGACGAATTTCCCATACTCCCTAATGCTTCCTGTAAAAGTTCATTATTTCAGAATATCAAATATTTAATTTTAATGTTAGTGTTAGTATTTTTCTCTATAGGGAAAACGTTACCCTGAACAATTAAATAAAGCTCACATTTTTAATTTAATTAATCGCTGGTTTGAAAATATTTATACACAAATAGATTATTTGCGTTAAAAAGGATTACAGTATGTGTTAACATAGAGTGTGTAAATCAATTAAGGCATATGATTTAATTAACCCTGCTGTTTGTTCGAGACTATATAGAATATTATTTGTTCTATAATGCAGTTGCCTTTTCTGATTAAAATTTTTTCAAGTAGATTTGTCTGATTTAGTAATTGAGGTGGCTGGAAGCAAATTGGTGTAAGTGAAGGTTTTGGAGTAATTAGAAATACAGGTTTAAAGTTGAATTCGTATTGGCGAAAAATAGGCAATTGAAACTTGTAAGAATAATCCTTTATCGTCAACTAACACATACAATTACAATTACATTACTTTGCCACTAGATAAAATTATTCTTCAAAAATGTAATTATGCGCCAAACTCATTTTCTTTTTATGGAAAAGTCACTTACACCACTTTGCTTCTACCCGCCTCGATTGTTGTAACTTATCTAACGTTCGGGTCAATATGGCCCAACATACAATTTTATTACTTTATACTTTTTTTTTCAGAAACTATATCATGCTTTTATTATTATATGTATCTCCTTGACCTACCAGCCGCCTGCTGGCTTCATATCTGCTTGTCTTAGAAATTCGTTAATTAATTGCAGTAATTTACAACAATTACCTGTTTCAATGTTATTTTCTTTTCTTTTTTTAAAGTAACTAGTTTTTATGTCAGCCGCGGTGGGGCTAGTGATTATGTTCCTTGCCTATAGTTTCGAAGGACTCGGGTTCAAACCCGGCTTGGGTCGGTGGATTTTTAGGGTGGAAAAATCAAAGGGACAAGTCCTCCGAGAGGGACTCTAATCCGTGCGTCCAGAGTCTGAAGATTTTCAGGCTCGTACAAGAACCGCAAGCTGGAATAAAGAGGACTCTGTGCAAAATTTATCGACCGTTATCATCCAAGTAATACCTTAGTTACCCACTAGGTTGTCTCTTTGTGGCGATATGCTGACCACATATCACTCATTGACATCTATGAATAAATAACCTTACTAAATTAGCTTCGTTAAAACATTCCCACTAGACAGCACCCTAATCCCCACACGGGTAAATGCGGGGCATATACACTAGTTTTTAACCATTACTCCGATGCCATCACAAAAAGATAATTGAATGAATATCAGTTAGAAACATTAGCAAATGCCTCCAGCAGTGAAGAATTTTTTCTTAAAGTGAAAATAATATACGTCATGCATCTTAAAGTGGTTCTAATGACGATTCTGACCTACAGAATATATATATATATATATATATATATATATATATATATATATATATAATTACGTATTATAATATTACAATTCCTTAAAAATCAACATATACAGAATATATATTATTATAATGATATTACAATTCCTTAAAAAATCAACCTGTAGAAAGACACAAAAATCTTCATAAACTAGGATGTCTTTTCGCCTCAAACCTAATCACAAGGTATGCAACCAGTAGAATGGCTGATGTTAAAAGATAATCTAATGTAAGATTTAAAAATGCGGAGCATCAAAAAGAATCTGTGTATGAGAACAGTGTCTAATTTACCGTAGATAAGTAAGTCAGGATATAATATCTGAAAACATTTTTTAATTCTTAGAATTTGGGTCATTTGCTTCTGATAATTGACTTTCGGAGCTGTATGAAAAAATAAGCAGAACCTTCCGCAGCAAATTATCAACGAAAAGAACTGTAATAGCTCCGCATTCCCCTTTAAAAGTAGTATTTTTGTGGTGCATTATTTTCCGAATAAACACAAAATGTTGTGCTATTGTGTACACTTCATAAAGACAATGAAGTCACTAACAGGAATGACGTATTTGTACCCCGTACATCCTGCGTGAGACACTTGCGTTCCCTAGCGGAAGTTTGTTAACCAAGCTAATTTATTTACGCTTATTTACCTACAGATTAATAGGAATGATATGAAGTCTCAAATGTTTTTTGATTATAATGTAACTGGGCCAAGTATTAAGTATATAATATTACAATAGGAAACAAAAAAAATACAAATGACCTGTGATATATTTCTATAACATTCTTATTCCCGATGTATCTACTTGCAATGTACGTGTTATGGACTTTCACAGATGTGAACTGAAATGAAAACTAAATTGATGAGTAGAAGATTATACTTTGAAAGTCTTGGAAATTCATTGATAAAAGAACGTATTGTATAAAATAATTAATTTCCAAAAACGGAAAAAGCGCAAGAATTTTCTACAACATTGAATACTCTTAAATCAGTCATAAACTGTTATAATTCAGATAGTTTCTTATGTTACAAATGTGAATAATATATGTACTTGAAATTATTTAATTTTTTTGAGCTGTATTCTTACATATGTTTCTTATCATTTTTAATACAGAGTGATTCAAAAGTCTCTTGACATTTTCCTCATATCTTTAATTTATGTATTTATGTTATATGTAATTGGAAACTATGCTAACAATAGAGGAAAGATTAGCTGTAGTTTTCGCTCGTATACGAGGACTGACGTACGGGCAGGTCCAAGATGAATTCACTAGAAAGTTGAGAAAACCAAGTCCTAGCAGGCAAGCTATTAGAGATCTGGCAATGAAAATGAAACGGGCGGGATCTGTTGCTGATGAGGCACGTAGAGGGAGGCCGGCTACAACACCAGAAGACGTGCAAACCATACAGGATGCCATCTCACGGAGTCCCGATGCATCAACCAGACGACTCAGCAGAGAGTTTGGTATGTCCCAAAGCACTGTATGGTGTACTTTGCACTTCAAACTGAACAAACGCCCTTATCACATCCAGATAAAGCACAAGAGTTTGTAGCTCGACAAGCTGTGTGCGATGACCTGTTAAATGCCGTTGAAAATAAAGAACCCATGGAAGATGTGTTGTTCAGTGATGAGGCAACATTCCACACATGTGGGCATGTCAATAGACATAATTGCAGCATTTGGGCAGGCGAACAGCCGAACGCCATACAAGAGTTGCAGAGAGACACACCAAAGGTAAATGTGTGGCTGGGAATAACTTACTTACTTACTCACTGGCACTATCGAACCCGTAGGTTCATGGCCGCACGGACATAAGCCCTCCATACATCCCTATCCTGAGCTAATGCTTTCCAATCATTCCCGGTATAATCTACTTCCCTCAAATCATAGTTAATGTTATTCTCCCACCTCATTCTTGGTCTACCAACTGGGCGTTTTCCCTCTGGCTTTCCTACAAGAAGCCTCCATGCAAGTCTTTCATTCCCCATACGTGCAACATGTCCTGCCCATCGCAGTCTACGAGACTTAACTGTTCTTATTATATCTGGCTTCCTATAAAGACCATGTAGTTCATTGTTATTAAGTCTTCTCCATTCACCTGTTTGTTCATCTCTCTTTGGTCCAAAAATTTTCCTAAGTACTTTATTCTCAAATACTTGTAATCTCCTTTCCTCTCTTAAAGTAAGAGTCCATGTTTCGCACCCATATAATATAACTGGTAGAATAATAGTTTTTATATATTTTCAGTTTAACGTTTTTGAAAGGAGTTGGGACATCAAGAGTCTCTGCAATGCATAATAGCACGCATTTCCAGAATTGAGCCTATGTTTAATTTCTTTGTGCATCTCATTCCTATTTGTGATTATTGTTCCTAAGTATTTGAATTCAGCCACTTCCTCAAAATTTCCCTCATTTGTCATTAGCTGTCCATTTCCATTATATAATGAATTTCTACGTGTGACCATATATTTAGTTTTATTGATATTTACTTCCAGTCCTAATTTCTTAGTGTTACTCAACAGTGTGTGCGTATTGTCCTTTAGTATCTCCTCGCTATCGGCCAACAATACTACATCATCAGCATAAACTAACAGCTTATTAATACCATTGAGTTGTAAGCCTTCCTCATTCTCTAAAGATTTAATTGCATGCTCTAGTACAAAATTAAATAGTAGAGGAGATACTTCATCTCCTTGCTTCAACCCATTCTGGATTTCAAAAGTATCTGAAAACTGTTTGCCTACACGCACCCTACTCTTTGTGCCATTTAGACACATTCGTATAAGTCTAACTAACTTTTTAGGAATTCCGAACTCCAGCAGGATACTATATAACTTCTCCCTCTTAATTGAATCATATGCTTTTTTGAAGTCTACATACAGTTGATGTACAGTACATTATATTCCCATTTCTTTTCTAAAATCTGTCTTATACTAAAAATCTGATCTGTTGTAGACCTGTTTCTTCTAAATGCACATTGATGATCTCCTAGAATGTCATCAATATAGGGAGTAAGTCTGCTAACTAATATTTTGTTAGAATTTTGTATGAAGTTGAAAGTAATGAGATGTCCCTGTAGTTTTTGCAATCAGTTTTATCTCCTTTCTTATAAATTGGTACGATAATTGATTCCTTCCATTCATCTGGAAGAGCTTCTTTTTCCGAAATCATACTAAGCAACCAGCGTATCTTCTCCATCAATTTTTCTCCCCCTGATTTTATAAGTTCTGCTGGGATCTCATCTGAACCTGATGCTTTATTCATCTTCAGTTTTTCTATATAACAAAAACGAAAATGTACGGGCCGTTCATGTTTGTGGAAACAACAGCAACTGGAAATAACTATCTTGATATGTTAGAGCAATACCTGGAACCGCAGCTGCCACAGGATGCTGTAAAATATACTGTGGTTTTTCAGCAAGATGGTGCACCACACCATTTTGCCATCCTTGTTCATGACCACCTCAACGAAGTTTTCCCGGGTTGGTGGATCGGTCGTGATTCACCGAGAATTTTGGCTGCCCGCTTTCCAGATCTGACACCACTAGACATCTTTATTTGGGGTTACGTTAAGTCCAAAGTGTATGAAATGAAGATCAACACCTTACAGCAATAGAGAAAACGAATAGCTGCAGTGGTAGCTGCAATCACACCAGCTATGCTGGCAGAAGTGTTTCGTTGTACACAAGAAAGATGGAGTCTGTTCCTTGACTTCGAGGACCACCACGTTGAAATGTACTGACTTTATCATCCAGTAATCATTACTTTCCATATGTAATAACAAGTTTGGCATAAAACATTACTTTGACGAAAATGTCAACAAACTTTTGAATCTCCTTGTATATAACTTGTAATATAACACAGAAGTGCAATATTGATACGTAACATAAGCTTTTAGTATTTTCAATTCAAAGCTGTACAGAGCATAGTGTTATATAATATTGATTCATCCATATCCATAGTAATTCTGCCTGAGGGCAGGCCTTTCTCTGCAGTCATAACATTTTCATGCTATGTTTTGCAGCTTTAGTACGGAATTATAGGTGTGATAGCTTCCCGTTGCTTTCCGCACCGTTGAAGGATAATGATGATAATGATAAGGGTGATGGTAATGATGGCCGGATGATTTTTGGGGACCGTTGGGCCCTAAGCATCCTGACATTTGTCTTATTGGTGAGGAAAAATCCCGAAAAAACCTCACTCAGGAGCCTGTCCCGACCGGTAATCGAACCCTGGCCCGCTGCGTGACAAGGCTGCACGCTAGCTCGAGACCACAGCGGTGGACATAATATTGATATTTTTAGTTAATTGTATTTCTTCTTTTTTTTTCAATTTGTAGTTATTAAATTTAAAGAAGAATATACAAAATCAATTAATAGAATCCTAATAATTTTCCAAAAATATATTGAAACTAATATAAGACTTAGGTATTTTATCTCTGGGGAGTCTAATGAAACATTTTTAGAAAATCTGTGCTCCGGAATTCGTCTGACATAACTGTACCACTTTAATTTTCTATATTTAACGAAGTGTTACGTAAACTTTTGCCTGATTAGAATGATTCTAATTACTTCCAATCGACTTAGACTCTCTGATACACATACATTAAGCACTCGATCCCATCAGCACATTTTCTTTATATCCCTCATCACATCACCTATTACAATATTTTACACTTGCTATTGCTAAAAACTTCACAGCTACCGTAAACTCCATGGTGCGACAGGCCTAGAAGGCCCTTGGCCTACCAGACGGCTGCTGGCCTCACATCTACATGTGTTAATCACAGAGGTAGACTTTAATCCTGCCAGTGTAGGCGTGACATGTGGTCAATATGTTGGTTCCCCCAGTCGTTATAGTTGGTGTTTTCGACCTGGAAGCGCTACTTGTTGTAGCCACCCAAATTCCTCACGATGCAGGGTGGGCATCGGTCACATACTGGCCGAAATTTCATGAAAAAGAATTCCTCCATGGAGATCCAAACCAGCGCAGGTCCCGTAGTTTTGCCCAAAGGCTTCTTCTCTCAACCACTCGGCTACAGAACGTGTAATTCTTTTTTAATCTATGCCAGAGACTGTGAAACTATAACATCTTTCGGAAATAAACTGAAGAATTGTTTCTTACCTAACAGCAATGTCTCACTAATAGTATTTTTTTAACAATAATCTGTTTTTATATTATTTAATAAAAATATTATTAAGATTTATCAATATTCCTACCTGATGTCATATATATATATATATATATATATATATATATATACGCGATAGATTAATTCACGGTATTTTTTTGTGTGTTGTAGATAGGAGCTGTTCTTCCTTTATGCATCATATTCTGTTACTACTTTTAATTTTAAATATCGTTATTTTTATTGTGTTATTAGACATTGCTTTTATTATTGTTCACTTTGGTCAAATAACATTGGTCGACAAAGTTTTCTTCATAAGAAATCTGATAGTGAATCTAGTGCATTTTTTCATACTGAATTCAGATATGTAGTCGGAATTTTACTATCAGGCACAGTTTTTTTTATGACAGCTACTTTTTAAAAATTGATTTTAGCATTCTCTTTGACCTATCATAAGAACCTTCACCTTATATGTAGCGATTTTATTCAAGCTGTATTTAAGGGCTATCTATGATGAGCACGGTGAGCGTTTTCATCAGCAAATTTTCACAATGGAAAAGTGGTACCAAGGCAAGTGGAGTTCTAATATGCTGGCTGACTACTGTTGGACCAAGAAGAGAGATGTTCCATGCGCAAAATATGCCCGAAAATCACTATCTACCACTTTCGTGGTAAGTCAGAATGAGTTAGAGATAGATGGATTTTATTAAAAGTTATAAAAATGTAAATGAATATCTCAGAAACCTCTTGCCTGATAGGAAAAAACTGAAATGAAAATTAAATTCGGAATGAAAAATACTTAAAAAATCTCATATTTTTATTCTTGTAAAAGAAAAAAGTTCATTTTTTGTCGACCAGTGTAATCGTTTAGTACCTAATATTATTGAGATTTTTGTATTTGAATGTAACATATGTTTGTCCTGGTGAGTGGAAGGGGAAGGCCACATGGCCTTGACTCCACGAGGCTAAACATATGAATAAATAGAATCCCTATCAGATCATTTTAAATGGTCCATTTCCGTTGAAAGTAATTTTAATCTCAAATTATTATTCATCTCCCAAGACTCAGTTCATTACTTTATCTATGGTACAGCTATTGATTTATATATATTTGTATTTTTATATCATTATGTTATATTTTATCCCACAATGTCCCATTTAATATTTTATTGCTGATCTTCATATGCTCTTGACAAATAGTTTTGTTACTTTGTCTCCTATTTATAAGTGTAGCCATTGTATCGTTTAATATAAATATTTTCGTGTTCGGAAGTATATATTTTATCTCATATCTACGAATCATATACGCATAATGTTTTGTTTTTATAATGTTCCCATTCATTATATTCTTTCAACAATTTTCGTGGAATAAACTCCATGTTTTCATAATCATTTGTTATTTATAACCAACTGGTTATCTCAAAATAATAGGGTGTTAACAGTTTAATTTATAATAGATACATTACTTTCACTACACTTTTCTTCCAAGCTTATAGATATTTCTGTTGAATTCAAAATTATACCCTGCCATTTGTAACTAGAAATTCTTCTGACTTTCATTTTTTCCCAACTTTGCCCTTTATGTATTATATATAAGTCTCGTAGACTGCGATGGGCAGGACATATTGCGCGTATGGGGAATGAAAGACGTGCATGGAAACTTCTTGTAGGAAAGCAAGAAGGAAAACGCCCAGTTGATAACAAAGAATGAGATGGTAGAACAACATTAACTACGATTTGAGGGAAGTAGATTATACAGGGAATGATTGGAAAGCATTAGCTCAGGATAGGGATGTATGGAGTGCTTATGTCCGCACGGCCATGAACCTACGGGTTCGATAGTGCCAGTGAGTAAGTAAGCAAGTAAGTGGTAGCTTCCCGTTGCTTTCCACACCGGTTAAGGATGATGATGATGATGATAAAGATAAGTATCTATATATATATATATATATATATATATATAGTCCACCGCTGTTGTCTCAAGGTACCGTGCTGCCTTGTCACGCAGCGGGCCCGGGTTCGATCCCCGGTCGGGGCAGTTTTTCTGGGTGAGGTTCTTATCGAGGTTTTTCCTCACCAGTAAGACAAATGTCAGGAAAACTTTAAGGCCCAAACGGTCCCCGAAATCATATGGCCATCATCTTTATCATCATCATCCTTATCATTATCATCATCATCATCATTCTTCACCGGTGTGGAAAGCAACGGGAAGCTACCACTTACTTGCTTACTTACTCACTGGCAATATCGAACCCGTAGGTTCATGGCCGTGCGGACATAATCTCTCCATACATCCCTATCCTGAGCTAATACTTTCCAATCATTCCCTGTATAATCTACTTCCCTCAAATCATAGTTAATGTTGTTCTCCCACCTCATTCTTGGTCTACCAACTGGGCGTTTTCCTTCTGGCTTTCCTACAAGAAGCCTCCATGCAAGTCTTTCATTCCCCATACGCGCAACATGTCATGCCCATCGCAGTCTACGAGACTTAACTGTTCTTATTATATCTGACTTCCTATAAAGACCATGTAGTTCACTGTAATGCAGTCTTCTCCATTCACGTGTCTGTTCATCTCTCTTTGGTCCAAAAATTTTCCTAAGAACTTTATTCTCAAATACTCGTAATGTCCTTTCCTCCCTTAAAGTAAGAGTCCATGTTTCGCACCCATATAATATAACTGGTAGAATAATAGTTTTATATATTTTCAGCTTAACGTTTTTTGAAAGGAGTTGGGACATCAAAAGTCTCTGCAATGCATAATAGCATGCATTTCTAGAATTGAGCCTATGTTTAATTTCTTTGTGCATCTCATTCCTATTTGTGATTATTGTTCCTAGGTATTTGAATTCAGCCACTTCCTCAAAATTTCCCTCATTTGTCATTAGCTGTCCATTTCCATTATATACTGAATTTCTACGTGTGACCATATATTTAGTTTTACTGATATTTACTTCCAGTCCTAATTTCTTAGTGTTACTCAATAGTGTGTGCGTGTTGGCCTTTAGTATCTCCTCGCTATCGGCCAGTAGTACTACATCATCATAAGTAATGCCACGAGTGTATTTCCAAATTATCGATAAATTCACGACTCACGAAGTGAGGAGTGAATTTATCTAGAGAATTTGGAAATCAAGAGTGGCATTTGTTAGGACTATTTACGAATAAAATTAAGCTGTTTACTCACAAATCATTATTTAACTATAGTTATTTTAAAATATTTATATATTTAATGTAAACGGCGATGTTTGAAAACAAATGAGAAACGATAGGTGCGCTTCTACTGCTTCTTTTGTTTATCACTGCAACCAGATCATACTATTTATTGCCAAAGGAACGCAATGTTGTAAGGAGGAGCTTTCTTTAATATGGTAATTATAACCCTGATAAATATTTGGTGAAACACGACTCTGATTGGTTGTAAAACAGAAATCATTGAAACGTGATTGGTCATTGACTCCCATTTGGGGCATGAGTTAAATAGTCAGCATAAACTAACGGCTTATTAATACCATTGAGTTGTAAGCCTTTATCATTCTCTAAAGATTTAATGGCATGCTCTAGTACACAATTAAATAGTAGAGGAGATAGTGCATCTCCTTGCTTCAACCCATTCTGGATTTCAAAAGTGTCTGAAAACTGTTTGCCTACACGCACCCTACTCTTTGAGCCATTTAGACACATTCGTATAAGTCTAACTAACTTTTTAGGAATTACGAACTCCAGCAGGATACTATATAACTTCTCCCTCTTAATTGAATCATATGCTTTTTTGAAGTCTACACAATTCCCTAGTAAAGCTGCAAGCATAGCATGAAAATGCTATGATTGCAGTGAAGGACCTGCCTTCGGGCAGAATTACTATGAATGGATATATATAGGCCTATATGGTATGATAAGAAAAATAAATGCCTGGACGGGATTCGAACCCGGAACTCTGAATCTGTACCTCACCGTGTTATCGTTTACACCACCAGGCGAATCCAGTTCAAAGACTTATTTTTCTTATATATGTATTATATTCTCCATTATTACTAGATGTCGCGAGAACTCGGTCTTCGCTGCCATCTAGTGGCTGACTATAACAAGTAAGCAAATTAAAGAGAATATTTTTACTTTATAGCAGTGACGCTTTATAGATGTTATAATTAAATGTTTAACATTGAGCAATGGAAGCTTAATAATGGAGAATATAATACATATATAAGAAAAATATGTGTTTGAATTGGATTCGCCTGGTGGTGTAGTGGATAACACGCTGAGGTACAGACTCAGAGTTCCAGATTCGAATCCCGTCCAGGCATTTATTTTTCTTATCATACCATATTAATCTTGCATTGCTCAATGTTAAACATTTATTTATAACATATATATATATATATATATATATATATATATAATTCGCCCTGTTACTGGTGTTTAATGGTACATTGTCTGAAGCTTTTTCTAAGTCGACTAATGATAAATGGTGCTGTTTTCCTAGTGCATATCAATATCAAATTATAATTATCAAATATAAAGGCATTTAACAACTGATAACTCAGCAAGGGAACTGTCAACCATTGCCTGCCGAAACCTACCTTGAAATTTCTTCCAGAGAAGCGTTGTAATGTACAAAGGCGTATCAAAAAAAAAATATCGTTTTTAAGTGTAAGACACTAAAATCAAGCGCCACATTTCTCATTTAAACTATAAGGAAATGATACGACTGCTGTATTGGCAGATTGGAAAACCCTCACTACCCGCCGCCCTCGCTGCGTCCCGCCTCACTCTATTCTTAACTCAAGCAGGGATGTACATTTGCTCCATACAGTGGGCTGCTATTTCTGGATTCTGAATTGGATTAATGTGCCTTGCACTTTAAAACGGCAGTTTTTTTAACACGGTCGGTCCTGGTATATCGAAACGTTTCTCTGAGAGAAGTTTCAAAGAAGTTCCTTTGTCAGATCTCAAATTGTCTGTTTGGTCTTTGTCTAAAAACCGGTATATTTTCTTGGTTTGTTCCCTATAGATATTCGTTTCCCACATTTTGAAATAACAGAGTTTAATGTTCTGCTAATCAGACTAAAATCATACGTCTATTTTTCAGAGATAACAAGATTATGTCTTATTCCTGAGGCAAACATTACACCATATCCACCCTTTTTTCTTTTTTGATATCGAAATCTTTTCATCTGTCTTCAATGGCAACATATATTTTTTTTTTCCATTCTCATATGAACAAACAATCTTAAATGATAGATTCAACAAACCATTATTCTCGCTGTTTTCCCCTTAAGATAAAAATTTTAAAACTCTAAAATATATACAAAACCTATTTTTGATGAATACGTTATAGACATAGGAAATTGCTGGTTGACGTTATACTTCGTGGTATTTTAAATTCAAATCTTTTTTTCTGTACTTTATTCTTGAATTTTTACATAAGTAAGGATTTTGTGAAAGTTTTCTTTCACAAGTAACTGCACAAAATGCCAGGTCTGAAAAGTAATTTGAAAGTCTTAAAATGCTTTCGAAGTATGAATTTTGATCAATGGTGTTTTTCCATTCAAAATTGAGAAATGTATATGAAATTATTGAAAAAAAAACGTTTTCATAAGTTTTCCATTATGATAGAAAATTAATATTATACGTTACTGAATATTTGCTGGTGTCATTTAGTATTTATACGTAAGCCAATTTCCGTATTGGAATAAATCATTTGTGGTCCATAAGTGCTTATGTAAGCTATTGAAGGGACGAGAAATATCATGTTTTCAAACAGGTAATTTATTCCCCTGAAAGTAGTTTTCTGAAATATTAATAGTATTAGTTGCTGACAACATGAACTCTTTTAATGCTAGTGTCACAACTATAATCGTTTTTTAAGATAGAATTCACAATTCTTACTAGAATTCCATATGTCTTTTTTATATTTTTAAAATATCTAATATTTGCGGATATTATAAATGAAGTGTTTCGTTTTTTGTGTATTTATACGATAATTATTAAATCTTATGAGTTATATTTTTTTTCAATTTATATTGCTCTTTTAAATACAGTCCTAAAAATGATTGAACTTTATTGCTTATAGAACCCGCAGGTTCAAATCCGCGTTCAGTAAATCCCTCCATTGATCCTTTCCATCGGTCAACTTAGTCCAGATCATATCTGCGGTGTCAAATTCCCTATAATCCTTCCACTTAAGCCTAAACCTTCCTAATTGTCATTTACCCAATTAAACAAAATATGTATTGCCACCCATATAAGCCACATGACTTTCCATCCATAGTAATTCTGCCCGAGGATAAGTCTTTCACTGCATTGATAGCATTTTCATGCTATACTTTGCAGTTTTACTAGGGAATTATAGGTGTGGTTGTTTCCCGTTCCTTTCCACTTTAATGTCGTAGAATTTATAATCATAATAACATTAAATTAATATTAGTCATTATCTGCTATTTAACGTGTCCTAATCTTGGGGGAGTTATTGACTTTTGAATTAAAATTCCCTCTTTGAACAGTAGAGATAATAGTTAGGACGAGGGGACAATTCTTATTTTCTCTTTGAAGATTTACTGTTGACGTTATAATGCTATATTTTGTACACTCTGACCAAGTGGAGAGTAGTCCTGGAGTCTGGCAGCGCTGTTGCTCTCGAACTATATGTTTAAAGAAACAAACGTAATGCTCACATGGTGAGACAAATGGATAACAACATTCGTAAACATCTGTCTCTCTAGTGCTGACAAACTATATAAATAATCTTCTGAAGCTATCTTAAGACCAAAAGTAGTAAAAACATAATATATTTTACAACAATAAAATTTAATTAGTTGGAAAATCAGTCACCTTTTTGTGGTCATTAGAGTTCCTACGTCCCAGTATGTAGTTTGGGTTCGGTTTCAGTCTGTGAGGGGATTTAGTATCTCCAACTTGTATCTGGGTGTGTGCTCCTTGTTTTGTGGTGCCCTATGATGTCTTTGGCGGTTCCCTGACGCCACTAATCCATTAAGGACCGCCACTATGTGCTTGTCTGATGTGTGATTCAAAATTCCTGTTCCCTGCATACTGCCGATCCGCCCAGGGAATGAACTTGTAATTTCCAAGTAAGGGTGCTATTCCTAGAATGAGAGGAATGATTAATGTAATTAAACATAGTAAAAATTACAGTAAACTATATGTTTCTGTATTTTTTAAGGTTACATTACGTAATTATCTACTTGTCAAGTAACGATTTCGTTTAAATAATTAATAAAGGCTGTACTAGTAGTATTTCGACCTCATAGTAATCTAATATATAAAAATGAATGTTTGTTTGTTTGTTTGTTTGTTTGTTCGTACTTAATGCGCGGCCATACCGTTGATCCGATTGTGATGGGGCTTTTTGCAAAATATTCAGAACGTACCCGGGATGAACATAGGCTATAAGAGAGTTGGGCTACTCAAATTCTACGCCTTTAAAAATCACACATTTTAGTGGAAAACGTGAAAAAAGTAGCTCCTTGGACGCTTAAATGGGTTACGCTACCTAAACCATAACAAATATAAAAAAAATTAAAATACAGAGAATTGGATATCTTGAAAAAACTCTACAAAACCGTCCGCGACAACATATGTTTATCTCTTACGGATAACTCACAATAATCATATTTGTCTTTCATTGATGACAAGAAAATCGAGACAAATACGTAGATTCCTGCGCAAGCATAGCAGCACATGGCGGGTGTTCTTTTACGGATAACTCACAATAATGAATTTTGTATTTTAGCTCATTTATGCCAAGAAGATCGAGATAAGTAGATTCCCGGGCAACACCGGGTAATCAGCACAGGGAATCTTGAAATAACTACGATACATATTTATAATTATTTTTCATTTTACTTATTCAACTAATCAAAAAACGTACATTAATTTTTGTCTTTTAGCTCATTTATACCAAGAAGATCGGGATGAGTAGATTCCCGGACTACGCCGGGTAATCAGCACGGGGTTTCTAAAAATATAAATTTATAATTATTTTTCCTTTTACTTATTCAACTAAACATTAAAGCACATTACATTTCACTTATTTAGGCGTAGCAGCGCACACCGGGTATTAGCTAGTATTAATAAGAAATGAGATGCCTAGCCAATACTTTTGGAATTAAACTTCTCGTTGTGCATATTATTAGAAAAAATATATAAACCACAATTTTACAACGCAATAAACAAAATGAATATTTCACTTTTACTTCACAATTATCTAAAATCTGTCTAAAGCTTTAATTAAAAGTTAACGAAAAGAACACACCTGGTTAGATTTAAAATCGGTTGGTTAAGTTTTGAGTTTGCTTGATCTCGATAAGTGGTGTTTTCTTCATGTACGGATCATACCTTTAATATTGCTCGTAATAATAATGTCACGGAAAAATAACTATTTTTTGCATTGCGATTAATTAATATTTGTTCAATATATCGGTTATTAACAGGTTAATTCATTTTACTGATAAATGGGTTAAATAAGATACAATAATAAATAATAAAATTGACATATATATTGCCCAAAAACTCTTGAGTTATGAAGACGTTAATTGCTGTCTCACGTTGTGTTGACATTTTGAAGCAGACATTCTCTTCATGCCCGATGTTACAACCTTTTGAAAAATGATTTGTGTCCCAAAAAGAATTACTGGTTCAGATTGGGTTTGATTTTCGGTAGAGCCGGATTCTCTTCTCAAGGTCGGAAATTGGTACACTGGATAGGAAAACACTTCAAAATAATAAAACAATGTTTCTTGTAGAAATAATTACAAATTTATTCACTTTGTAGGTTCCCAGCAGATTAAGTAAATGTAAGTGGTATTATTTTTCACTATCAATTAAAATAAATTCTTTTCTTTTTTGGAATCAATTATTCTTGTATTAAATATTACATTTTATCTTGAGAACTCTTCTTGCTTCTGTCTTTGTGGAAAGTTGTATGCAGAATGACTAGTGTAAACCCTTTTATAATTATAAAGAGCCTTATTACATCACATGATGGTAATTTTAAATTCTATTGGTTAATATTCCTTTAAATATAAGGTATAAATTTGATTTGTTAAACAATAAAGTTAATTGTTTTAACATCCAATCAGAGTTTAGTTTACTTTCATTTAAGAATATGTAGTTAAGCAGGTGTTCTTATTACAGTTATAACAGAAGGCTTTATAATTTTCACAATAATGATTTAAAACAATTTTTAAAAGCATTCTTTGCAAATACTGTTATGTAATACAATTTCTTTGTTATTGAGACATTTTTATTCAACAATAACCAACAATGAATTATTTAGATGATTTTATTTATTTAAGTTATATTTAAATATTAAATGAATTTTAAAATACAAAATTATTAACTTTAACTTTCATATTTATTATAATATTAAAATTCTGCTTTAGTTACAATATTGTACATTTAAATCGCCGCTTCTCAAAACATATAGGGTCAAAGGCGTTATGTTGTAGATTGGAAGCTGCCTGGATCGAATCTTGCCCGATCCCAAGGTAAGTCATGGTAGTATTTATATATTTAATAATATGACCTCAAATGTGTTTAGTTATATGGTGCATGTATGAAATTGGAATAGAAAAGACGATTAGAAGTGGAGAAAGAAGAAATCCTAGAAAGGCGCCTAGTGGAAAAAAGAAAATGTATTTTTTCGATAATTGATCAATCGTTCGTTCATTTGAGCGATTCAGTAAAACTAAATAATTTTTAGGAACAAAATTACCTTTCTATGATATAACATTAATGCAAAACGACAAGTTTTGATACCTTATAGAAAGAGAATTCCGTTTACATAATCAAGTCAGCTATGTCAGTTTTTATTAATACAGGGTTAGTACAATTGAAACCAATTTATCAGCAATACAAATTGCCTTCGGTTTCGTTATTCCCCCTCTCTGTGTCTGTCTCATTCTATCCAATGGCATGTCGCTTAAAAGCAGCCCCTTGCTTCCTGCCCTTTGACACCTCTAGAACCGTTTAAAATAATATTGATGTAACCACCACTTACCCTCTGCATTAGGACATGAAAGCCTTAGTTAATTTCATCAGATTTCTGTATAAAAATTTGAATGTAATTTGTGGCACGTGAGGTGTTTGCTTCCAACAGGCGCCCTTTCGCTCTCTCTCTCTCTCTCTCTCTCTCTCTCTCTCTCTCTCTCTCTCTCTGACGCTTTCAATGGCCGACTCGTGAAGCTTTGAAGCCCCCATTTCGCTTCTAATGGAACACCCAGGGCTTTGGTCGCAGATACGATCTGCACTTAATGGTCTACCCTTACTCTAATATTTTGTTATATGTAATATAATTTAATATTTTAATGTCGGGCAAATTAACAAGCGCCCTTACACTTTCCAAAAGTTTAATATTCGATTGACGTTCTTGGGTGAATGATATTATTATTATTATTATTATTATTATTATTATTATTATTATTATATGAGTAGTATTAGTATTATTTGCAGAAGCATGGACAGTACTTAAAAATATAAAAAATATGTAGCAATGAGTAAGATACAAGGCCAACCTGAAATTATATAAATGAAAGATTGGAAGAAACGTTTTGAAAAATTGCCTAATAAATATGTAAATGTGTATGTAGGTAAATAAGTATGGGAATATAAAGACACAGGACTGGATATATGTTATGATGAGCCAGAAACAGCAATAAATAAAATAAAAACTGGAAAGGCCCCAAGACCGGGAGGAATTAATTTGGAATTTCTAAAATATGTAGGTTCGAAAGCAATCAAGTTAGTGAATAAATGAATAAGCTCATTTTTAAAGAAAATATCTCAATGCAAAAGAGAATGGGTTATTAAGCAGCGCCTATAAAAATGGGAAAACAGAAAATGTGATAATTAGAAAGGGATTTGTGTAATAAACCCCTTCATGACATTAGGAACATTATGAAAATATATCTGGAAATTGAATTTATTGTTACAAAGTATCATTGTAGTTTTGCAGCTGGCAAATCATGTTTTGATCCCATTTTCAATTTAAGACAGATTAAAAAATAAAATAAAATAAAGAAGTTGAACTAGTTTTCTTTGCCCGTAAAAATATCCGACAGTATCCCCAAAGAAACTATTGTGGAAGGCAAGGTAAATAGCAGGCATGGTCAATCCTCTCACTTGTGTAATAAAACAATATATCGTTGTAACAACTGTCAAGTTAAAAAAGTATCAAAATTATCGCACCCATTTTACACAAGCAAGATGTTAAAATATACAGTCGATATGCCCAATTCACCACTTAATGTTTGAAATGGTCAACACGTTTCCACAGCCAAGCTGTCATCCACAAGACCAGATATTGAGTCAATATCTGGTCTTCAGGATGACAGCTTGAGTCAATATCTGGTCTTCAGGATGACAGCTTGAGTCAATATCTGTTCTTCAGGATGACAGCTTGAGTCAATATCTGGTCTTGAGGATGACAGCTTGAGTCAATATTTGGTCTTGAGGATGACAGCTTGAGTCAATATTTGGTCTTGAGGATGACAGCTTGAGTCAATATTTGGTCTTGAGGATGACAGCTTGAGTCAATATTTGGTCTTGAGGATGACAGCTTGAGTCAATATTTGGTCTTGAGGATGACAGCTTGAGTCAATATCTGGTCTTGAGGATGACACCTTGAGCCAATATCTGGTCTTCAGGATGACAGCGTGGCTGTGGAAACGTGTTGACCATTTCAAAACATTAATTGGTGAATTGGACATATTGACTGTAGGACATATTTAAATATTTTATCACCAAGAACATCACTTGTGTATTAAAAAAAAGCAATATGCTGCTTATCACTTATCCTGTTAAAAATGTTCAAGCAAATGAGTTTAAAATGTTAGAAGGATGGGAATGCAAATAAGAGAGATAACATATTTTTCTCTAATCCACTTTTTGCGGATGACTAAATCAATATTGCACAGGATAACGCAGATGCCGATTATATGTGCAGAGAAAATACAAAAAGAGTAAAGAAAGCTAGGATTACAAATATATTAAAATGAAACAGAATATATGACTGTGGGTAATGGTGAAATTGAAGGACAACAAATTAAGAAAGTTGGAAACTTAAAATATTTAGGGTTCAGTATTACAGGAAGATCGATCATCAAAACTAGAAATAATTAGATGCATATGCCAAGGAAAACGAACTATTGGAATGTTAAGTTCATTACTTTGGATTACTAATAATAAAGAAAATAACTTATAAATGAGTAGTGGATAGTGTGAACCTTTATGGTATGGAAACATGAAAATAGATATAACAGAAAGGAATACTGAGAGCCTCTGATTTTGACTTATTTAGATGAGGTGCTAGGAATTAAGGAATGAAAGAATAAAGAATGTTATAAGGTAATTAATTAATGTAGAGAAACATGAAGTAAAAGTGATATATGAGGAAAGACTAAACTGAATAGGATATGTACTTAGAATGGAAGAAGGAAGGCTATCTGTGGAAATGATGCGATGGTCACCATATGGGAGAGACAGGAAAGGAAGACTAAATAGAAACTGGATAGATAGATAGATCAAGAAAATCTGTAGAACTAAGGGACTAAAAGATACAGATGTACTGTATGGAATGGGTCACAATGGACAAAAGTGAAATAGTAGACATGCTACAGCAATGTAGAAAGTCCTAAATAATTAACGAACATTATAATAATAATAATAATAATAATAATAATTTCAATTATAATTATAATAATATAATAATAATAATTTTAATAATAATAATAATAATAATAATAATAATAATAATAATAATAATAATAATAATAATAATAATAATAATAATATACGTCCCTCGTGGAGCTATGGATGAATTAGAGAAAGCTAATTTCTTGAGGATGACGGACAACCATTGTATTATGAATAATTTCCGGAATAAGAAATCTTCTTCTTCTTCCTCTTACAAGGATTAAATCTTATTGGTTCGTTCCAGCTCCAAGTATCTTAGCTGCAGTATCCATCTCTTTCGTGGGCGTCCACAATCTCTTTCCTCTTCTCGGTTGATAGTTCAGACTTTACCAAGGCAATCTCTTGGTACCCATTCTCGAGATATGTTCGTACCATTTTCTCGTATACTCTTCTGTTTTAACTGTCAGACTGAATATTTGTAGTTCTTTACGAATATCTTCACTTCGTTTTTTATTAATTAAAGTATATCCTGCCAAATTTCGTAAATATTTCATTTCTGCGGCTTCTATTCTTCTAATTGCCTGTTTATCCACAGTCCTTATTTCTGAGCCATACAATATTGGAGGCACATCCAATACTTAGGAAAGTTTTAATGTGTTTATTTTCTTTCTTTCTTTCCCGGTGTTCTTTTAATCCATCCGTCGTAATTCTGCTCCAGGGCAGGTGTTTCTCACTGCAGTCATAGCATTTTCATGCTATGCTTTGCAGCTTTACTAGGAAATTATAGGTGTGGTAGCTTCCCGTTGCTTTCCACAGTTCTTTTAATTGTGCCACATAAATATTGAAATATTTGTATTTTATCATTTATGTCCTTTTCTCTATTACAGCCTAAAGATACACCTAGATAATTTAAATATTTTACCTGTTTTAGCATTTTGTCATTTAGTATTTTTTTATGTTTCCATTTCTTTGCCACACTGGGCAATTTCTTTAGTTTTTGATGAATAAATTTCTAGGTTGTTATCTTGTACAAAACATTATTTATTATTATTATTATTATTATTATTATTATTATTATTATTATTATTATTATTATTAGTGGCCTATGTATTATAACAACGGCTGTATGTTTCTATGAAACCCACTGCTCTACACGTTCTTTGTGTCACGTTGTTGGTATATTGGAGGGATAAATTTGAATTTTGAATTCACTCAAAACTTCTTGAGATTACGTTTACTCTGGTGATGCAATTTGTTTTCTGCATAGAGAGAACTATAGAACGAGGACATGTTCATATTTGTTTAGTGTATACGGTTTAAGGATGATGATGATGAAGATGATGAGATTATAAAAACCGTTGACCGAAAACAGTATGTTCCAGTAAAAATCACCAAACGGTCCACCAGGCTTAATATCTTCATCCTACGCGATGGGCGAATTCTTTTAAACAAAATGACATGACTTCTGAGCTTATGTTGCTGAGGAGAAGTTTGTGATTTAATGCTGATTGGAATAGATCATGAGGAAACAGTGCTGCAAATACAGACTTCATTCAAGGCTAAGTACTGAATTCAAATCCCGGTTTTCTATTTTATGTCCTTCGCCATGGGAAATTCAGTAGATTTCCAATCTTCCACTACGGAAAACCGGGAATAAATCTCAATAGAGTAATTTATTTTAAATCTCCACATTTTATCCATGTATATGTCCTGTGCTTGTGTCAAAAAGGAAAAATAAATAATACTATAAACAGCATACGAACAAAATGGAAACGAATACATTAAAAGAAAACAATATATATATTCATAAAATTGTTTTAAAATCCATTCCTCTCACATTGCCGATCAATAAACTATCTCAAGGTAAAATTGAGAACTTATCTCAAAACTCTATAGTAGTGTCAATTTTGTATTTTAAAAAAATTAAAAAATGTATAAATTATTATAATATAGTTACTTCAGTGTTTTGAATTACCACATTAATTTTTAATTTAATTTTCATGTTAACAGCAGTTTATATTAGTTTGAGAGTTATATGTATATACTTTTGTATCTACTTTGCTGTTTGAATAGAAGTTAAAGGTCATATAACGTAACTTTTTCATTTTAAATAAAATTTTGTTCTCATTATTATTACTACTAGTATTATTATTAACTGTCACATTCGAACCCGTAGGTTCATGGCCGGCGCTAATAAACTCTCCATACAACCCTATCTGGCCGATGCTCTCCAATCGTTATCTGTATAATCAATTTCCCTCGAATCATATTTAATATTCTCTCACCTCATTCTTATTCTATGAACTGGGAAATTCTCTCTGCTTTTTATTATTATTATTATTATTATTATTATTATTATTATTATTATTATTATTATTATTATTATTATTGATGTCGTTACTATTTTACTATTGATTTTGTTGTTAGAGCAATTAGAAATTTTACAAATCCCCTTTCTCCAATATTTAGAATAACACATGTAGACCTACTCAATATTTATAAACCATTAATAATGTTTTGAGAACTTTTCAAGACATAATAATAATAATGCTTTCTAAGTTTATATAAGAAAACCAGTACTTTACGGTTGCTTTTATTTTCGTTTTAACCAATGTAGAAAATGAACACATGGAATTTGTTAAACCTGTGGTGTATGATGCAATATTACAATAGCTATGGAATTTTGTATCTTTTTAAATTTGGAGAGTACTTGTTTGTTGGCGTGTTTTTGTAAAGCGTGGTTCCCTCAGGTGCTATTTAACTATTTCCTTTGACAAGCCACAAACAGTGGGTATTAGTGAAATCCTCGTGTTTTGTCGGAGTCTCGCATGGATGACATGCATTTTCCCCCTTCGTCACGACATCGTATTAAGTATTTACATTTAATAACAGTCCCTTTGCCATTCAAGATCCCTGGCATTGTGTTGGTTTCGGGCTGGACCCAACTAGCACATCGTCATGGACTTGCATATAGTAGAAAATAATGAATGAATGTGAAATCGCTTCTTCCACTTGAACAATCTGAACAAATAATAATAATAATAATAATAATAATAATAATAATAATAATAATAATAATAATAATAATAATAATAATAATAATAATAATAATATTTTATCTATTCTGGTAGAGTTAGGTTAGAAGGCCTTTTCCTACTCTCAGCAAATTTTATTATTGAGAATTTATTTTAAATTGACAGGAATTTATTGAGAACATCAAATGAAATAAATATTTGTGCTAAGATATATTTCCAGTTAAAGAACTGAGAAATATTCATGTAATAATTAATATCAATTCTGAACAAAATTGTACTTCAGCAATATTCTTTTTAAATGGTATCGAACATAAATCTTACACTCGTAGTTTTCAAGCAGAATTCTGTTGTTTTAACATTTATTCAAGTACAAATATTTTTTAGTGTTGTACATAGTCACATTATTGTTAATTTTGTATGTATACATTGTTTCAAACTTGACGTTTCAAAATTTGGAAATCAGCATTCACAAAGACTCTACTTATGTGATTTTTTACAGATAATATTTCGTCAATGTTCTTATCCTCGAATTTTTTCTTCGGCCGTATAATGACTTAACTTCTGGTGTGAAGGAAGTAAAATAGTAATTCCAAAATTTAAAAAAACTTATGAAAAAATAGTAAAATATTTGTTTCTTTCTAGTCTAAATGATTTGTGTTGTGGCATTATGTCGGCTAATAAATTTACTAATGCCGTAGAAATAATTCGAACCGAATGTTATGTAGTGTGAAGAAAATGGAGGAATTTTTATTGTTTAAAGATAGAGATGAATGGAGGAAGAGAATCAAAACTTAATACTCAGCACAGGGAGATGTTTTATACATTTGAAACCTGTTAAAAGTAATATTATTAAATTTAATACGTATACAAGATAAGAATAAAAAGTAAAATATTTAAACGAGCAAAGTACTCCTTCAGACAAAAAATTGGGACGAGTCTGGAAACTAAGTGTCATTCGGCAGACTTTGGGAATTCATTCACGTCAGTCATTTTTATGGGCACTTTTCTTTTGCATAAACGATAAAAATATTTTAAAGCAATTTTCAAGGTTTATTGAATAATCATGTGATAGTGGTTAGTGAAACATCGATATTATTTTCATGAATTATATCGAAAATTTCAGTTTGAAGCGTAATTAACTAATTTTGCCAAATGTAAACAATTGGAACGACATTCATAAAAATAACCTTCAACATGTGTTCTCAGTTTCTGTGTGTGAAGAGATATTCTTAGCATGTGAAATTTCATAAAAGATATGTCTTTTACAAGGTAAAATGTGGAAGATGAATGTGAGTAATCAATCTGTTAGTTAACAATTAATGCAGTAATAAATTATTGCAATTTTAGATGTCTTAATTAAATTATTCAGAATCTGATTCTCTGCACAATTTACTGGATATTTAAACAAATAATTATTTTCAGAAACTCTGGATTAAAATTAAAGTGAAATCAGAGCGAAAGCGCTGGTAGTATTTGGCTAAGAAATGAGATTATTAAATTTATTTCAGCGAAAATTAAAAAAAAATGCTGAAATGTGATTCTAATAATTTAATACATCTCGTTGTTATCATGATGGAGGATGTCATGTATCAATGGCATGTCTAATATAACCATTAAAAGAGGTTTGTCCAACTTAGCCAAAATTTCATTTCAGGCAAAGAGTTTTTATTTTATTTTATTTTTTCTTTGAATTTTTGTTGCTCAGAGAGAGTTTAATTCTTATAAAATACTATGTTAAACCTGGTATATGTTTGAGCCTAATAGTACAGGGTGGACCGCTCGAATGGACCTAATTTCAATTGCTTGTTACTGGCAAACGGTTGAAGATAGAAACTTAAAACAACGTTCATATTACAGAAAAACTCACCAAGTTTTGATATCCAGATCACCACATCTCTATATGAGCCCCAGCAGTCACTGTGACGATATCAAAGCGATGAACAATTTCTTGCCAAGTACGTTGGAGTATGTCTTCTGGAATGTTCTCAATAGCCTCTATGATGCGCTCACGAAGATCACGAAGGTCTTTGACTGGGGTGGTGTAAACTTTATCTTTGACATAGCCCCAGAGAAAGAAATCCAGTGGTGTTAAATCGGGAGATCTCGGGGGCCACGCGATTGGTCCTCCCCTACCAATCCAACGGCCAGGGAAAATGTTGTCCAAAGTCGTACGAACTTCATTGGACCAGTGGGGAGGAGCACCATCTTGCTGGAAAACGATGTTAGGCTGCAGTTGTTCAATTTGTGGAAAGAAGAACTGCTCCAGCATGTCAAGATATGTGGTACCCGAAAAACAAGGGTATTTTCTCCGGCGAAGGAAAAACCGGTCCAATGACCTTATTATGTGACAAACTGCACCAAACATTCTAATCTTCGGACTATCACGAACATTGCTCTTGAATTAGCCGTGAGGATTCTCCGATCTCCAGATCCGCACATTATGCCGGTGTACCTTGCCTGACAAAGGGAAAGGGGCTTCGTCCCGAGCAGAAAATCTTGGTCATGAAGTCAGGATCAAGGGCCGAGGACGGTCCAGAATCGTATTGGCGAATTCCACTCGTTGCGGCATGTAATGTATCGGCTCCAGAAGTTGACACTTAACTGCAATTTATATGCGTTGCAGTTTTGAGGCGTTTTGTGGGACAATCCGTTGTAATGTCGATTTTGGTTATTTGAAGTTCCCGCGAAGCTCTTCTTAATGACTTCCGGGGGCTCTCGATCAAATGCGGCTTGGACATTTGCTACCATTTCATCGGATGCTTTGCGACCACCACCATGCTTCTTCAACAAAAGAGCCTGGAGCTAATAATGGATCACGCCACTTCTTTATGCTTCTAGCAGTTGGAGAAATCACGGTTTTTTATTTTAAACACACGCCGGAACTCCCTTCGACCTCTAATGATTGATTTTAAACTACGCATAAACACAAAAACAGCCTTGCGCTTTCATCTGAGGAGTCGCCCCTGTTCACAAACAATTAAATCTAAGAAAGAGAGAGAAACGTATCTTTGTGCCATCTTCTCCCGACATGGATTCGGAAACTTGGTGAGTTTTTCTGTACTATGAACGTAGGTTTATAGTTTCTATCTTCAACCGTTTCTGCCAAGTAACAAGCAATTGAACTTAGGTCCCTTCGAGCGGTCCACCAGGTACAGTCCGAGACTATTTTGGATCTTCTTATTCATTTTTTCTTATTTTGGTCTACGACTATCCCCCTCGCTTTCGCAAATTTATATTTAATTAAATTCTAAATATTCTCAAATTTAATTGAGTTACTCAGATAGACCATACATGAAAAAAAAAACACACACACATACACTCACTCACACATACACACACACACACACACACACACACACACACACACACACACATATATATATATATATATATATATATATATTGTAATTGGCAAAATTATTTTTATTGATACTCTATTTTGCAGCGTCTTCAGTATGCAATGTAATCGCTACGACATTCTGTATAAAATGTAAGTAGAGAAACATGACCGTGAATTAGCCACATCGATGGTTTATATGTCTTCATAGTCTAAGTTTCGAGATAAAAATAATATTTCACTCAATCATATTCTATATTCTCTCAATAAACACTCTGAAACCTCTCAACAAAATGTGTCGACCATTTAACGACCTGCTTCGAATTGTGACGCTAATCACACTACTACTACTACTACTACTGCTGCTACTACTACTGCTACTGCTGCTGGTGCTCCTGCTGCTGTTGCTATAACTCCATGGCGCGACAGGCCTAGAAGGCCCTTGGCCTACCAGCCGGCTGCTGGCCTCACATCCGCATGTGTTTACTACTACTACTACCACTTCTAAGATTACTATTAGTATTGCAGCCATTACTACATCTACTGCCAGTACTGTACTGCAGTTACAAATATTATTAAAAATACTATTTTTTTTACAAATGCCCCAGCTTGTCTTTCGACATTCCTGGTGTTCTCTCCTGGCATGATGTACTTGTAATCCACTTCTGAGGTTGGGGCACCTGAAAGGCGGGATTACGTTGCCCCGATGATATGATGGTGATGGTGATAGTGGTGCGCCAGGAGAGTCCCTAATCCTAAGCTTAATCTAAGATGAGTATGAATGATCATGAATGCGATGGCCACATGATTTCGGAGACCGTTTGGGCCTTAAAGTTTTCCTGACATTTGTCTTACAGGTGAGGAAAAACCCCGATAAATACCTCACCCAGAAAAACTGTCCCGACCGGGGATCGAACCCTGGCCCGCTACGTGACAAGGCAGCACGCTACTTCGAAACCACAGCTGTGGACAATACTATATTACTACTAATGCTATTATTAGTCCTATTACTAATTTTATTACTACCAATAATTATTGGTAGAATTATAATTCTACTACTGCTACGACTACCTCTACCACCAACGTCACAACCACCAACGACACTACTAGGGCCTACTACTACTATTTGTATCACCAGGCTTGCGGTTTCTACATCAAAACAAACGCTAGTGTATATGTACTACGCGGAGTAGTGAGAGAGGTAGGGAGTAGTATGTTGTATTGTGCAGTATCGTCCGATTACTATATAAATATGTAATACGTTCAGGCAGTAACGTTAATTTCAATTCTGATACACGTATTACAGGTATTGGTGGAATTATAAATTGTGCATTGTTTTGTTATATGTTTGATTCTCTATGTTTGCTAGGACCGACAATACTGAATACTTTCAGTTACTTTATTTTACAATTGTAATTATCTGCTGCATTATACAATTTTTGCCGCACCTAACCTGGTCTCGTCTTGATGTTGCGTTCCTATTGCTCCCGTCCCTCGTCCATGAAATGTTCTTTACATCGTTTGAACAGTCAGGTCGTTCTCGTCTTGAAGGGTTCGGTGCAGGATCCGCCAGACCTGATTGTTGCTATCTCCAACGCCTTACAATCACCACCTCTAATAGCATTACTTATACTTTTAACACTCATTGTACTATTTCTTTAAAAATATCTACAACTATAAAATAAAATAATTAAAAATATACCTTCTTAGGTGAAATCCGTCGTCCACAACTTATAAAATATGTAATCTTTATGCCTGTAGGCCTTTCAAGACATTCGTTCCACCTTCAGCAGGTCACTCTTCGCTACAACATCCAGTATGATGGTTGATGCTGCTGGTCCTAATGTGGCTTTGTCGTGAGTCGACAGTGACGAAGGGTGACATGCTGAAGGTGGAACTGATGTTCTGAAAGGCCTACAGGCATAAAGATTACATATTTTATAAGTTGAGGACCGCGGATTTCACCTAAGAAGGTATATTTTAAATTATTTTATTTTATGACTCTCCACCTCAACGGTTTTAACAATGAATTTTATTAGTATTGTATCTACAACTAACACTACTTCTTCTAATGCTAACGCTGCTGCTAAAGCTGCTTATTGTTACTACTAATACAGTTACTACAGCTAATATTACTACAAATACGACACATTTATTCCGAGAAATACTTAATGTGTAACTTAAATTGGATATTTATCTACCAGAACAATTAGACGGCGTTATGCATCAACCGACTGTGCGCAGTTAAGTTTCGAGAAAAATACATTTAAAGTTTAAGTCATTCTTCACTATTTATTGTAGCGCCAACATTACAGCAGTGGGTATTATGAGTTATTTTCCTTGTTTGACAGTTATGCATTAACAATGCAGAGCAAGAACATTTGGCGCTTAGGTGCATAATGCAAAATTTAGATTACCATTTATGAAGATCTGGTTTCATACCAGTTTGTTCCAAAGCACAGAATCTCTGATAGGACTGATGGCGTTTACATTTTCTTTAATAATAAGGCTATATTTAAAGATTTGACGCTAATTGTGTGCATACACTTATTTCAAGAGCCAGTTCAACAGATGACATCAAAATCTAATTTTTGAATTGCGCTTGTCCTGTTGATGCATAACATCGTCTAGTTAGATTTAATCCTTCTTTTAAATTGCTGTAATAATTTAGAATATTATATAATTACTACACGAAGCATGTATTATTAATATATTTTATTAGATAAAACTATCAAATCCATTTAAAAAATATCAGTTATATGTGTAAAAAGAAATCAAAATGAGGATTTACTGTCTCATGAAGTGAACTCACACACACACACACACATATATACAATACATAAGGACTTTATTAAAATAAAAGTAAGATACATTCAATGTTATCTACAAATATGGATCGCACGGGCAGTAAGCCGTACGTTCTGTTGACAGTCCGTTACAATAAGTTGATGTTTAAAAAAAAAGAAAACAACAAATGAAAACACAATAATATTACAATTAGATATCAATACAATTACATTATACATTAACTTAGTTATGTAGAATTATTAAGAATTAATGGCATTGCAATTTGCTAACATATTTATTTATTCCTGAATAAGTGTTGTTCTTATTTTCCGCGTTTTGTCCAGAAATCTGCCCAGGTTTATCCAATTTTCTGGGTTTACCAGTAACTCGTAGCATGCCAATATTCCATTTAGAAATCTTTCCGGTAATAACTGATGCCTCCAATATTCTAAATCGTTACATTTTCCTAGTATATGTATCTCGTCTTCAAAGCTCCTCACAGATTATATATATATATATATATATATATATATATATATATAAATGTTTAAAATTGTATGTATGTTTGTGTGTGTATATATATATAATGTTGAAAATTGAGTTCTTTGTTAAACGGGTGAATATTAGGGAACATGAGGTCTATTCCTCAGCCCGTGTAATTTTACCTTCGCATTAGAGAGTAGTTACACGCTACTGATTTGTGGTCTCTTCATGCTTTGTTCAACTCCATTATCCTCTGTTTTAAATAATTTACTGACGTCATTAATCTGGTTAAGACACAGATTTTAACTAATTGATGGAATGTCATGTCTTTGAATTGATTTAACCCATTTGTAAGTCGGTGATAAATACACCAACGCTAGAATTACATTTTTATTCCTCATATATTTGACACCATTAGTGAGTGTTTAATTTCTAAGTCCATATAGGTTACAATTTATTACATAAGTGACACCGATTATTTTTATAGTTTTAACCAAAAAGATTTTAAAAATTATGAGTGAATATCATTTTTGATTTGATATAAGAAACACCTGTTCATATTCAAAGGTCTTTAGGATTATTTTTGTATTCTTTATGTTTAAATATAATGTAATTTTATATCAAATTGAAACAAATAAAACTTTAAGAATCAAAATCAAAGCTATGGACCCGCTATAAATTTCACAAACTAATGAAGTTTATCAAATTAAGTTGTTCAGAAAGAAACAATTGATATTATTGCTCTAATCAGTTCATTAGTAGGAATTTCATTATCTCTCAAGATATGTTGTACATATCTTGAGAGAGAACTAAATTCCTAATGAACTGATTAGAGCAATAATATCAATCAACACACAGTGCAAAACAGTAATCAAAGTAAAAGGACAGCAAACTGAAGAAATGGATTTCACAAAGGGCATCAGGCAAGGTGACTCTTTAAGTCCATTCTTATTTAATATTATAATGGATAAAATTATTGAAAAACATACCACCACGTTTGGGTTATAAAATGGGAAACACTAGATTTCACTTGATGCGGTATGCTACACAGATGATATCGTTCTGCCTTCAGAATCTGAAGATAATTTACAAAGATCTTTACATCAATCTAAAATAAATGCCAGAAAATACAATATGGAAATTAACACGAATAAGACAAAATGCCTAAACAATATCAAAAGAATCAGTAAGATGCAAATTCGAAGTGGAAAGAAAAATTATAGAACAAGTATCAGAATTTAATTATTTAGGTGTATTAATAACAAACACTAACAAATTAATAAAGTAGGTAAAGAAACAAGCTGATAAAGCAGCACAAATATCAGGATATATGAAATATTTAATTTGGCGCAACAAACATATGTCAATAGGAACCAAAACCCGCATATTCAAAACGATAGTTCGACCAGTTATCGTATATGGAGCAGAAACTAGGGCTGATACAACAAAAACTAAACAAATAATTAGCAAATGTGAAATGAAGATCTTAAGAACTATTCAGGGGAAAACATTATTTGATAAAATACACAACACAGAAATTAGGGACAAATGTCATATTGAATACATAACCAAATTTATTATAGATAGACGAAAATATTGGAAGGGTCATATAGAAAGAATGGAAGAAAACCGACTTGCAGAAATAGCTAAAGAAGATAGAACAATGGATGGGAGAAGAAAAAGAGGAAGAACAGCCAAGAGATGGATAGACAGTGAATACACATCCAATACGTGTTCCTCCGAGGAGTGATTTGGGAAACAAACAGGATGAAAATCCTACAAATTATGTTTAAGAAGAAGAAGGAAGAAACAAACATTTAACTATATTTCTTATTATACTCCTTTCAGTTTCTAGAATAAAAAATATCGTTACGCAAGATCTGCGTAAACTAATAATATATAATTTGTGGTCCGAATTTGCTGGATTACGTAATATACCTTTCTTTTGTTAATTAAATAATTTGTATCCAGGTTCGTTGAGAGGTACCAGAATCTGAGGCCGCTAGAGTATTTTTTTACTTGTTTTATTTCGAGAAGCATCAACTTCTTTGCTTATATCGCGACTCTGAGCTTTGAGCCGTGTGTATGTATATTTATTTAAGTGTAGGTTTTATTTGTTTTGTTTTTTATGTTTCTTCTGTATAATCATTGGACATCAACTTAAATATGAAAAGAATATTAAGGATGAATATATCGTGGTAGTCCACCGCTGTGGTCTCGAGGTAGCGTGCTGCCATGTCACGCAGCGGGCCCGGGTTCGATCCCCGGTCGGGGCAGTTTTTCTGGGTGAGGTTTATATCGGGGTTTTTCCTCACCTGTAAGACAATTGTCAGGAAAACTTTAAGGCCCAAACGGTCCCCGAAATCATATGGCCATCATCATCATAATCATCCATATCATTATCATCATCATCATCATCATCACCATCATCCTTCACCGGTGTGGAAAGCAACGGGAAGCTACCACACCTACACAATTCCCTAGTAAAGCTGCAAGCATAGCATGAAAGTGCTATGATTGCAGTGAAGGACCTGCCTTCGGGCAGAATTACTATGGATGGATGGATGAATGGATATCGTGGCAATAAGAATTCAACACATCATTTCCTTGACAACTGAAAAAAAGAAATAGGTTGATGTAACTTAATACAGTAAAACTTGCTCAAAGCGGAATCGCATGGGACCAATATTTTTTCCACATTAGACAAAATTCCTCATTATAAAAAAACTAAAACGTATTAATAATCTTAGACTGTAGAGTACATACCGCATATGTACGAACCTTCGATGATAACGCGCGAAAAAAAAACAGTCCAGTTTCGTCAGCGTTAAAAATGTCTCTTAGGTGCGTATCCTGAAATTAATGTATGCAGTTTCGGGTTTCGCTCACTAACTACACTTTCGTCAAGAAGCTTTGATTCCTCGCAAATTTCATTCCACACCATTGTGTCGTCTTTCTAAACTGTCCAGCCAACCTGAAGATGCCTTGAAATTGTTATTCCCTGAGGATTTAGCAACAGCTAGAGCTTGACTTTGGAGCATAGGTCCGGAAATTTGCAGATTTATCTGCAATCACTTTCACTTTTTCGTTTAATGACAATGATACATACGTTTTAGCCATCTTTATTCCGTAAATTCAGAACGCTACCTGTGAAAGATCGGTCTCAGAACTTATACTAATTTAACATTTTACAGTTCAATGGTTATTTCTAAGACAAGTATTTCGCATAACAAGTGTGCAGTGAGGCCGAAATAAAATTTTAGGTACAGGTCAAATCTCTGCTGCGCCCGACGGCAGGAATCATTCCTTGTTGTCTTTTTTCCTAACCGGAATTCAATGAATTTGAAACTAATATATTGACTTAGGCTTTCACGGCCGGAGTTACTATGATGATCTTGTAGAAGATTTCCGGGCTGTTGGCCGTGGTCTTGAGGCTAGTAGTTCCCCGACGTTTCGCCAGAGACTGCGTCCGGCATCCTCAAGGGTTGTCTTGAGACTGACAATTTTGTCGACTACCTGCCCTATTTATACATTTATCCATGACGTGTTCTATACGCGGTCCGTTACTTCGTAAATTGAATCTGCCTTCGGGTTGGTTTTTTAATTGTTTGCTATATGTGGAGTTTTGTTCCGAAAATAAAACAAAAATTTCTGCGGATAGAGCATTAACATCCCACTCATTGATATATAATCTCCTGTCTCCCCTTATAAGGAACACAGGGCATGCACAAATTATTTTCATTCAACCGTTTTTCGTCCACTTATTTACTTCAATCCATGTTTTCCCATTCTTAGCAATTACTTTAATAATTTTTCATTTTCCATGTGTTTCTTGATATTTCTCTTTTATGCTCTCTCTCTCTCTCTTCCTCTCTCTCTCTCTCTCTCTCTCTCTCTCTCTCTCTCTCTCTCTCTCTCTCTCAAACACACACAAAAACACACACATACCCAAACACACACACATACATACAAACAAACAAACACACACATACATATACATATATATATATATATATATATATATGACAAGATAAGAAAAATTAATGCCTGGACGGGATTTGAACGAATATATATATATTCGTTGTCATTTTCGGTGTCTAGATAGAAGGATCGATGAAATTTGTAAAAAAAAAACATCAAAAGCTACATTTATTCTGAATTAATTAAAACTAAAATGTTTAATTTACAGTCAATTAATAATTAAATAAATAATGCATTTTCCTTTGTAAATATCAGTTATGATTTTTTTGTTTTGTGGCACATCGATAAACATTGGCCTTGCATTAAATGGACATAAATATTTTACCCATGTGTTTTAATTTTCTTTATCTTCTGTTTTGAGGTTATCCATTTTATTATTCCTATAACTATTTATTATTTTTTTTCGCAAGTTTGATTTTGGAGTGCGTGTTAGTTTTTATAAATATACAGTAAATGTGAATGTTCTAGAATGAAATTTAAATTTTAATTTTTTTTATTTTTTCTGGAAAATTATTTTAATAATGAGAAATATATTTAAAATTTTCCAAGTTAATATTAATCTCCATAATGAGTTTAAAAATTTACGAAAATTGCATGACAAAATATGTATAAAACACACATTTGTTTACGGAAACACACATTTAGAAATAAAATTAAACTTAAATATATAAAACCATGATAGTTGTACCTGTGATGGCAGTCGTCCTCAACAAATTATATTTGTTTAAAATAATCGTCTAGGCCTTTCGGAACCGGTTCCATTTTCAAAACTGTTCTGTTGAAGGCAACTGCCATCGCAGCTACAACTTTTATTGCTTTAAAATTGTAATAATTACCTCAACCGTGTTAATAATATTTTTTTAAAAGTAATGTTCTTTTTTATTTATATTTAAAAAGAAACTAGATGAGAGTATTCAGAGATAATTTATTTTTCACTCCTTTTGTGCAAACAAATATAATAAAATGTATATTAAGTTAATACTGTAAATATAAGTTAGACCTATATTAGCCCATTCCATTTAGATTTAAATGCTGAATGCATTTTTCCAGAAACCGGATTTACTTTACCGTGAATGTATTGTCTCTTTTCAGACATTCAAAACAAACAAAATGTAACGGTACTTTAGATCACAATAAGGGTGAAAGCAAAAACACATTCCTCTACTATTGATAAATATTAACAAAAGATTTCCCCGCAAGGGATGTTTAAAAATTGCAAAATATGTAACGGCAGTGTTGTTCAGCGAGTGTATCACGTATTCTGAGTTGAAGGCCACTTAACAGCTGGCGAGACTGTCTCATCTTTTGAGGCGAATGGGTTAAGAAATACTATCATACTAGAAAAAATCAATATCAGATATTCAATAGTAGATTTTATACGATATAAGCAAATTAAATTGGTATGGGCATGTACGACGAATCCAAGAAGAAAGGTTACCCGGAAAAAAAAACATTGGAATGGTGTCCACCCGGAAGAAGAAGGAAAGGAAGACCTGGAATTTCGAGGATGCAATAAATGAGAACTGGAATGAGAGCAATATGACTGGAGTGCATGGAGTGGATGGACAGAGACGAGTGGAGAAAGAAAATAAAACTTTAGACACAGAAAAATGTGTAAACATTAAAAATCTGTATATAAATAAATCATTAAGTTAATGATCTTGCAGAAGATTTCCGGGCTGTTGGCCGTGGTCTTGAGGCTTGTAGTTCCCCAACGTTTCGCCAGAGACTGCGTCCGGCATCCTCAAGGGTTGTCTTGAGACTCAGTCTCAGTCTCAACACAAACTTTGAGGATGCCGGACGCAGTCTCTGGCGAAACGTTGGGGGACTACAAGCCTCAACACCACGGCCAACAGCCCGGAAATCTTCTGCAAGATCATCATAGTAACTCCGGCCCTGAAAGCCTAAGTCAATACATTGAGTTAATGTTCGGAAATGTACCTATTACTCTAAGGAGCTAAGTTTTCCAATTTTCTCACCCGCAACAATTTGTTCTTTGGTATCTATCCAGAGCAAAGTCTGTTAATACTGAGCTACGTGATCATGATGAAAAATAAAATGCAATAGGCAGGATATATGACACGAATCAGGAATGCAATAGAGCCCTGGAAACTTTGTTGGATAATGAGGAGTAGGAAAACTAGAAGGAAAGAGCCATTTAGGCCGGGCAAACATGAAGTGGAAGAATTATATTTTCATTATTTGAGGGAGATAAATTCTATTGGTGAGATTGGAAAACATTAGCTCAGGATAGGGATGAATGGAAGGCATATGTCCCTGCATCCACGAACCTCCGTATTCCATAGTGCTAGTTAGTTAGTTGGTTGGTTGGTTGGATTGTTAATGTACGAAACAATACACATGAAAATAATAAAAGAAGGAGACATTTTACTTATGTACAATTTTGAATCTCGTTTCCGGGCATAAAATATTGAATTTTTGTATTAAAACATTGTACACAACTTAAAATTGAGATAAAGTTTTAACAAGGAGGGATGAAATACACCAATTATTGAGATAAAGAAAAAGAGGAGTAGGGGCAATTTGAAAGTACAAGACAAATAAAATCCGATAAGTCAGAAGGATATGTATAGAAGAGAGACGAACAATTAATGAAGCATTATTTTGGTAGGGGAAAGTAAATATAACGACGATAGTTGGATTATATTTTTAAGTATGCACATAGGGTAAAAGTAACTAAATTCGTGACTTTTTTGTAAAATATATTTACCAAGCGAAACACTAAGGATTTTTATTTAAGTTATTGTGATGTATAATATTAATAATTTTTTATTTTTGAGAATACAATAGAAGTTAAAAAGACTATTCTTTTTCGTACGCTGGAATTTATTGTTGACTAATATAAGTTATTGAACGTGTCAATTTAAACCAATCACGGTCTAATCTTTATAAAACATTGTCGAAATTAAATTTCAGACCCCTTACAGAATTGTTTAGAAATTGTACATTCTGATGTGACTCTCTAATATTTCTGATTCGTAAACTGTATAACACAGGATGCCGTTCTGCCAAAATATTGTTACACAATAAAATAATTAAAATATTACATAGAATATCACTTTTATAATATTTTATTAATATTCCTTATTGCAAGTTTAATTCGCTAAAGACTCTTTCAATGAGAATATGTTTGGACCAAAGAGAGATGAACAGACAGGTGAATGGAGAAAACTGTTGAAGAGTGAGCTACGTATAAATTTATAGTAAGCCACATATAATAAGAACAGTTAAGTTTCTTAGATTGCCTTTAACAATACTAACAGTACTAATGCTTTTGAGGTATGTAAAATATTAGCCTCAAATTAACTAATTTTAAGGTGTTAACCTATGTAAAGCATAACATTTTAGTACTGCGAAAGTCATTAAACGCCATAATTTTGAAAATAAACTGTTGAATCGTTAAAAGTTGGGAGGAAATCAAGATGAGGAACTTGAGTTAATGGACGCTAGTTTGTGGTGGGTGGGAGTCATTAGGGACTCAGCCATGGGAACTTCATATTGACGTTTGCTAACAAGTATCGCATGCTAATGTTGGTTATCATACTGTAGATGTGAAGTTATAAACTGTCAGGTGATTAGGTGTAATCTCGAGCTCGAAAAAAAAAATGCCTCATTTGTTGAGATTGTGCTGGTAAACATTGTCCCTCTAATTGGTTTTTCTCGTTCAAAATATTACTAGTATTTGATATATTTTGATCTGCTTAAATGTATTATTAATTATGTTTTATAATTATGGAATGGTCTTTGAATGGAAATATTGATTTCCGTCAATGAAGCCTGAAATTTGGATTGCATCTAATATATATATATATATAAAGTTATTTTTATAAAAATTATATTGACACAAATTACAGCAGAAATCGCATTTGCGTCCCACTGATTGTATTATAGACGTTAGTGTGACTTAAAACGCATGCGCCACAATCTTTATATATAATAAATATGAAATTATTGTACTGTCATGGGTCCTTTCAAGTATACAAAGTTTCAAGGCGATCCAATGTTCCTAAGTGGGTGAAAATCGTGTTCAAAGATTCCGTCACATAGATACAAAGACACTTTTATTTTCTGATGATTCTGGCCAGGATTTTAGAAAAAGAAATATGAAATTATTGTATTTTCACGGGTGCTTTACAAGTATACAAAGTTTCAAGTCGATCGAATGATTTTAAGTCGGTGAAAATCGCGTTGAAAGATTCCGTTACATAGATAGACAGATATATATATATATAGATAGATCGGTACAGGGCAAGCTAATATAAAGCGTGTAAAAATGAATGTCTGGTGAGTCTGCGAGTCTGTCTGTCCTTTATCGACTTAAAATTTACTTGGTCGAATTGAATGTGGTTTTTATCATTATTCAGAGATTTTTTGGGAAAAGTTAAATATTAACGTAAATACTATAGGGCGATAGCAAAAAGTAGATAAATAAATAAATAAAATTTTAAAAATATGAAAATAATTGAAAATAAAATCGATGCACTAGAAGAGTCGCGTTTTGGACGCTCCAATGGATTAGGCAACCCAAACCATTAAAAATACATCAAATTAATGTACACGGAATTGAATATATAAAAACAATTATTCAAAAAAATTCCGCGACAGCTTACGTATATCTTTTACGGATAACTCACAATAAACTTTTTTGTCTTTCAAAATTATATTAAAAGTAAGGATTTAATTATAAAGTTTTTTTTTCTAACAACTCAATGTTAAATTGTTATCACAAGTAATGCCACTAGTGATTTCCAAATTATCCATAAATTTACGATGTCACAAAGTGACGAGAAAATAATTTATCTAGAGAATTTAGAAATAAAGAGTGGCATTTGTTGGGACTTTTTAATTAATAAAATTGAGCTTTAACTCACAAATCGTTTTGTGAATATATTTATTTTAAAATATTTATATATTTAATGTAAACGGCGATGTTTGTAAACAAATGAGAAAAGTTTGTTAGGTTTCATTTTTTCATCACTGCAACCAGATCATATTATTTATTGTCAAAGGATCGCAATATTGTAAGAATACACCCTAGTTGAAAAAAATGAAACGCATCAAACTCTTCATAACCAACATTATAGATTAATAATTAATTTCTGATGTCCTATGATGTAAATATGTTCAATTATATTTTTTCGGGAACGTAAATATCTGGGAAATAATACGTTTAAGAAAGTGCAAAGATTAATTAATTTTTATTGTGGTATAATCAACTGCTACAAATGTGTTTCTATTATATCCCGCAAGCAGTATCTAGTTACATTTGTGCACTATATATATATATAGACTCTGGTAACCACTTGCATTCTAGGATTATTACATCTTAATATATAAATTGTTATATTCAACGTATTTCTTAGAGAGTCAGTTACTGCAAAATATGGTCTGGCCTATTCAGAATATTAAGGAGGAGGATCTTTCTTTAATATGATAAACTTCAGTTGATAAATTCGAGGTGAAACACGACTTTGATTGGTTGTAAATTAAAATTCATTGAAACCTGATTGGTCATTGACTCCCATTTGTAGCATCAGTAAAATAGTCAAATTAAATGTGTTACCATGAGCGTGTTGTAAACATTATTTCGTCGACAGAAACAACATCGCGGGTTCGGCTAGTTACGGATAGATTCTCTCGCCTTCTGACACTAAAATTCTGTTTTTATTTCTCCCTGTTTGACAGTGATTGCTTGACGTTCAATTTAATTCTTATATAATTAAAGTTAAATCTTACTTAGTGTGTAATAAATAACAGAACTTAAATATAACCAACTCTATCACAAGTTACAAATGACTAATTTAACTAATAACATATTCATATTTCATCACGTACCAACAAGTAATTTTTATATGCGCCTTTGAAAAAAATTATAAAAGCAAAAATTTAATAATACAAAATATGAAAAAATAGAAAAAAAATTAAAAATGACTCTTACCTGTAATTTTAACTCCAGTTCATGCATTGCAAATATTAAAATGAAAACTCCGCATATTCTCGTGTTAGTTTGCGTATAAAGAATAGTACTACTTTTTCTTTACATAAACAGGTAGGCAAATTTAAGTTAACAGTTGTAATACACAACCAGTCGTTCATATTCCCATTTCTATGGGTTTTGCTATTCCTATGAGATTTAAGTTTAAATGCCTTCGTTAAACATAATAATTACGGAAGTAGTATTCTCTTATGAAAAAGCATATGGTGAAGAATTCCATACTTTTGTAAGAATAACAGCGAGTCTTTGTTTTAATAAAAGCCAATTTTAAATGTTTAACAATTTATTTATTTCTGTATACATAGTTATTCTACACACACGTACACACATATTCACAAATACAGGCGACACCCAAATGAGCAGGAGCTCTTGCTCGTACTCAGTCAAAATACTTCAAACAATTTTCTTAATAGTAATGCAAATTACAAATTAAAAAGACTATTTAACTCATGCCCCAAATGGGAGTCAATGACCAAACACATTTCAATGATTTTTTATTTACAACCGATCATAGTCGTGTTTCGCCTAAAATTTACCAACTAAAGTTTTACATAATAAAGAAAGCACCTCCTTTTTAACATTCTAAATAGGTCATAGCATTATTTTGCAGTGACTGGCCCTCTAAGAAAAGCGGCTACCAGATTGCATATATAGTGCATGAATGTCAACACATAGCGTATGCGGGAGTCAACATAAAAACATTTGTAGCAATTGATTATACCACCAAAAAAAGAAACCACTGTTTGCACTTTCTTAAACGTATTTTTTCCCAGGCAATAACATTCCAGAAAAATATAATTTCATATTTACATCATAGGACATCAGAAATGAATTAATATACAGTGTGGTGTGTTTCATTTTTTTCTCCACTAGAGTGCATTCTTACAATATTGCCTTCTTTTGGCAATAAATAATATGATCTGGTTGCAGTGATGAACAAAGAAGCAAATGAAGCGGACCAATCGTTTCTCAATTGTTTTCAATTATCGCCGTTTACATTATATATATATATATATATATATATATATATATATATATATATATATACGTTTAAATAACTATATTTAAATAATGATTTGTGAGTAAACAGCTTAATTTTATTCGTTAAATAGTCCTAACAAATGCCACTTTTGATTTCGAAATTCTCTAGATACATTCACTCCTAACTTCGTGAGTCGTGAATTTCACTCGTGGCATTACTTATGATAACTAAAACGCTATAATTTTGAAACAGCTTTGAAAGTGATAATTATATAATCTCAATCTGAAATTACAATAAAATACAGTGATCCACATAAATTGTTATTAACATTACTAAAATAATACTCAAATGGTGTTTGCATGGTATAAATGAGAAGCAAAAGTACAAGATTAAATAACGCAATTAGTTTAAGTAAAATTGGGTGCTGTATGAGATCACATACTTAATTGAATAAGTCATTTCGAAATGGGGTCATCTAATATTTTTTCTGAAATTCATCTCTTTCGTTATTCCATGTTTACAATACCTACTTCCATCGTTTCCGCGTGAGAACTGATCAACTATTCCTTTACCACTTTCTGACTTTATTCAGAAGCAATTTCAGATTCAATGCTTTTTCCTGAACAAGTTTAATCAGTCTTTCTTTCATCTCTCCTGTAAAATTTGATCAACTGTAGATGATCACTTTACGAAACGACTCATTCAATTAAATGTGCAGTTATTACAGTAATGGTAACCTTAACGAGCCTACATATTTAGTAGATTTACGTTCATGATTTAATAAATAAAATATCAAAGTTTTATTTTATTTTCATAAATATTTGTTTCATATAATATTCTTAACAGCTGTTTCAATACAATGCCCGTCGCCGTGGCTTAGTCGATAGACTCCCTAACTTCCACTCCGAAGACAGGGGTTCGATTTCCGGCTGGGTAGAGGATTTTAAATCTCCACCTTGGCTCTGGGTGTGTCTCTTTTCCATGTGTCTATATGTGAAAATAAAAAAGATAGTTAACAAAAAGGTAAAATGTAAAGGAAAAACAGTGTAGGCTAAACGAAAAAAGAGGGGAAAAATCATAATGAGTGTGTTGATAACCAAAGCAGACAATATCTATATAACGGGCTTCCAATATAAAACCGGACCGGCCTCATGGAGTTTCACCCGGCACGCAGTGCTCTCTTCCTCCCGCAATTCACGCTGCCTGCCACCCGTCCTTGAACTGTTTCTTACCTTGTAGAAAATGCTGTAAATGTTGTCCTCCCGCACACGTGCTATGAGATCACCTTGGTTTAGACAATGAACACGTGTACACTTGTAAGGTTTGAGTTTTAATAATTTTGTTGCTATATGTGCAGAAGATACTGAAATCCCAACTTGTGCTAATTTCGGTAATGATTTTTGTGGTGAACGTTCCAAATTTTCGCCAATTTCGTATATTTTATCTTCGGTGAGAACCGTACGCCTTCGCCTATGTTTCTTATTTTGTACTGAACCAGTGGTCTCAAATTTAGTCACAAGATCGTGGATTGTCGATCTGGAAGGAGGTAATTGTCCAGGGAAGTTCCGAATAAATTCGTCGCGAACGCGACGAGCTGAATCGTATTTATAATAACATTTATACACATAAATGCGCTGCTCTAATATCAGCTGACGTCTCATCTTGTCGAACGATAGTAAACTGACTAGTTCAAGGACGAGCGGCTGGCAGAGTGAAATGCGGACGAGGAGAGAGCGCTGCCTGACGGGTGAAACCCCGTGAGGCCGGTCCGGGTTTATATTGGAAGCCCGTTATAAATAGGTTAAGACAAAACAGTTAAGTACCATTTTTTTAAAAAATACACAGTATTTTATTAGTATTTATAGCATTCGTCTAAAGAAGTTAAGCGCATTTAAACAGCTGTTACGAATGTCATATGAAATAAATATTTATCCATCCATAGTAATTCTGCCCGAAGGCAGGTCCTTCACTGTAATCATAACATTTTCATGCTATGCTTGCAGCTTTACTAGGGAATTGTGTAGGTGTGGTAGCTTCCCGTTGCTTTCCACACCGGTGAAGGATGATCGTGATGATGATCGTGATGATGATGATGATGATGATGATAAGGGCGATTATGATGATGGCCATATGATTTCGGGGACAGTTTGGGCCTTAAAGTTTTCCTGACATTTGTCTTACAGGTGAGGAAAAACCCCGATAAAAAAAACCTCACCCAGAAAAACTGCCCCGACCGGGGATCGAACCCGGGCCCGCTGCGTGACATGGCAGCACGCTACCTCGAGACCACAGCGGTGGACTAAATATTTATGAAGATCATATACAAATTTTGATAGTCTATTTATTAACTGCATCATGGGTTTTCATGGAGTAAACACAAAAACAATTGATTACTTCCGTGAATTAGTGTTTTTCTCATCATATATTAATGGGAGTATTAAATAATAGTTTATTTACTGTTTCGTGTATATAAATGTCTTGTGATTTCAGTTCAGAATTCATCAGTTATCAGATTACTAAGTTCTTGGTTCAGTTCCTTAGAATATTGTTTATTATGATCGCCTCTGCTTCAGACATTCGCTTGTTCAAACCCGGCCGTAGTGAATGGATTTCTAAAGGCGTAAAAGTACTGTAAGGCCAACATATGGCTTCCTTCGGAAAGGAAGTAAAGCCGTGATTCCTATGCTGTAGATTTACGGCAGGTAAAATAAAGTCTGAAATAAGAGAACTATGAACAAAATTTGTTGACTCTATCGCGCCCGTATTTGAACTACAAAACTAATGATCTGAGTTATTAAAGAGTGTTTTTAAATAAAGTACTGAGTCACAACTCTCTTGGTATAGTGGTTTAAATGCTCACCAGTTGGTCCGAGATTCGCGGTTTCGAATCCGGCCCGGGTCGATGAATATTTCAGAGATATGTGTGTAGTGTTTAGTAGATTTGTCGCTTAAAAGAACCTCAAGTCTGAGAAAAGGCCATTGAGCAAAATGTGTTAGTCATTTCACGACCAGATTTGAATTGCGACGATAATGACCCTAGCTGATAAATCGCCGTTAAAGAAAAAAGAAAAAAAAAACAAAGTTCTGATATAATTTTCATAATGGAATAAATTATATAGTTAGCATTCTTCGAAGTGATTGTTGTTAAGGGGTTATTTCCATATACATTGTATATAATTTCTTGATCACGGGTACAATGATTTATGTACCTTTATTAATTTTGATTCAGATGTAAACTCAAGCGGTGTATATCATGAAGTTGTTGAAATGATCCACAAACCGGTTCCGCCGATCATATTAATCTGGCCGCTTCATTCTCCATTTTGTTCATTCCTCTTGTTTAATGGCGTACTCGGCAAACAATTAATTGGATTCATGCGAGTTTAGAGTCTTCCTCCAGGCTACATCAATTTAAGGCGCATACCCACTTCCATGGTAATCATCGTCTGCGATTTTCTGCGTCCACCAACTATTTCTTTCTAGCAACTACAGCCTCCAAGTACTTTCATAATGATTTACCACCATCACGGTCGTAGCAGACATCTTTATTGTTGCTATGTGACCTGATAAATTATTGTCAATCCCTGTCTCTTTGATATTGACACATCAGTTAATAATAATAATAATAAGAAGAAGAAGAAATAACAATAATGATAATCATTTTTATTTATTTCGGAATTTATCCACAATAAAGTTGTTTTCCTCAAGACTTTAGACTTCTCCTTCCTAATAATAATAATTATGATGATAATAATAATAATAATTATTATTATTATTATTATTATTAGTAGTAGTAGTAGTAGTAGTAATATTATTATAACAATGGTAGCAATAATAATAGTAATAACAATAGTAGCAATAATAATAATAATAATAATAATAATAATAGTAATGATAATGATAATAGTAATAACAAATATGGCTTAAATCTTTATGTGGATGAAAACTGGACTTTACTTAGAAGGCAAGCATGTATGTAGAAAAATACACTTATGGCTAAAAATCCTCTTCGAATCACAGAATTGTCCTCAGGAGATCCATCCATGGGGGCACGCCGTAGCGTAGTGGTTAAGGTACTGAGCTACAAGCCGGAGGGTCGAGGGTTCAAGTCCCGTTGGGGTCAGGATTTTTAAACTGACCCAAACCCTCTGGCGGCACTATGGCCCTGGGGTCGACTCACCCTCTAACGGAAATGAGTACCAGACGCCTGTTATGGGGGTAAAGGCGGCCGTCACGCAGGGCTGACAACCCGGCTGACATCAAGTGCCGATTGTCTAGAAAAAGTGGGAGCCTTAACCTCCTACTACCCCAAGGGTCTCCTGAGGCCTGTTGTGGGATCACTTTAAAAGGATCTATCCATAGTAATTCTGCCCGAAGGCAGGTCCTTCACTGCAATCATAGGATTTTCATGCTATGCTTGCAGCTTTATTAGGGAATTGTAGGTGTGGTAGCTTTCCGTTGCTTTCCACACCGGCGAAGGATGATGATCATGATGATAATGATAAGGATGATGATAATGATGGCCATATGATTTCGGGGACCGTTTGGGCCTTAAAGTTTTCCTGACATTTGTCTTATAGGTGAGGAAAACCCCCGATAAAAACCTCACCCAGAAAAACTGCCTCGACCGGAGATTGAATGCGGGCCCGCTGCGTGGCAAGGCAGCACGCTACCTGGAGACCACAGCGGTGGACCCTCAAGAGATATTCGAATGGAAATTCGTTATTGAAAATTTAAAGAGAAAACGCATCACATCTGGTCGCAGTAAAGTTATAGGTTTTAATTCCCAAAAAGTGTCTACAATGGAGTCATACAGGAAGGAGAGAATTGCAACTAGCCTTAGGAACTACGAGTATCTGTAATCTTGCTATACATCACGCTCAAGTTAAATGGACTATAAAGAGGCACTTCCAGAGGGACAATTAGCTACTGAAAACAAATCTTGGTGATAAGAAAAGTGTCAAAATCATAAATACATTAGCTATTATATTAATTTGAAGACTCCAAGGGAAAGTGAAGATATGTTCCATCCATCCATCCAATGCCTGATTGGCTCAAATTCGAGCTTTGGTCTCCCTTAACTTCTGCCTCCAATCATTTCTATTTTGCGAAGAAAGCCTCCAGTTGCGACACTTAAGTAGGTTTGCAGCTTCTTCCTTAATACCATCCTCCCATCATTTTTTCGGTCTTCCAACTCGTCTATTCCCCATAGAACTTGTTGTAAGCACCTTTTTTAGTGCTCGGTGTGTTGAGAGCCTTTGTACATGCCCAGCCCATTCTAATTTCTTTAACTTAATAAAGTTGACAAGGTCAGGTTCATTGTATTTGTCATAGAGTTCTTTTTGAAGAGAAAAATTATACGCTCAGACCGGGACTTGAACCCGGGACCCTTGGTTCTCTAGACAAGTGCTCTACCAACTGAGCTACCTGAGCAAGTACCGATCTAAACGCAAATCTTTCTCTACATACATTGTAATTCCCATCCACCAAATGCTGTGAAGCCATGCTTCTATCTTGCAAATGGCGACTCCTTTATTAAGAAGACATATTTGGGAATTATACATTACAGCCAGTACGGCTTTTTCCAGACAATATTGACAATATTGTTACAGTCACATCAAGTTTTCAAAATATCGACCTCCATTTGCAGATCGTACATCGGCGGTGTAGTGATTGGCTCACACGTTTAAATACGCCTTGCCTCATTTGAATTGTTTCTGTAGCAACATGGATTCGGGCTATAAGATCCATGCGTGACTCTACTGGAGTCTGAGAAACAGACTCTTTCATGTCGCCCCACAAAAAGTAGTCGAGAGGGATAAGATCAGGTGATCTCGGAGGCCATGGGACTGATCCCCCTCGACCTGGATACGTGGTATCCAAATGTCTCCTCACATTGGCATCGAAGAGAGTTGGAGCTCCGTCGTGTTGCAGCCGCATTCCTTTGCGAGGCCACGTATCATAGGTTCCGTACCTGCGAGGTGTTGTCAGCTAGTGAGTCTTCAAATCCTTCAAACTAACACTGACCTTGAGACATAATTAATTAGTCAAAGTGAGAAATCGCATCACTTCCGGGCATGGTTTCCTTATTAAAAATGATCAGCATATCTCAATATACCATGTCACCTCCGTTGTCGGTGTTTTTTTTTTTGCAACACCCAGTCTTCAAATATTCGAACTAAGACGGACCTTGAGACATAATTAATTAGTCATAGTGTGAAAATGCATAATTTCTGGACATGGGTACCTTATTAAAAATGATCAGCATATCTCAATATACCATGTCACCTCCGTTGTCGGTGTTTTTCTTGCAACACCCAGTCTTCAAATCCTTCGTACTAAGACTGACCTTAGACATAATTAATTTGATATAGCGTGAAAATGCATCATTTCTGGACACGGGTACCTTATTAAAAATGATCAGCATATCTCAATATACCATGTCACCTCCGTTGTCGGTGTTTTTCTTGCAACACCCAGTCTTCAAATCCTTCGTACTAAGACTGACCTTAGACATAATTAATTAGATATTGTGTGAAAATGTATCATTTCTGGACATGGGTACCTTATTAAAAATAATCAGCTTATCTCAATGTACCACCTCACCTCCGTTGCCGGTGTTTTTTTGCAACACCCTGTATATAAGCTCGGATTGTGTAAGTGTAAACCTGGGGAAGTATAAACCTGTTCATCATTTTCATGTTCTTATGCCACCATGTACTGACAACTGTTGTCTAAACTACCTCATTACATGGTTTGAAATTTGCACACAAGATAGGACTGGTTATTTGCGAGATAATATACACTTTATGACAAGATGTCTGCTGATGGTGATTGATGAGATTTTGATGCAGTTTTCAAATCGGTATCTAATAAGTAATTCTGAGACGTATTACGAATGTATTACATGTAACTGTCAGTTTTTATGGGTCTCTAATGCTATTGTTTTAAAGCATGCGATAACTGATCAGGATTTACTACCATGGTTTACCCCAACTATTTCCCACATGGGGGAAGTGTGTCCCAACATTGTTGGGGATAGTGTTACCGTAGTTAACACTTACCCCAACCCGTATTCTTTATCTTTTTTCTCAAACTATTTAGATTAGATCAGATTAGATTTATTTAGCCTGGTGGAGTTAAGGCCATGTGGCCTTCTCTTCCACTCACCAGGACAAACATATATTACATCAGAATATAACAATCTCAATTAACTCTGATATTAAATAATAAGTAAAAATGTTATCAAAAAGATAATATCTATTATATTACGATCTATAATGCAACCAGTTAATGTTAGTTAAAATTAAGACTAAAACTAATAATAAAATGTGTACAAGCAAGACATATTAAATTGTCCCTGTCTAATTTATATAAAAAACAAAGGAAAATATTGAGATATAGAAAACTAATTTTACGATTATATAATATTTAAAACAAAACAAAAGAAAATATTTGTTAATCTTAATATTATTTTCATAAATAATTAAATTTATTAATTGTTAAAAGAATACTATCAGTGAGGTGTATAAGTTAGTTATTAAATAATTCTTTAGTGTGTTTTTGAAGGATGTTATAGTTTGACAGTCTCTGATATAGGGCGGAAGGGAATTCCATGTTTTGGTAAGTGAGACCGTAAAATATAATGAATAATATACAGTGTGATGAGGAAGGATATAAAGGACAATGTGCAGATGGGATCGAGTGTCGAGATTATGTGTGTCGGATAGTCTGATGAAGCGGCGTGATAAATAATTAGGCGATGATGTGTGAAGTATTTTATAGAGAAGGGATAGGGAATGAACAGTTCTACGATCTCTTAGACGAATCCACGATAATTGTTCCAGGGACGGTGTAACATCGTCAAATTTGCAAATACCACAAATAAAACGTGCGCAAGAATTTACATCATAGTGAGAAATTATGTAAGAAAAATAAATAGGAGATAACATACGCCATGGGCGATAATAAGTGGAAAGCAACTCGAAACAAGAACAGTGATGTGTTATTCACAAATACACATTAACTATTAAAATAAGAAAGTTTGGGTTAGAATTGAAGTATTATAAATAGGTTGTGTTTCATGTAACATGTTTTTTGAACACAAGTATTTTGAAAAGAAAATCTGTGCAGACAATGAGCCCGAAGTGTGTTAAATATTTGATAGCTTTAAGAGAAATTGAGATATTACAGTAAACCAAAAAAAAGTCTACATCAGAATAAGATGCTCTATACACATGCTCGATTCACAATTTCAGCATATCTATCATTCAGCTATATTATACCATGTACACTTAAACTAAAAATTGAATTTTTCATAATATGAACATTATACGAAATTTAAATTAATTGAATTGGGTTATCAATTAAGCTATGCTATATCAGTTATACATTTAATTTCAAAAACCTCCAGAAATTTTCAACCGAAATTCAATTGAAATATCTTAATTTATAAGGCTTCATATTGAGACTTGAAGTTAATCTAACCGAATTTGGGTTTCACTTACCACATCCAACCTATGTAATTATAATATTATTAAAAATACAATAAAATGCCAGTGTAAATTCAATCTAAAAACGCCATTTTGCACGTTAAACATAATAATAATAATAATAATAATAATAATAATAATTACAATATAGTAATAATAATAATAATTACAATAATAATAATAATAATAATTACAATAATAATAATAATTACAATAATAATAATAATAATTACAATAATAATAATTACAATAATAATAATAATAATTACACTAATAATAATAATAATTACAATAATAATATTAATAATTACAATAATAATAATTACAATAATAATAATAATAATAATAATAATAATAATAATAATAATAATAATAATGCTTACTTACTTACTTACTTACTCACTCACTCACTCATTCACTCACTCACTGGCACTATCGAACCCGTAGGTTCATGGCCGCGCGGACATAAGCTCTCCATACATCCGTATCCTGAGCTAATGCATTCCAATCATTCCCTGTATAATCTACTTCCCTCAAATCATAGTTAATGTTGTTCTCCCACCTCATTCTTGGTCAATCAACCGGGAGTTTTCCCCTCTGGCTTTCCTACAAGAAGCTTCCATGCACGTCTTTCATCCCCATACGCGCAATCATTTCCTGCCCATCGCAGTCTACGAGACTTAACTCTTCTTATTATATCTGGCTTCCTATAAAGATCGTGTAGTTCATTGTTAAGTAGTCTTCTCCATTCACCTGTCTGTTCATCTCTCTTTGGTCCAAAAATTTTCCTAAGAACTTTATTCTCAAAAACTCGTAATCTCATTTCCTCCCTTAATGTAAGATTCCATGTAATAATAATAATAATAATAATAATAATAATAATAATAATAATAATAATAATAGATTAAACAGGAAACAGCAATTAGTACATATACATTACATGTGAAGATAATGTTAAACCAAAGTTAAAGTAAATAATGTATATATATTTCAAACGATTCTCATATCCGGCAGTCCCTGATATCCTGTGATAAGGAATTCCAGTTGCTAGAAATGTAGATTAGTATGTAATGTGTGGGTATGTTACGATATATAAAGCAAGAGATTATAGTGTGATCGTGTGTTTGAATTAACTTATGGTTGGAGGATAGATGTTCAAAACGAGAGAAAAATATTTTATAGTCGAAGAATGTGGAATCTTCAAGAAGAAAACTAAAAATATATTGTTCTTCTATATGTGAGACGAAACTATGATAATTCCTGATTCTTCATGAAGATCTCACGAAGTTCTACATTCTCCAACAATCTTAATTTAGACAATATTATAAATGATTCTGTTTCTGACTTTGTGTACTGTTCGTGTAACTATTTGTTACATCTATTTCTCCAAATTACTATCCACATAAAGAGTTTCAAAAGTTCTCATGAAACATTTTATTTTAAATAGGGCCTATAGCAATTTATATAAAGAGTGTTTATAAAGTCACGTACCATTTCTGTTTGAACACTACAAATTTTGATTTTTTACCTCATAATATAAAGCAATATACACAATAGAAGGAAAATAGGTGTTGTTTCCAACCAACTGCATGGAGTGACATACGATGAAGCGCGGGACAATTTCTCGTGCAAATTTCAGAAACCAGCTCCTACCAGACCCACCAGAACATGGTGAACACACACACACACACACACACACACATATATATATATATATATAGTCATGCGTTACTGCCATGAAGAAAAAATATCTTTAAAAATATATATTACTTGTTTTAGTAGCCTCTAGGTGGCAGTTAGAACGATATCCCTCTGTCTCTCGTGTAAATTTAGAATATTATTTATAAAAGAAAAAATAAATTTTGTGTTAGGATTCCCGAGTAGCTCAGTTGGTTAGAGCGCTAAAGTATAAAGTTAGAAATCTCGGGTTCAAATCCCGACTCAAGCATTGAATTTTCTTCCAGTGTTATATGATGGGGCTGCCGGACATTGGCATCTTTTAAAAGAAATCTAAATTTATATTTGCACTAACCTAGACTTCATTATTACCCAGTGCAATGTATATATATATATATATATAAATTGGTGTTTCTCGTATAATTTATCATATTTATATTATTATTATATTATTATTATTATAATTATTATAATCATTATTATATTATTTTTTTATTATTATTATTATTATTATTATTATTATCGTAAGTATTATTGTTATTATCGTATAAAATATTGTTTGTACATGAAATGTACATTGCTACGAGTACATTTATGTATCTTTAACTGTTTATAATTAGTATAGTGTATATGTATATTTGTCAAATATTTATTTGTATTTGTGCTGGTTGAGTGGAAGAGAAGGCCTTATGGCCTTAACTCTGCCAGAATAAATAAAGCATTATTATTATTATTATTATTATTATTATTATTATTATTGTTATTATTGTTGTTATTGTTATTATTATAATTATTGTTGTTATTATTATTGTTATTATTATTATTATTTTTATTATTATTATGCTATATTGTAGATTTTTGCGGATATAAGTGTGAATAAGAAAGCTTTTTTGGGTTTTCCACGTCAGGGATTCAAGTTGGCCTCTTGCCACTGATTGTGACATTTCGACATTATCCCACGATGTTTCGGCATTAATGGCTTGTGGGATCATGTCGAAACCTCGGAGTCAATGATCAGAGGCCAACCTCGAATCCTTGATACGGAAAACCCAAGAAACCTTCCTTAATTATGTATTTATTTATTTATGGACCATTTTTCAATTAGATGGTATGTGTACCCTTCCAAGCATGAACCACTCTACAACAGCAGCTCTACGATGTCAACAGGAACGCATATAATAATGTATTGTTCAGCATTGGCAGTAAACGTCCCTATACAGGGTGAAAATTATTTAAACCAACAAACTTGATTACTTGGTCCTATATAGACAGCATGAAACCTTAAGATTCGGGGAATAGATTACACTTCTTAAACCATAAGATTGAAAATTATCGCTCTACTGACATACAATCTACCTATTTATTGTTTCATACCAATACTATAAAGAGTGAAAATTATTTAAAACGACAAAGTCTGGGAGGTTGAAGGGGACACCAAAACAAATATTTTTCCCTAATGCCATTTTTTCCTATGAGGATTATTTAAACTGGTAGAGGGCGTATTACGCTCTTCAGTTGTCATGACTGCAACTGCTGTTGATGGTATGAATTGTTTTGTCCACCGGTGTAGTAGTGGATTGTATCTGTTTCATAATGGAGTGATACACCTGGAGTGAGTACACTGGTATGTGTGGGCCGGTGTTGTTGGGGACTGTTTAATTGGGACATATCTCCTACCTAGGCTATTAAATGGCAGGCACTATTACAATTTTCTCGCCAGATCATTGCCAGAATTGCTGGTAGACGTCCCGCTCCCTACAAACAACGCATGTGGTTCCAACATGACGGTGCGCCGGCACATTTCAGTCGTCGTTTGCGTCGTTTCTTGAACCAACGGTTTTCAGAAAAGTTGATTGGCAGAGGTGGTCCTGTACCATGGCCTGCTCGATCCCCAGATATGACCCCTTTAGATTGTTTTTTGTGTGGGGAGAGATGCGCAACCTTGTTTACACAACTCCTGTTGCATCAGAAAAGGATCTGCTTGCCCGGATAGTAGCAGGAGCAATTAACGATACTCCTGGAGGTTTTGCCCGTGTTAGACAGAACATGATCCGCCGGTGTAACCTTTGTTTATATGTCAATGGAGGCAATTTTGAACCTCTACTGTAATTTAAGTAATTGCGTTGTGTTAATCTGTTGTCTCTTGGTAATAAAAAATGCAAAAGTGTTTGTTGGTTTAATTAATTTGCCGCCAGAGAAATCTTCCTCTACCGGTTTAAGCAATCCTCATAGAAAAAATGATATTAGGGAAAAATATTTGTTTTGGTGTCCCCTTCAACCTCCCAGACTTTGTCGGTTTAAATAATTTTCACTCTGTATAGTATTCGTATGAAACTATAAATAGGTAGATTGTATGTCAGTAGAGCGATAATTTTCAATCTTATGGTTTAAGAAGTGTAATATATTCCCCGAATCTTAAGGTTTCATGCTGTCTATATAGGATCAAGTAATCACTACACAAATACACATTACAAAACGGTGCATTAAATCTACATCAGTTAGGAAAAACCGGGTAAGTCAACTTTTGGTCGAAAATGAGTTATTAACATCTCCCGATAGCTTTTGGTCCGATGCACGTTCGGTAAAAACGGGTAAGTCGTCAAGCGAATAGTGACGGTATTATTAATCATTGAATTTTCGATGTATGCACTCTTTGATGTAAGTCATTGAACTAGTTTTTGCTCTCCTGTAAAAAATCACTTTGAAGACTTGCCTGGTTTTCTTAACTGATGTAGAAATTATCTATGCAGGCTTTGTGGCCAGATATTATTAGTAATAGTTGTATTTTACTTAACGATGCCCATGAACAGCTCTATACGTTGCAGTAGAAATAGAAAATTGGGCGGTGAAAGGGCCGATACTTTTATTCAGAAGGCTCTTATTTCACGTCTCAATTATTGTACATACCGTAAATCTATGAAACGGGTTCCACAGGAATTTTTATCTTATGACAGAAGTCATGCTCAATATTTTACGCCCTTAAAATTACTTCGACTCCAGCCGGATTTGAAACCGGTACCTTGGAAATAGATGCAAGCATAGGAACCAGTAGGTCACCAGGACTGACGTGACCAAACATCACAAACTATCTAACATATAACTTCGTCATATATCACTCTTGAAGGCATAATACAAAGAAAGGTGTAAAATATAAATTAGTCTTAACAAATGACAATAAATTGCAATCTTAGCGTAGGGACTTCTATGTTTACTAAAAAACACGGTCCTTGCTATATTCTAGAATAAAAAGCGCATAAACTACCTGGTGATTATTAAAAAGATACACAATTTATAGCTTATAGATATCCATTACACACACAACTTACACTAAATACAAACAGAGAAACTCAGGATACAGACAGCGTTTGTAACATGAGTTGTTGTTAAAATGCAAATTAGTATAATTAACAAATAAACACATGTCATAACTAAGGCAATACACTATAGTTTATATAATAATTTATGAATATCCCTTAAGACGCAACGCTAGTATGAGTGATTTCAATCCGATGAGTCGAACGTGATTAATTCGAAACCGAAGTAACCGGCTGAGATATGATAACGCTGGTTTGGCTTTATTGTTTGTGATTCAGTCAAATTTTGGATAGTAACAATAATTATAACATTGACAGTGATTGTGATGATGATAATAATAATAATAATATAATAATATAATGATTTTAATTATAATAATGCCAACACTCTGTTATACACACACACACACACACATATATATATATATCACTTAATCACATTCACCCTTTATTAAAGTTGATGGTTATTATTAATGATTGTAAATGTGTAAGGAAATTTGTAAACGAAATGAAGAAATGCAACAATTTAGCTCAGTAATTCGGTAAAAATATTTTAATTGATTATGTGACTTTATTGTAATTAGCAGACTGGAGGGAAATTGTATCGAGTTGTGAAATAACGAACATAAGAACTGAAGTTTGTTTACAAAGTGCCTAACTGGCTCAGGTAATGTCATGACAGACAGCAAGTTAGTGATGCCTATTGCTCTATGTACATGGTATAATCTGCTAACGCGAATAATTGGTATACACTACGTGCATATTCACAACTGTATTAATTCACCTTGTTGTTCAGCACTTAGTATTTACGTTGGCTATGTTAACTGTAGATATTATGTTCGTGATGTAATTGCCGCACTCCCTCTGTTTCAGTCTATGATTAAGTCGAACTGTACTTGTAAGCACGTGAACATATTCCGTACTATATCCCAGCATACTTACAATCAGTTTTTACTTTATTTCTATACGTACATTCTTTCCACATTTACCCATAATTATTAGATTACAGAGTGTCCCATTCAAACCTCCCACATTTTAATTAATGGCAACTAAAAAATTGTGCCGAATTATGAAATGAGGCCGGTATTAAACTAAACAAAAAGTCAAAGAATTTTTTTATTGCCACACACTAAAACACCTCTATATGAGAACCATTAGTAGCACGAACAATATCAAGTCTGCATTCGATTTCGTGCCACATTCTGTCCAACATGTCCATTGGTACTGTTGCAATTGGGACATTCCATACGAAATCGGCAAAAAAATTGTGAAAAATGAACTCGCATCTTTAAAAGTTTACCATTTTTTTTTACAGTGAAACTTTATGATATACTGAATATCTGTACCGAATTTCAAGTCTTCGCTTGGTGTAATTAAATAGTAATAGAGCTGTCAATTTATCGTATTGTTTTAAATAGTCTCTTTTATAAAATACATTTCTCGAAGTATGGCTATTCCCTCAACTTGAAAAGATAGTCACATTATAGATGATTTTATGCTCTATCGCGTGAAAATTAGTATGTTAATATTTACGTTTTTCTGAAGGGCGTAAATGCTATTAATATGCAATTGACCTTCCTCACCAAAAAAATTATAAAATCAAAAAGTGCCACATTATTACCTGAACACCAGTTAATTTTTTGTAATTAGTATTAAAGTGGAGTCTTGAAAGGAAACTACCGAAAATAATTATTTTTCCTAAAATCTCCTATGTGTAGACTGCCCGCAATACCTATCGCGTGAGTGGAGATCGCTCGCTCGTACAAACAATGACGGAACTACTTGGTAATAGTCCTTTGCGCACTAACAACTATTTTTATTGTTATTATCATCATTACATTATTTTTATTATCATTATAACAATTATTACATTATCATCATCGTGGACTAGTGGTTACTCTGCACGCCTCCGATTCCGAGGTTCGGGGGTCAAACTCGATAGGAATCAATGGAATTTTAAAGGCGTAACAATTCTGAATGCTATTTTGCTATTTTAATGCTATGTTTTGATGCATAAAAATGCTGCTGTACTCTTCTTACTGACCAGGAGAGTGGAAGCAACGTTAGAATTTTGATTTTATCTTTTTTATCACTGCTAGCAGCAAACGCCTTCTTAAGATTTTCCAAAACCTCAATTTCATATTTATCCTCTTCTTCACTTGAAGAGTCAAATTGGTGGAAAATTTTATTTTTAATTTCCTCAGTTATACTTTTATATTTATTTTTCACATATTTATTGTGAGACATTTTTGCTCTCTTAATGGGACTTTCCCCTATCAATTTAAATGATTCATTTAATGTTGGTATAGCCGATTCTTTAACGATGTCGGAACTACTATCGTTATTATTACTAGGTTGTGTTACATCGGATTCCTCATTTTCAGTATTAGTTAATCTGTTAGGCTGTACATCCTCAACATTTCTCTTACCCTCTAAAATTAGCCTGCAATTACTACATATTTTGCCGAGAGCCAGTGTTCTTGGGGTACCCCGAGTTCCTCACAGTTCCATGGAGGGATAGATCTGAATTTTTTTTAACTACTCTTATGTCGTCGTCCGAGTGGATTGAAACACTTTCCATTCACATAACACCAGTTAGGCTTATTCATAATAGACAGTGTAATTATATGTACAGTAATAAAATAAAACACTTCAATCTGCAAACTTGTTAGTTAAAAACGATAAAAGATTATTTTAAATTTGATTGTAATACTTAAAATAATGAGGTGACACACTAAACACACGTACTGATTTAAATCAACTGTCTAGTAAATAATCTGAACTTGAGAATTGTTGATAGAGGAACAGATGTTTTAAGAAGACGCGCTGATTCAGCATTTCATTCGTTTGTTAGGAAGTGGTACTAGTATTAAAACATTCGGTTTTATTTGGAAGTGATATCTTGTAACAACACTATTTCGTAATAGTTTCCAGGGTACAATACAGTACACTCAATAAAAATTATTTTAAGATTGAAATTAGTAATTATAACATAATAAAAATCTATACCAGTTTATTCAATTAATGGTGTAAGAGTTTTTATTATATTTCATTTAATTGCAATGAAAAATTTGTAACAAAATAAATAATTTGTTTTAAGGAAGGAAAGAAGATTACGAGTATTTGAGAATAAAGTTCTTAGGCAAATATTTTGATCAAAAAGAGATGAACAGACAGGTGAACGGAGGAAACTTCATAATAGTGAGCTAGCTACATGATATGTATAGAAAGCCAGATATAATAAGAACAGTTAAGTCTCGTAGGCTTCGATGGGCAGGTCATGTGGTACGTATGGAGGATGAAAGAGGTGCTTGAAAAATTCTGGTAGGAAAACCGGAGGGAAAACGCCCAGTTGGAAGACTAAGAATGAAGTGGGAGAATAACATTATACATGATTTGAGGGAAGTAGATTATACAGAGGATAATTGGAAAACGTTAGCTTGGGATGGGATGTATGGAGAACTTATGTCCGCGCTGTCATGAACCTACAGGTTCCACAGAGCCAGTGAGTGAGTTAGTTATAAATAATTTGTTTAATAATTCACAGTAAACGTAAGTAACAGCTCTTTACTTCTTACTTCAGCAATAAAATTTGATAAATAAATATCTACTGCGTAAGAATTAAAATATCGCCACTTTTATAAATTTACGGTACTGTTCCATTAAGCACAACATATAATAATTTATTCGATTTAATGGCAGTTGAAAAAGTCACTGATGAAGCTCTTTTAATAAAGTACGCGCGCGACCTTGGTCGTGAAATGAATCTGATGCGCCGTGGACCCGCGAGTTTTTTTACGAAAATAGAATAAAAAACATTTATATTGTCTGAACTATTCAACTCTCCAAAAGGGTAATTGCTGAAAATTAATCCTTATTGCGTGAATAGTATCCTGTATTTTTTCCGTTTTCATTTTTTGATATGTACTGCAGTAAACCGCTATAAAACAGAAAATTGACACCGAAAATAAAAATATCCTAATTATAAAAATAACACCCTTAAACTACATGATATCACCTATATAAATATGTTTGAAACAAATTTTTGCTGTTTACTGTTTCAGAAATATTAGTTAGTAAACGTTTTAGTTTACCATATTTACGATAATTTTAGATCATCATAACTACGAACCTATAAATGATAAAAATTAAATTTCTGTATTAATACGTTTATAAATGTATTAACTATATTTAGGGATACATAAAATTAAAAAAATAAATTGCAAGATTTTTTGCTGTCCGATTTGATATGGAATGTCCCAATTGTGTCAAGGATACGGGTTCGTAAATCATGAAGATCTTGTACTGGAGTCGCAAACACACGGTCTTTACATACCCCCAGAGGAAGAAGTCCAGTGGAGTGATGTCTGGCGAACGTGGTTTTATGTCATTATTGTCCAACATGCGACAGTTGAATTAACTGCAACAATGAAAACAAAAATTCTTTGAGTTTATCTTTCTTTTAATGCCAACCTCATTTCATAATTCCGCATACTTTGAGTGTTATGATTAATTAAAATGTGAGAGGTTTGAATGGAACATTGTGTATATCTGAAAAACAGAATATAATAGGTAGGTAGATGATTTCCATAAACTAATAAAGATACAAATTATCACATGGAGTGCACACTAGATTAAATTATAGCAATAAAAATAAGAAATATAATTCCACTAGACTGTTTAAAGAACCACCTATATTAATGGTTTAGCCAGCAATATAATAATGATATGCTTCTTAAACTCAGAAAACGACGTACGGTATTTCGGTAATCCAAAAGAACGAAATTAAATATTTTCTTGGAAAGATAAATAAAACTTTTTTGAGATTGACTTTCCATACATTAATATGTATAAATAATACATTTATTTCTAGTAGCTAGATTTATTTCTAGTATTATAGACGTGATATGTAAAATAAATTTCAAAATTATTTGAATTTTTCTTGGCATATTGAAGACAATAATACAACATCAATAGAAGAGTAAGAATTCCAAATTGGAGAGGAAAAGTTGTCATATCGAGTTCTATTTTGAGTACGCATATTAGCCAATTATATCTCTTTTACTAAACAAACAATTTACTAGTTGAATCACTGTTTACCCACTGGATTTCTGTGTAACCAAGGTGACTATTAATATTTGCATAATAAATTGTCAATAAAGACTCAATTTCAAACTACTGATCATAAGTATTTACTTAATTTATTACGCAAATAGCCTAAACCAGAATCCAAATATATACCTAAATCATTGACTCTAGTGACACTTGAGGGGTTAAAACACGTATATTTAAATTAATGGATTTACTTTGGGTCCACCGCTGTGGTCTCAGGGTTGAATCGCTGCCTCGTAAGAGTGTCTAATCATATTTACATAATAATAGTACCGGTAACAATAAGAAATAACATATTTCGTGATTATTTTCAGCTAAGCAAAGTAGTATATTTATAAGAAAATTACTCCATTTATGCAAAAAAAAAATACATTATTGGCGAAAGGCTCTGTAAGCAGTGGATTGTATGATAAAGAAGAAATGAGATTCATGCGCAGAACAGCGGGCTACACCAGATGGGATCGGAAAAGTAACACCGACATCTTAAAAGAATTGAAGTCTACGCCAATTTTGGAATATATTAAACAGTACCAACTAAATTGGAAACACCATCTTCAAATAATGAGCTCAAATCGGATCGCCAAAGCTGTTTATAGTTATATACCAAGAGGACGAAGATCTCTGGGCCGTCCTATGAAACGCTGGAAGGAAAATGTTCTATAGGATCGTAACAGGCCTTGGCCTAATGCTTGGAAGCAAGAAGAAGACAGAAAATAACTATTGAAAATATTTAAAACATAATATGATTGAAACATTTTGAGTCCGATTTTAGAAAATGGCGAATACAGAAAATACTGGTAACCACGAATTTTGCACACATTTAAAGAATATAACGGAGTATATAACGATCGCCTTCTACGACCATTTGGTCGGAATGAAGAAGGAGAGATTATGTGGCTGTGTTATGCCTTACTTAGTAAATTCAAAAATGATTATTTGGGGACAAAACTCAGTGCAAACTGAAGTTATAATGCTGAAATTAATGAGAGGATAAGTAATGGAAAATATTCAATATCAAAATTAAATGGTATTTTATAAGATCATAATATATGTACTAAAACGAAAACATTTTTAATACAATAATAAAGACTACAGTGACATACGGCGCAGAAACTTGGGAATTGAAGTATAGAACAACAAGCAAATTAAATTCTGCAGAAATGGATTTTTGAAGACGTTCATTTGGAATTTCTGGAAGAGATAAAATTAATTGTGCAATTATATAAAATGTTAACTTGCAAACTATATTTGTAGATTTCACAAATATATATATATATATATATATATATATATATATATATATATATATATATTCATGCAATATGAATGACAAAACACACGACTTCCAAGAAGAATACTAGGAAGAATAAGAAGAGGCCGGCCAAAAATAACGTGGGTTGAAGGTGGTTTGAGAGCATAAGGGAAAAGAGTTGGATGATGGGAATTGGAATAACAGAGATGTGGAGGAGAATGACTAGGAAAGGAAGATGTGAAACATGCTAAATAAAAAAATAAAGATTTTGGGTTAGAGGTATTGATAAACAATCAAGGTAGAAATAACTCAAGAAGTTATTCAAAAACGAAAAAACAATATTTCGAAAATTCCAGGAGAAACCTACATTCAAAACAGACATCAAGTGGACAGAAGAAAATGAGGAAACACAAGGAAAGGAACAAAGGAATATTGGGAAATTTTAAAACAAAAAAGGCACATGTTATTCTTATATGGTCAGTTTAAAGAAAGAAGAAGGAATATAGGTAACATACCAAGGAATCTTGTGAAGATCGGATTCTCAGTATAGATATGGATTGACGTGGGTGTGGAAACCAACCGCTACCTGCCATTAAAACTACTTATTTTTTTTTAATGCCGACATAAATCACAAGTTGGAAATCATGAGACATTTAAAGCAGAAAAAAATAAAAGCCCTCACTGGATGATGGGTTTTCAATTTGAAATAGGTTTGAGGGCGTTCGATGCACTTAACGCCAGGCAACAACTTAAGTTAAATTATAGTTTGTTGTTATAACACAGCCTGCGTGTTATTCCCAGTAGCTGCGATCATTATGATGCTTATTCAACGCAAAGGCTACTTAGCGCCCGCCATAGAACAAGAACCGCCTAACTCTCTTCCAAGCACTGGCGAGGATTTCTCTCATGGTTTTAATGAACGCTAACCAAGATACTAATTTGCCTAACGATATTCTCAAAAAAATAGTGCCACTAAAATTTAGTTTAAAAGTTGGACATGAAAATGCTATACATTTTTCTCCGAAATCTGTTATTTCAGGTTTGTCTTTTTTTAGTAAATATTCTACACGAGACACACGACTGAACTTTTAGTCCAAAAGGAAGTCATATTCATAAATATTAACTACTGAAAATATCAGTCAAACCGGGAGAAATTTGAACGCGCGAGCCTTGTGCCCACCGATGATAGTATTAAATTTTGCATGATTTTGTAATTGGGTTTAGACTCCGTTTCCATTACCTAAATTGTGGTTTAGATTCAATCTTCCACGACTTACATCTAGTTAAACTCAATAATCCATTAATTAAAAATCTGGCTTATACTTGATTTTCCGTTGCTTAAATCTGATTTACATTACATTTTCCTTGACATAATTTGGTTTGGACTCAGTTTTCCAACTCAGTTATTCAACTTTCGATTACTTAAAATATGGATTGGCTTATTTTTCTACGATTTAAACTTAAGTTTTGACCTATCTTTCCAAGACATGAAATCTGGAATAGACTCATTTTTTATAATACACTTTTCATTGCTTAAATTTGAATTACATTCCATTTCCCATTACTTTACTTGGATTGTACTATAAGTAGTAACATGAAATGCTGCCAAGAAGTAAAGCAGAGGATAGCAATGGCAAAAGAAGCTTTTAAAAAGAAGGGAAGTATTTTCTGCGGACTTTTGCAAAAGAATTACGGAAGAGGCTAGTGAAATACTTTGTGTGGAGTGTAGCATTGTATGATGTAGAGATTTGGACATTACGACGGAATGAGAAAAAGCGACTGGAAGCTTTTAAAAAGTGAATATGGAGACGGATGGAGCTTATAAAATGGACAGACAAAATAAAAAATAAATTTGTGCTAGACAGAGTGCGTGAAGGAAGAACAATGCTGGATCTCATAAAGAAGAGGAAAAGAAATTGGATTGGCCACTGGCCAAGGAGAAACTGCCAACTGACGTATGCCCTAGAAGGAATGGTCAACGGATAGAAGGTTAGAGGCAGAAAAAGAGAACAGATAATAGACAATATTAAAGTGAATGGTTTGTATGCGGATACAAAAAGGACGGCTGAGTTAAGGAAAGAGTGGATAATCCTGAGTTTGCAGCGAAAGACCTGCTCTTGGGCAGAACACTATGTATGTTTATAATTTCGTTTAGACTCAATTTTCCAAGACTTAATATATAATACTGTTATTCAACTTTTGATTACTTAAAATCTGGTTTGGCTCTTTTTCCACGATTTGAAACTCATGTTTGAACCTAAATTTCCATGACTTGAAATCAGGCATAGAGTAATTTTTTTAATAATTCAAAATCAAGTTTTGTTTTATTTTCTCATGACTTAAATTTTGGTTAGACTTGAAATCCTGTGATTCAAAATTAAATATTCAATTAAATTTTGCATGACTTAGGGCGGAATTCATGAAACCATCTTCACGCAAAGAGCGACTCTTTCCCCCTCTCTATGACGTAGAGAGTATTCATAAAACCGGTTTTATGAAATCTCCCTATGTCATAGAGCGAGGGAAAGAGTCGCTCTTTGCGTAGAGATGGTTTTATGAATTCTGCCCTTAATCTCTGGATTAGACTCATTTTCTACCATATTCAATCAAGTTTTTTTTATTGTGTGTCCCATGACTTTGTGTGGTTTAGACTATTTTTCTACGATTCAAATCAAGTTCTGACTTAATTTTGTATGACATAAAGTGTACTTTTAGGCTTAATTTTCTAAGATTAAAAATCACGTTTTGACTTAATTTTCCATATTTCAAAATCTGGTTAATGCAGAGTCTTTTGCGATGAAAAATAGACTTTTGACTTAAATATCCATGACTTCAAGTACGGTTTAATTTCAGTTTTCCACGATTTAAAATATAATTTAGGCTCAGCTTTCCATGAAACGAAATCAGGTCAGATTCAGATTTAATTATTTAAACATAAACTTTAATCAAATATTCCTTAACATACCAACGTTTGACTCAATATCTGATTATTTGAAACCAGGTATTCTGTATAGCCTATCTTGAAGGACATGAAACCATTATTTGGATCACCCATTCCTGTAGACAATAATAATAATAATAATAATAATATTAATAATTAATAATACTAATAATAATTTAAAAATAATAGTAACAATAATGTAATATTAACGTAATAGTAATAATAATGTAATGGTAATAGTAACGTAATAGTAATAATAACGTAATATTAGTAATAATGTAATAGTAGTAATAATGTAATGGTGTGTGTTTCTCTTGAGGCCGAAACAGGTCAACAAATGGCCTAAATTCGTGAATGTACTATGATGATGATAATAATAATGTAGTGGTAATAATAGTGTAGTGGTATTAATAATGTAATAGTAATAATAATAATGTAATATCATCATCTTCAAGGTATAGGCCTATTGAGTCCGTTCCGCTCCCCGCCGCACAGTATGCTACAGGTCGTCATACTTACTTACTCACTGGCACTATCGAACCCGTAGGTTCATGGCCGCGCGGACATACGCTCTCCATACACCCTATCCTGAGCTAATACTTTCCAATCACTCCCTGTATAATCTACTTCCCTCAAATCATAGTTAATGTTATTCTCCCACCTCATTCTTGGTCTACCAACTGGACGTTTTCCCTCTGGCTTTCCTGCAAGAAGCTTCCATGCAAGTCTTTCATTCCCCATACGTGCAACATGGTCGTCATTCCAACTTCATTTCGGTCTTCCTATATTTCTTCGGCCTTGAGGTTTATAATAAAGCATCTGTTTTGATAAACGATTATTTGGCATTCTTTGTACATGTTCAAACCATGTATCTTTATATCTGTATATTCTCTAGTTCAAATTATATAGTTGTAATTAATCTCTGATATCCTGATTTCTCTTTGGAACTCTTAAAGATATACCTGCAACAGATCTCGGATATCTCATTTCTATTGTCTCAATTTTACTGTTTTGTAAAATTTCAATTGAGTTTCCCTTGTAGTCTATAATATCAAAATAAAATAAAAATTGTAACAGCTTTAAATACGATTTATTTACAGGGACTTTTTTGTAGTTAATATAAATGTTATATATTTATAATTATGAATATATATATATATATATTTATTTAAAAATCGTAATATGACTCTCTAAATCCACTCCTCACATGGAGCCTATAAAAAGTTGGACCATAAAGTTTAGTGAAAGTAGATTAGTATTTTAGTATCAGGTTCTGGGTAGCGATTTGGCGGAATGGTTCTATGAATTTTTTAAGCTTTGAAATTGCTGCCCTGGAAGTTGTAAAATCTGACTTACTACATCTTCCCCAAGAGCGCCACACTTCCACTGCAATGTACTCTGAGTTTGGAAGATGCTTGTAATTCGTTTAGCTAATGAAGCTCATAAACATTTATCTGTAAAGTTTTACGATGCATCTTCTTCTAAATATGTTAACATTATTTATATTATGTTGGCAACATCACTATCTTAAATGACGCCCGACATAGTAGAGACCGCTTGTGCTACAACTTGAGGCATTTCATTCGGAATCCATCGCTATATAGGAGTTTTGTTTCGCAAAAGCATAATAAATATTATTTATTCTTTTATTCATAAAAAATAATGTTTATGATTTTATACGCGTAAGAGAACCTAAATGGAATTCAATTATAACTTTTTTTCTTAGCAGCAGCAATTTACGAACGCTTTAATATAAATATATAGTTAAAATACATGAACATCAATTCACTTTATATTAACAAGCCAATAAACAATAATTAACCATGAAATAAAATTGTATTTAATAGGGCTCTAGTCATGGGAGACGTTGACAGAATCTCGCCCAAGATGATGACATACTTGTTTTAAAAAGGCTATTATAAAATGTCGACTGTCTAAAGCACGGATTCATAAAGCAGTGAGGATCCACGTACCAACAACGAGTATGCAGCATAAACATAACAGAATCAGTCGCCGTGCTGTAGCCGGTAGTGTCCCTACCTTCCACTCCGGCGACCCGGGTTCGATTCCCGGCGGGATAGGGGGTTTTTAATCTCCACCTTTGGTCTGGGTGTGTGTCCGGTTCTTGTGTCTATATGTGAGAATAACAGAAAATTAACAGAAAGGTAAAACAAGAAGGAAAACAGTGTAAACGAAAAGAGACAGACAGAGAGAGAGAGAGAGAGAGAGAGAGAGAGAGAGAGAGAGAGAGAGAGAGAGAAAAGAAGGTATAAAAAGATTTACTATACTGTTTTCCTTTCCAATAGTTCAATTTACTATTTTTATGTTTTTTTTATTGTGGAATATTGTTATTTTTTTTCTGTATTTTGTAGTGCTCCTACATTATTAAGTATACTTTATTATATGCAACATTCCTCATTAGAGGATTGTCTCAAGGACAAAGTGATACAGACAATTAATTTTCGAAATTGATGAATTACATTTTGTAAATACATTTAAAAATTTCAAATTGTAATTGCAGTATACATAGTATAAAGTAGAAATTTTGTAAAGATGGTTTCTTGAAATTGAAATTGATGCTCTAATGGCAGCGATGGCAATTTTAGAAAGATACACCCTGTCCAAAATGTAAGGAATTCCAAAATTTAGCTAAGAATCCTGGTATAGTACCTTTTGCCCGATCATCAATCCAGTGACAGATATAGTTTCTATTTGGTATTTACCTTTGTAATAGTCAATTGTCGGCTCGTATATGGCTTTCTTTTCACAGTCAATTTCCTCAGGTTGGCCACTATGAGTCTCAAAACGGATTGTGCGATCTAATATCATACCAATTTTAGAAGATGTTCTAAATGCAATAATATCTATTCGTCTGTTACTTCCATTAGTGGCCACACCATGAACTTCCTCATAAACTGTGTATCCATATACTCGGAAGGCTTCTGTCATTATATTTCGAATAGTGTGGTGCCGAATGTTTCTCAGTGATTCTCCAAACGGACAAGCCCCAAGGACGTGTGCAGGGGTTTCGTGCTCTCTGCGACATCTACAGAGGGTATCGTCCCTAGACCTGCCCGGCAAAGAACGAACCGCCGATACATTGGCTTGCATTTTAATCGCTTCTCTCCATTCAGAACAAGACAATCCCTGATGATCACGAATCCATTGATTTGATGATGTATATTCATTGTAGAGAACAACGACTTTTCCTTTATGAGGAAGTTAACTCCAGAGAACTGCTTCTTTGTCTCCTAGTTGTTTCTTGATTTTCCTTGCATCTGGTGCAAGACTCTATAAAGGTGTATTGTCTATAATGTAAATAATATTATTTTCATTAATTAAACAAGAAAAACTAAAAGTAGTTACTTTGCATTTTCCACAGTTCTCGGACAAACATCTCTTAAAGTAATTCATATTGTTGTAGCAGTATTATCAGGGTTGTTAAGTAAAGGAGATTGAGACGGGAAGATCATTTATTTCGAGTAAGAGGCAGTAGAAATGCTTACAAAAGTTTTATTAGCAACCCCAGGGGTAAAGAACATTATCAATATCTGGTCATAGGTGGGAGCATAATAAACTCCATGTCACTAGAGGCCTACAAGGTACTTGTCCTACCTGCCGGCTGCTGGCCTCACTTCTGCATGTGTTAATCACAGAGGTATGCGATGATCCAACCAGTGAAGGGTTGACATGTTGTCACCATATCTGGTCTTCCCAGCCGTTATAGTTGGTTTTCATATCCTGGAGTCACTATTCATTGTAGCAACCCAAATTCCTCACTATGGTGGGTTGACACCGGTCCCATACTTGCCGAAATCACATTGGATTTATAAATCCGTTGTACAACCTATACAACACCATCAGTATCAGTTAAAATGCAGAAGATGAAACATTGTTTTTGAAAGGTCTCCATATTGGAATAACTTGATGAGGTTTAATAATTTACTTGAGGACGACTGACTTATCAGGTACCAATTTTATAATTAACATCTTATTATATCATTAAATAATTATTCTAATAGTTTTAATATCCTCCTCCTAAAACTGAAACCATTCTTCTCCTGGACTTCATCGTTATTTATGTTATCGGTTACACTAAATAGAGATGTATAATGCTATCACTCTTTTGGTATAAGCTTCAAATCTCCAAACCAGCTTATACTTTTAAATGCACTAAGCCAGCGATGTTAAATACGAGATCCGTGAGACGGTTCGCTCCGATATGCACCAGGAGCGCTCCGCTGGACAGGTAACGCTACCTGGTGACTTAGTTCTATTTCATTCGTCAACGCAATGATGAGCATGGCTACGTTCAGAGTGGAGAACTTGCAAGAATCAAGCCTTCGTAATTTTTTTTTTGGCACAGAATATCTCTCCCAATTTTGAAACGGTTAAATTAGCTAATTCGATGAAAAAACAAGACAAAAACATAAAAATCTCCTTTAAAACTAATAACAAACTCAACAATGTTTTTAAAAAAGAATTGAAGTAACAAATAAATACGAAAATAAAGGTGTTTATAAACTGAAAAAAAAATTGCGATAAGTTTTACATCGCTAGAACAACAAGAAATGTTAAAACAAGATATACTGATAATTAAAAAAATATTAATAACGAAGAAAAATCAAGTTTTGCCAAACATATACTAGAAACGGGTCATTAGTTCGACAAAATCGATAATACTAGGTCCGAATTACACAGAAAAACAATAAAACAATATTAACATCCTAGAAGACATAGACATTTTAGAAGAAGCTGAGAATAAAGACTTGCTCAACAAGAACACGCCCGCAGAATTGAACCGGTTGTAAAACGTATGCAACAACATTAGTATTGTAGCCTAACTATGATGGTTGTCCAGCGGTTCGCTTTGTTTCCCCGCAGCTATTATATATAATTAAATACAAAGATGCCGACTACCGCCACTATAATAATTCCACATTTTTATCATTGTCAAGCATTATCGCTCCACCCGCTTTTATATAAACGGACAACCATCTTAGAGAGGCGATAATACCAGTTGAAATGCAGAAGATGAAACGTTGTTTTGAAAAGCCATAATATTTTTAACTACTAGACGAAGTTTTCAAACAGAACTTTATTTTAGATGAGGACGACTGGTTTATCGGGTACTAATTTTATATTTTCAATATGAGATTAGCAAATGGGAGTAATAGACAAATAAATATTATTACATTTTGACCATCTTCTAAAATTGGTAAGATATTAGACCCCACAATTCGTTTTGAGACTCATAGTGGCCAACCTGAGGAAATTGACTGATGAGATAAAAGAAAGCCAGTATATCGAGCCGACAATTGACTAGTTATGAGAAAAGGTAAAATACCAAAGATAGAACAATTAGAATGTGTCAACTGGATTTGATGATTGGAGCAAGAGGTACTATACCAGTAATCTTAGCTAAATTTTGGAATTCCTTACATTTTGGACAAGGGTGTATCTTTCTAAAATTGCCATCGCTTGCCATGTCGAGGAATCCATTTAAATTTGAAGGAACCACAATTACAAAACTTCTACTTTATAAGTAAATACTCAACTTACAATGTTTTGAATTTTTTAAATGTATTTCATCAATTTCGAAAATTAATTATCTGATGACTTTGTCCTTGTGGAAATCCTCTAATGAGGAAAGTTTTATATAAAAAATAAAAAATAATAAAACATGTCAAGTGTCAAAGAACAATGCCCGGGAAGCAGCACCCTGAAAAGAGGTGATGTATTTTCCTACAGTAGGAATAATAAATATACCCATTATTTTTTTATTTTTCTCTACCAAGAAATAAGAAATAAGGTTTGTTAAAATGGTGTAGAAACACATGAACATTTTAAATGTATTCTCATCTTTTGTTTGTGCGAAGAGGCCTGTTGGTTATTAATGTTTTTTTTTCAGGCAAATATTAAATATTGTAGAATAAAATCTTTTGAGGTATTATTTAATACTGTAAACTAGTTAATACTATTCATTAATAAATGCTTTACTGCTGTTTGTGCGTTGTTTTATGTTTCGATTCCTCCTGTTATATGCGTTCGTGACAATGGTAGTCTTTCGTACAGGTCCCGACGGAAGTAGGGGGTAGAATGCACGCTCCAGAGTTAGTACCGCGCTCTGCACGGAACTTGGTCTCGCAACTATGACATGCCTGCACTAAGGGGAAGCCTCCCAGTACAACTTCATGATAATGCTATGTACTGGTATCTAAATATTATGATAATGTTATCTCACAAATACGATAATCTGTGGCTGAAAATAAAATTTCATTTTCACATGAATATCAGGATTTTGACAGGGCGTTTGTTGGAAATATAGATGTGGGAGTATTCTCACACGACAGATCTAATAAATTATTTGTACTACCTTCTGATGTTAGTGAAATGTTAACTAAAAAGGTATTGCCGGATTTTTTCAAAATTAAATAAATAGTTATTTGGCACTTGTATTTTAGGCCTACTGTATTATCCTCTAACACACCCCTTGCCGATTTTTTTTTCATTTTCACTTATGTAAGTTACGGTATCCTTAACTAATGTTGGAGAATGTAAATTAGGCACCGCACATACATTGAGAGTGAAGGGATATTTGTCCCTGCTCTGTTCTAAAATACCTACCAGTACGAATGTTCCTTTCAGATTATTTTTCATCACAAGGTGTATACAGGAGCTACATTCAGAACCCACATAAATAATTTTACGTAATATATTTAGTTATTAACATAATTATTACTACAATTTAATAAAAAATCACCTGAAATATTAATCTGGTTTAATCTTAATGGAAGTAGAATTTGAGCACGATACATAAGCTCTTAGAAAATGTGTAACAGATTGGACAGAAAGATTGAAAAGACTAAAGTGTGAATACGGGGGGGAGGGGAGAAATCATTAGTGATTATACTAGAAGACTCATATAAAATATACATTCTTCAAAAGCTTGCATACACTAAATTTAGTGAAATTGATCAATATCCACGTATGTCGTTCGCTATAGACGTTTCAAAAATCACAAACATATTTTTGAATTACTTGATAGAGACACAAAAGTAGCTTCATCACAAAAAATGTTTGTTTCCAAATGTCTCATCTCCTTCAAATCGTTCGATCTTGTTTTCAAAGACCGCTTTTTTTTTTTCCTATCTTGTTATCTTCAGACAGTTGCTGTAACAGCTGGATTCTATATGGCTTAAAGTGAAACCCTTTTTTCGTCTAACTTCCCATTCACTTCATTGTGGGATATGAAGTTCCCTACTGTTGACTTTTTCCGGATATCAGACAAAAACTTTACAAATGCTGCCAACAGCCTTACTGTTTTCTTTCCGTAGGCCAGTTCTTTTTTGAAAGCAGATTCATAAGAGGATAATAAAAGAGATTTTCAATTACATAGAGTGCCGGGAAGCTAATTGCAATGCTAATAAAATCCAATGGGGAGAGAATAAAAGTGAGTCATTTTCTGAGGTTTCCCAAAGGATCCAACATAGAGAAGACTTTTTCATAAATACGCCAAGAACAAGAATACATCAGTCACGGTTACATTTTTAGTAGACTCCAAGATAAATTACCTATTTTCATTAATCACTATAATTAACTCTATCACACTCACACTCTCGAACCCGTAGGTTAATGGCCGCGAGGACATAAACCTTCCATACACCCCTATCCTGAACTAATGTTTTCCAATCATTCCCTATATAACCTACTTCCTGAAATCATAGTTAACGTTATTCTCCCACCTCATTTTTGGTCTATCGACTGGGCGTTTTCTTTCTGGTTTTCCTACATGAAGCTTCCATGCAAGTCTTTCATTCCAAATTCGTGCCACATGTCCTGCCCATCGACTACGAGACTTAGCTGTTTTTAATATATCTGACTTCGTATAAAGAACATGTAGTTCACTGTTATATAGTCTTCTCCATTCGCCTGTCTGTTCATCTCTCTTTGGTCCAAAAATTTTCCTAAAACCTTTATTCTCAAATACTTGTAATCTCCTTTCCTCCCTCCATGGTATCTTTACCTTGTCGTGGTGGAGAGGCTTGCGTGCTTAAATGATACCGAGAGCTATAACATTCCTGCCGAAAGGGTTACACATGCCGGACTGGCCGAAGGTGATAAGCCAGACGAAAAATGTATCGTGGTCGAAAGAGTGACGATCTATCTCCGTAAATATACAACTGTCAATAAATGCGGACATGAGTCCCACTGGGTTAAAATTTTCATTAATCACTATAATTATACAATTTAAAGAATAGAGAACTAATTCTTCATCGTAATTTCATCTCTCGCCTTATAGGTACTTATACACGCCCCATTTCACCCGGGCCTTTACGGTGGCACGATTTGTCGTGAGAGGGATTTAAAACTTTGGATCACACAGTTACGTTTTATCGTTTAAAATCACATCATTATACTTTATGAGCTTCAACAAATATACTCTCTCTATATTTTTCTCTCTCTCTCTCTCTCTCTCTCTCTCTCTTTATATCATTTTAACTTTTCTCTTTGTAGGTACATTCACTGCCCCTCGCCATTAGGGTCTTAGAGCGATATGGCGGTTAACATATCCAGGCACAGAGAAAGTCGCTTCATCAGAGAACATCACACTTTGCAGGTATTCATTGTCTTCGTCAATTACGTTCAGCATGGAAAAAGCAAATTCAGCACGCCGAGGGATGTCAGTTGGCAGCAATGCTTGCGTAATTTGCACTTTATAGAGCTGAAGATGTAACCGCTTATGGAGGACTTTATGATTGGTTGATTTTGGTAAATGCAGTTGCCAAGAAGCACGAAGAACCGATTTTTGAAGTCTTAGTTGAAATGAAAGTTGCACATTGTCGATAGTTTCTCGGCTCACACCTGGTCGTCCACTCTGTGGCAAGTCCGTTACACTACAAATTCCTCGGCCCATCTAATGATGGATGATTTCGATGGAGGATCTCTTTCATATTGCCGGCAGAAATTTCGCTGAACACTTACTGGTGATTTACCAGACTCAGCATACCACCATACACATTGGGCCTTTTCCTTTGGTGTCATCATTGTCGTTTAAATCACAATCTGCAACAAAGGTAAACAAAACGTTGAGAGATGTATAATACATCGAAAAAACAACATGTCTCTATCTCAAATAGTTTACGAGCTAAGTAACATTATTTTGGTAGCAGGACTTTGTGAACATCCTGTACAAGTCTTACAGCCACTGGACATCGCTCAACGGGTAGAATTTTGTAATTGGGCTTTGTTGCAACCACCGCGCTTCTTTTCCTCGTGCTATTCATTGATGAAGCAATATTTAATACGGATTCGGCGGTTCTGAAATGAAAGAACAGTCATGTGTAGGATTATGAAAATCCTCATGCCATCCTCGAGAGGGGTCACCAGCAGAGATTTTCGGTGAACGTATGGATAGGCGTAATTTCTGACCACATCATTGACCCCTATCACCTTCCCCAGAGATTAAATGGTGTCATTTATAAAACATTTTTAGAGCACGTCCTACCTAGATTGATAGAAGAAGTTCCTCTTCACATCAGGCTCCTTCCCATTTCTTCCGGAATGTGATAAAGTATTTGGATGAAGTGTGTCCTGGCCGTTGGATGTAGGAAGCGGTAGTTCAACTGTAGTGTGGCCACCTCGATTTTCAGATCTCTGTCCACTTGATTATTTTTGTGGTGTCACCTGAAAACATTGGTGTATGCGACCCCTATTGATACAAATGAACTGTGAGTTGCACGCATAATCGCAGCATGTGATGAGATCCGCGAGACACCTGGTATCTTGAAAAGGGTACGAGAATCCTTTAGTCGCCTATGTCGTCTGTGTTGTGAGAATGGAGGTGGTCAATTTGAACAACTTCTGTAATGAGTGTGCAGGTGCTTTACGTTTTTCTTGTTTACTAAAATGCATTGCTTTTTTATTTACCAATAACATTATTATGTCATATGTACATACACTGCGCCTCTTCATGTTATTACTCTTGTGATCACTACACTATAATTTATCTAAGTACGTAAGTACTGTATAGTACAACTACACATTTTATTTGCGAAACGTATTGTACTCTACAGTATGTGTATTATTATTACAACCTTTCAAACAATTGTCTGTACAATACCTATGTAGATCATTTTGTAACTCATGTACTGCGCCGATGATCCAATACCGTATTCTGTAAAGTAATGAATAAACAATAAAACCAGAAGTAAATATACGTACGTAACTAATTTACAGTACGTACATAATAAAGGAATAAAGGAAAAAGAAAAATGTTTGGTATACTGTAGGTAGTTTAGAATGTGATGCACCAATCTTACATTTGCGTCGGTAGTAAGACTGCTATAACCACTGAGCTAAAGGCGCATACTTGTTGCAAGTTACGGTCTCTGTATCATATTTTTTTTCATTTTAATTTGAAATAATCAGTGGCGTGCCAACCATTTCACAAATTGAATCATAACTTGGATATTTTTATTCGTAGACCATTAGTTCATTATCTCAAAATGCTTATATAATACCCCTCTATACGCAGTAAAATTTGTGCGGTGTTTTTTCATTTACACTCTGTATTTATTCCATTCCCTCATTTTAAGCTCTCGCCTCTTGGACACTCTCACGTGTCATACGCCACCCTGGCGTTACTGTTGTATGACCTGTCGAGAGAGGGATTTTAACTATAAGTAACACATTCCTTTTTATCCATACAATGGCATGGAAGGCCTCCCAGAATGAATGATCAGCTCAATGTCAGGGTCACCTCCGAGACAACACAACATATGAATATGATAATGCTGATTATGATGACTAAATGATAATCGAGAACCATTTGTGCCTTAAAGTTTCCCGAAATGTGTCTAACAGATGAGGAAAAAAAAAATCGCCCACGAAACTTGTCCCGATCGCTGATCGAACTTGGGGCCCTTAGGCTACAAAGCAGCGACGCTACCCCGAGACCACAGTGGTGGACTTGTATGTACATACAGGGTGTTTCGAGATAAATATTATAGACCTCTAGGTGTTGTAGAGGGGACTTAGTAGATAGTTTTGATAAGGAACCCATGTCCGGAAACTTACTACTTCGATTTAAAGTAAGTTCGAAGATCGAAACACTATGAGTTGATATCGCGTGTCTTGTGTTTCAGAATACGTATTACAGATTTCTAGCAGTTGTACCATACCTATCGAGTCGGGGGAAGATATCTTGCATGAATTCTGGGGCAGCAGATAATATTGAGCACACACCAGGATTTGTGGGGCGTGTGTATAAAAACATGCGTCGAAGGTACAATTTGTGCAACGAACAACAATGTCACCCCGTGGAACCAATCTTGTAGTAGAACTCCTAGAAATCTGTAATAATTATACTGAAACACAAGACACGCAATATCAGCCCATTGTGTTTAGATCTTAAAACCTATTTCACATCGAAACGTTACGCTTACGGACACGGGTTCCTGATCAAAATGTCATCTACTATGTCCACTCTACAACCTACAACCCCTAGAAGTCTGTAAAACGTATTTTCAAACACCGTATATATATATATATATATATTGCGTAAATTTATAATAATAATAATAATAATAATAATATAATAATATTTTATTTATTCTAGCAGAGTTATGGCCATGAGGCCTTCTCTTCCACTCAACCAGCACAAATACAAAAAAAATGGCAAATATAAATATACACTATACTAATTATAAAGAGTTAAACTATATTAAATGTTACCCTGTAAATTTCATGTACATACATTTTATTCGATAATAAAAACTATAATAATAATTATAATAACAATAACAAAAAAGTATAAATATGATAAATTTACAAGAAACGCCTATTAATTTATGTACCTTACACTGGGTAATGATGAAGTCGATGTTAGAGCATATATAAATTTAGATTTCTATAAGAAAAATAAATGTTTGTGTTAGGATTCCTGAGTAGCTCAGATTGTTAGATCGCTATATGTACAAAGTTTAGAAACTCGGGTTCGAATCCCGACTCATGCATTTATTTTTCTTTTCATGTCAAATTTGCCTTCATTGCTAAAATGTCAAATATATAGTTATAACACACACACACACACACACATATATATATATATATATATATATATATATATATAATGAGCATTTCCGATGTCTGAGAAATAGGATCCACGAAGACTTATAAAAAAAATATGAGAACAGTCTCAATAGCTACATTCCTTCTAAATTCACGAAAACAAAGAGAAATAAATTGGCAGGTACAAAGGAAAATACAGTGAAGACTACATTGGAATTTTTATCTTCCTTGGAGCCATTTTTCACAACGGTATTCACTTAATACAGTATTTATGCTGTTCGTGATCTGCAGGAACACTAGTTTATTGTGAGATTAAGAAGATGCTATTTCGCATAAATAAAGTAAAGCAAGGAGATCATTAACAAGAATATTAAGCGGTTGAAAGGAATGTTATGGATTCGCAATGATTTCAACGCAGGTGATAAATCCGACGACAGGCAGGAATAGAGAAATTACGTCACATCAAATGAGATCGAATTCCACGAAGAAGAAGACTAGTTGGGAATACCAAGCCAACAAATGTATTGCTAGGCAGGCAAAGTCTACAGGAACCATTAGTAAGAGTAATTAAGCGCTGTTATTACTGCGACATTTCTACAAGTTAATTACAACCACCTAAAGTCCTTTATCATTCTGGGGGGAACGGAGAGAGAGGGGCGGAGAGGGGAGGTCAAAATGCTTGCGCATTACGATGTAAAAGGTCTTGGCGTTCTGACGGAGATCCTGGGCAGAGCAATTAACTGGCCCGTATCGTATTATTGAAGCTGAGGTAATGCCAACCATTGACACATTGCGCACATACTTGCCTAAACCGCTCTCCTGATTTACGCTGTTTCTCTAATTACATAGAATTACTATGCAACACACGCATTGAGAGCACAAGAAATTCAATCCGACAATTTATTGACGCAATTAAAATTCTTTACTCTGTTTTAATCTATACCAAGAAAACATAATTCGATTTTTTTTTCTAATATTATACTTACTAAGTCCACGGCTATGTTCTGGAGGTAGCGTGCTGCCTTGTCACGCAGCGGGCCCGGCAACGATTCCTGATCGGGACAGGCTCCTGGGTGAGGTTTTTTTTGGGGTTTTCCTCACCTGTAAGACAAATGTCAGGTAGCTTAGGGCCCAACGGTCCCCAAAAATCTTCCGGCCATCACCATCATCATCGATATCATTATCATCCTTCACCGATGTGGAAAGAAACGGGATGCTACCACATCTATAACTGCCTAGTAAAGCTGCAAAGCGTAGTATGAAAATGTTATGATTGCAGTGAAAGACCTGTCCTCGGGCAGAATTACTATGGAAAGGAATACTTACTAACACGGCTATTCTATGTCAGCGTGCCACCTGTGAATATTCGTCAGAGAACAAGTGACTCTTAAGGTCATGTTGCCCACTGAGATAACACACGTTCCCGCTAAAGTTAATTGCCAACATGTTTACTCACATATAAGGAGATTCTATCCCAGGAGTCCAGTTATATTAGTGGGCAAGTTAAAGTGAGAAATGGTCAAATTAGTGTTGGTTTGGCAATTTAGGGTGAGAAAATAGGCGAGTTTGTGTACACCAGATTACTCTGGCTTTCACTTGATCGATAACGTCTTTGTGGTAAGTTGGCTACACTGTCCGAGCAATATTTTACATTTTATGTATGGCGATTTTAGGTTACTTTGAGCTTAACTTCTCACTTCATTACTTATTTTAACTACTTATTTTCTAAAAATATGACACAGTGATTAAATCGTACCTAAATTCTCACTTCATATTAAGGCATTTCTAACATTTTTTTGGAAGAAACCAATATGTATGTGTCTGTCTTGTGTGTGTGTATATATATATATATATATATATCATTCGGGTAATTATTCACATACCTTAACAATAAATTGTGTGTTTTTCCGTTTTTTATTTGAATTTAAGTAGGTGGCATGGTAGCATATAATCTACGCTAACTCTAACTAACTGGATCTATACAACCCGTAGGTTCATGGCAGCGCAGATATAAGATTTCCATACAATCCTAATCTGAGTTTATATTTTCAAATCGTTCCCTGTATAGTTTACTTCCCTCACAACACGGTTCATGTTATTCTCCACTTCGTTCTTGGTCTGTCTACTGGGCACTTTCCTCTGGGTTTCCTACAAGGAGTTTCTATGAACATTATACTATCTGTTATGAACCCAACTGGATTTATTAGGCTTAAAGGACCTTCGGGACTGGAAAATCTGGTAGCGTTTATCTAGCCGAGCGTTAGTATGAGGATGTACAGTTTACATGTTTGAAATGAACAAAGGAAGTCTTATTTTAAATCTATTTTATTACTAAAGTATAAATAATTACAAACCCTTAGTAGTCTAGCCCTAATCTAATCTAAGCCTATATTAAAACTACAGTACTTTCTTGGGGGGGGGTGAGAGAGGGAGTTGTGGAATTTTTTTAAGTCTAACCAAATCTACATGATTAAAAATGTTATATCCCTTTTTTAAAATATAGTTTCAAAAATGTTAATGGTACTTGAGTCAAATATAAACGAAATGGACTATATTATTAAGAAAAATGGTCAGTGACTTACCCTCCAGCCGTTTACACACACAGACAGACGCGAGACCCTCACTTCTCAAGTGTTATATACTAAAGATGACCTCGAATTACCCGTAACTGTACCACTAACATTCCAAAGGAACTAAATGTAGGGATGTTTACAGTTAGTTTCAACAAGACTTTGCTCTGAACTATACTCTATCTCAACAGACTTTGAATGTCTAAAGTCCATCTCGAACGACTTTGCTCGAATAATTAAGATAATCTATAAAACAATAAAAAAATCTATATAAAGAACTATGTATTCATAACACTATCATTTATTATAAATATTGTTAGAATCCAAATTACATTTAAACAAGAACAATGCGTTAGATCATTTTTTAAACTTCTTCGGGAATCAAATTCAAGACGTCAGAGAAAAAAGGAGGAAAAAAAGCTCATTCAAAGAATAGATTAGATTAGATGAGTAGAGATGGATTCATTATATTTTTTCATTCATTCATAGTGTTCTGCTCAAGAGCAGGTCTTTCACTGCAAACTCAGTATTCTCCACTCTTTCCTTAACTCAGCTTTCCTTTTTTGTATCTGCATACAAACCATTTATTTTAATATTGTCTATCATATGATGTCTTTTTCTGCCTCTAACTTTCTTTCCGTTGACCATTCCTTCTAGAGCATCCTTCAGCAGGCAGTTCCTTCTTAGCCAATGGCCAATCCAATTTATTTTCCTCTTCTTTATGAGTCCCAGCATTATTCTTCTTTCACCCACTCTGTCTAGCACATCTTTATTTCTTACTTTGTCTGTCCATTTTATACTTTCCATTCTTCTCCACATCTCAAAAGCTTCCAGTCGCTTTTCCTCATTCCGTCGTAACGTCCAAGTCTCTGCACCATACAATGCTACACTCCACACGATGCACTTCACTAGCTTCTCTTTCTTAATTCTTTTGCCAAAGGTCCGCAGAAAATGCTTCTCTTCTTGTTGAAAGCTTCTTTTGCCATTGCTATCCTCTGCTTTACTTCTTGACCGCAGTTCATGTTACTACTGATAGTACAACCCAAATATTTGAAGCTCTCCACTTGCTCAATGGCCTCATCTTTAATCCTCATGTTTATCTTCCTTGGTTTCTTTCCTATAATCATGGCCTTCGTCTTATTTATATTTATCTTCATCCCATAATCCTCGCACTTATCATTCAGCTCCATCAGCATGTTCCTCAATGTCATTACATCTTCTGCTAGCAAAGCCATATAATCAGCAAATCTTATGCACTTTATTCTTGTTCCTCCCATGTTTGCGCCTCCCGTATTTTTATACATCTTAATTTTATGGAATGGATGATATGAAATATTTTCAATGGTGGTATATAATTTTTACGGTGTACCTGGTTCGACACACATCAAGCAATCATGCTGCCAATTATTTGGGTTGGGCCCAAGGCAACAAGTAGGGGAAAAAATCCTCCCATGGGCCCTACTATGCCCTACGTTGACACACAGGCTCGGAGTCATAATGTAGTACATGAGTGTGTTCTCATTAGATCACAACTGCCAAATATTTTAAACACCTTTGGTTAGCTAAACCAGACTATATTTACCTAACATGAGATGAAATGAGAGGTGATACAAAGAATGAACGAATGAAATTATTTGAGAGGATACTTAATTTTTTGAAAATATAATTGAATATTTTAAAAGAGCAATAGCATTATTTGAGAGGAGTAAAGTTATTTATGGGGGACAAATATTAAAGTATGAATAAAATTATATAGAAGAGGAATAAAATTATATAAAGATCACTTCAAAAGGGGCCCTGGAATTTCGGACTCTCTCGGATATAATTATATGAGAGATGAATACAGTTATTTTGGAAGGCATACAGATCACATATTATCATTGTGTCAGTGGATAATCTTTCACATCTGCGATTCAGACATGTGGATGTGAGGTCAGCAGCTGACTGGTAGGCCATGTGCTTTCCAGTACTGTCACTCCATGAAACAAAATGAAGATAATCTATACTCAACTTAAGAATGATTGACTAAAATTCTCTTCTTGAAGAATAATTCTATAACTAAGTAACTATCACACTTGCTCTATCGAACCCGTAGGTTCATGGCTGCGCGGACATAAGCTCTCCATACACCCTATCCTGAGCTAATGTTTTCCAATCATCCCCTACATAATCTACTTCCCTCAAATTATGCATAATGTTATTCTTCCACTTCATTCCTGTTCTATCAACTGGGCGTTTTCCCTCTTGTTTTCCTACAAGAAGTTTACATGCACCTCTTTCATCCCCAATTCGGGCCACATGCCCTGCCCATTGCAGTCTACGAGACTTAACTGTTCTTATTATATCTGGCTTCCTATATAGATTTATAAGTCTATATGGAACATATTTTGTTTAAGAGAGAATTCAGCCATAATATATACCCAATTATTATGTATTATGTAGTTATGAAAAAGAAAAGTGTGGTTTCGTGTAGTCTTACTTTTTAAGCACTTAATGACTATTTGGCTGTCCGTGAGAAATACTTACTTGCGGTCTGTAGATTTGTTCTCAATGTGTTTGAACTAGGGGTTAATTCGTGTCTATTAGAATGGAAGGAATATAAAGGTATGGTAACTTAGAAGAATACTTGACGGATTTGAACTTCATTCCGTTAGATACGGTTTTACGTGACCCGTTGAAGGTCATGTTGTGTGTATACTTTTTTTTCAGAGTGGGATAACTTCGGAAGTACCAGAAACCTGTCGGACTCTGTCGGTTGTTTCCGCACAAAACTTCCATCGATCTCCACAACAAACTCTCTCACACTCATAGAATCCAAATTCCCCATTAACTAGTCCTATACATATGAAGTAGATATTTATAGTTAGTCCACCGCTGTGGTCTCGAGGTAGCGTGCTGCCTTGTCACGCAGCGGGCCAGAGTTCGATTCCCTGTCGGGATAAGCTTCCTAGGCGAGTTTTTTTTCCCGGGTTTTTCTCACCTGTAAAACAAATGACAGGTAGCTTGAAGGCCTAATAGGTCCCCTAACATCATCTGGCAATCATCATCATCATCGTCACCGAAACCAACATCACCACCACCATCACCATCATCATCACCCTTCACCGGTGTGGAAAGCAACGGGAAGCTACCACATCTATAATTCCCTAGAGAAGCTGCTATACCTAGCAGAAAATGCTATGATTGCAGTGAAAGACCTACGCCAGGGCAGAATACTATAGAAATAAAAATGTGTAGCTAAACGTTTGTATGTATTTACAGATACTAACTATTCTCTGAGGGTCATGTAGCTCTGGTGAAAAGGTGAGAGTTCACTTGACGTCTGATTAAAGTATTTTCACAGGGTGTTTATTTTAATCAATGTCAACAGGTTGTCATTACATTTGTGGTATTTTCTCCTGCCATGGCGTACTTGTTGCAAGTACGTCTGGGTTTGGGGCGACTGAAAGGCGGTGGTATGAGAGGAAATGATGGTTATATTCACCAAGAGAGGCCTTAATATAATGAAGCGAATACAATGATAATGGTGGTCAGATGGTATTCGGGGACCGTTTCAGCCTTAAAGCTTCCTGTCACTTTGACATACAGGTGAGAAAAATCCCCGGGAGAAATTCATAACGGACACTGCGTTGGTAAAATCAGACATTAAACCATTCGCTTCAGATTTAAGTGATGAATGCTATTCCCAGAAACCGGATTTAACTTACCGTAAATTATATTGTAGATTTTCAGACATTAAAAACAAACAAAATATAACGGTATTTGAGATTACAATATGGGTGAAGGCAAAAACACATTCCTCTACTATTCATAAAATGTTAACAAAATATTACCCTCCTTAGGGATGTACAAACTATTGCAAAATATATAACAGCAGAGTTAAGCAAGTGTACCTCGTCTTCTGAGTTGAAGGCCATTTATCTGCCGGCGAGTCTACCTCGTCGTTTGAGGCGAATGGGTTAACTTCTGGCACAGAGAGCACTTTCTCCGTCTACAGTCTTTTGTCCATTGCCAGTTTTCAGCACCTCGATTTCGCAATCCCACCCAGTTTGCATTTTATTGATGTGGTTATCTGAATACTCACCCAGAAAAGTTCCAAAAAACTCTCCAAGTTTGCTTTGAATCGAGTCTCCTTGAGGAATGTTGTAGATATGTGCTCACTGTGAGAACTGCTTGTGTTTGAATCATTGTTTTCTTACAGATTGCATACGTTTTGTCTCGACTAAACCGGAGCAATATGTATAGGCCTAGTTGAGTTTCTATTTTAGTGTTGATTAGTTTCATTTCCCATCCATTGCACGTAAAACATGGCGATTCTCATTTATTTTTTTTGTACTTTCAAATGGCGTCTCAGGCGTAGTACATGTTACGACAACTGTTCGTACCATTACCTCGTAAGACAACAATGTTACCACTAGATCACAGCAGTGGACAAAGATAAAAAGTTTTTTCTTTATTATTTCTTCTTAAATTTAATCCATTATTTAATTCCCTCTTACCTCATCTTTTTTTATCATTTGAATTAGTCTCCTCTCCATGAAAAAATTAATTCTAAGATATAGAGAAACTAAAAATATTTTCTATAGTCATCGTCATCATCCGGTATCATGGCAGCTGCCGCCGTCTTCCGGAAACCAAACGCCATTCCTCTCTGTCCATCCATTGATCTTCTTCCAATCCTCTGATATTCATAGCTAGTTGTACCCCTTCTATCCAAGTTTTCTTCGGTCTTCCTCTCTTTCTCAATTGTATTGGGATCCATTCCATATCAATTTTTAGGCAATCTTTGCTCTGGCATTCTTTTGACATGGCCATACCACTCTAATCTTTTCTATAATGTCTATGATGTCCATCTCCTCTCCTACACCCATAATTTCCCTTATTTTCTTTATTTCGTATTCCATCCATTCTAGATTTTCCAGCTGATCTAAAAACATCCATTTCTGTACTTAAAATTCTTTTCATTTCCCTGGCAGGAATTTGCCAGACTTCAGCACCATATGTTAAAATGCTCTGAATTATGGTTTGATATATTTGTAATCTTCAATTTTTTGTAATATTTTTGCTCCACTAAACAGAGTTTAAAGCATTTATTGCATGTTTTTTTGTGCGGTTCTATTTTTAATTTCCATTGTGTTATCGCCTGAATGGTCTAATTTTGTTCATAAATAAGTGCATTCAATACTAGGTTTTAGTTGAAATTTATATTTTCCATTTCTTCTCCTATACACAGATATTTAGTTTTCTCAATGTTCATATAAAGCCCCCATTTTTCATATTCTTCTTTTAGTATTTTAGCCATATATTCTATGTCATCTTGATCTTGTTCTACTAATACCTGGACATCTGTAAAATTTAGTGAATATACATGAATATTTTGGATTGGTATGCCCATTTTTTGAAAATTTTTCCTCCAGTCTATTAGTACTCTTTAGAGAGAAGTTTTGAATAGAGTTGGAGATAAACTGTAACCTTGCCTTAAACCTTTTGTAATAGTAAATCCCTCTGTTATATTTTCTATAATATTATAGAAATAAAAAAAAGATTGTCATAAGTAATGCCACGAGTGATTTCCAAATTATCGATAAATTCACGACTCACGAAGTGAGGAGTGAATTTATCTAGAGAATTTGGAAATCAAGAGTGGCATTTGTTAGGACTATTTAACGAATAAAATTAAGCTGTTTACTCACAAATCATTATTTAACTATAGTTATTTTAAAATATTTATATATTTAATGTAAACGGCGATGTTTGAAAACAAATGAGAAACGATAGGTACGCTTCTACTGCTTCATTTGTTTATCACTGCAACCAGATCATACTATTTATTGCCAAAGGAACGCAATATTGTAAGGAGGAGCTTTCTTTAATATGGTAATTATAACACTGATAAATATTTGGTGAAACACGACTCTGATTGGTTGTAAAACAGAAATCATTGAAACGTGATTGGTCATTGACTCCCATTTGGGGCATGAGTTAAATAGCCATAGTAATCATGATATACGATGCAATAAAATGTAAACTCTCGCTAATGTAGAGAGATTCGATCGCTTTTTAAATCGTGTGTTGATTGGCTAGATGTTCCTTGGACGCAGAAGTTTGTTAGAGTACTCAACAAGGAGGGACATAAGTTGTGAATTAAACTGTACGTTTATTTTTCTGTTCTCTAAGGCTTTAAATGTACTGTACAATTGTTAATCCATTCTCTTTAACATTATAACGAAGCGAAAATCAATCGATGTTATAAATAACGTACATTTAATGTGATATAAGCTAACATTTTCAGTTCTTTGTCTCATTACTACTTCATAATGTTTCTCTGTTGGATATGATAGCTTTAACAGTACATTTGTCAATGTCTGTGCGAAGGTACGTTCTGCGACTTGGTGTACGACATACGGAGCGTTGAATGATAGATGATACGGATTTTTAAGTAGCTACCTAACTAACGTACAACTTCCTGGCAAGAATAAAATTTATAACCTCACAGATTGTCACTGAGACAGTGTGAGTTTAAAGACGAATTTTTAAATATATTCCTGAAATCAGTTTGTAAGTTATTTTCTAATATCATCAATGTTTGTGATTAAAAAAATATTAAATTAGTATAAAATGACTCTAAAGAAATTCACACATTGATAAATAATTTATTTATATACCGGATTTTAATGTTTGCACGTCTTTCTATGCCTAAAGTTTTATTTTCTTCTCCACTCGCACCCACTCCATGTCCTCCAATCCTTCTTCCAGATATACACCATTTCAATGTTTTCCTGGGTAACCTTTCTTCTTGAATTCCCGTATGATTGATAAATAAGAATAATAAAATAATAAAATAATAATAATAATAATAATAATAATAATAATAATAATAATAATAATAATAATATTAATAATAATAATATATTAATAATAATAATAATATTAATAATAATAATAATATTAATAATCTAAATAATAATAATATTAATAAATAATAATAATATATAATCATAATATTAACAATATTAATAATAATAATATTAATAATATTAATAATAATAATAATAATATTAATAATAATAATAATAACAATCATAATAATAATCATAATAATAATATTAATAATCATAATAATAATCGTAAAAAACATAATAATTATAATAATAGTACACTACTCGTTAACATTTTTGAAAGTATTAAAAAATCGATATTTAAAATCAAGTCAAACACAGATTGATAAATTTAGTTTACTTAACAATAAATTTTAATCGTAATACGAACTTTTGCCTAAGCGTGAAAACAAATTTATACAAGAATTTCTAGATTTTCAATTTTCCCACGGACTCTACTCAAATAATCGGTTACACAAATAAAAAGTAAAAAAAAATAATTTATGTTACTGTTAATTTTGTTTTATAAATAGACGGGTGAATGGAGAAGACTCCATAATGTTGAGCTACATGATACTTATAGGAAACCAGATATAATAATAAAACTATGTCCCGAAGACTGCGATAGGCAGGTCATCTGGCACGAATGGGGATTGAAAGAGAGGCATGGAAACTTCTTATAACATAACCAGAGAGACAACGCCTAGTTGCTACACGAAGAATGAGGTGGGAGAATAAAAATTACTATGATTTGAGTCAAGTAGATTATACAAGGGTTGACTGGAAAAATTACATTAGGATATGGATGTATGGAGAGCTTATGTCCGCGCGGCTACGAACCTATGGGTTCGATAGTGCCAGAGAGTTCGTTGATTTGGTTATAGTTCGGTGTTTTTGTTTTCTTACAGCTCGCTTCACCAGTGTTTTGACTACGATTACACAAATGTTCTTTAGAGTCTCAAGGTAGTATTCTCACGTTCAGTTACATGCTCTTGATCGTTTCTCCTCAGAGAAGACTCATAGATAGCTCTGTTAATCAAGCTCTTTATTTCTCAGGTTTCTCCTAGACTCTATATGTTCTTAATTGTTCTTGAATTTTCTCACATGTTTACGGAATATGTTTATTATACTCGAACTTTTCTGTTTCCTTGTGAGATAAGAATCTATCCTGGATCCATTATTGTTTCTGTCGCTAACACTCAGTTTCTTTCTTGACTCTGGTCGTGACCTCCTATTTATTTTATGAAATTCTTTATTTGGTATCAAACAATGGACACAGGTATTAGCTTTTTTTTATTATTCTTTGTAGCAATACGCTCGTTTACACTTTAGTTTCCCCCTTCTCATCGGCCGCGCTGGACTAGTGGTTATGCTCCTTGCCTCTGGTCCCGAGGGTCGCGGGTTGAAACTCGGCCGGGGTCGATGGATTTTTTAGGATGGAAAAATCCAAGGAGCAAGTCCTTCCGGTAGGGACTTTAATAAGCCGTGGGTCCCGAGTCTGAAGATTTTTAGGCTCGTAAAAGATCCTTAAGCCTGAATGAAAAGGCCTCTAAGCAAAATTTACCGAATTTTCCCGTCCTAATACTACTTTGGTTTCCTAGATGTCAGTATGAGGCGGAACGCTGACCACGGACAACTCAAATGATATCTATACGAAAACAAGTGTAACTAAATTAGTATGGTTCAAATTCTTCCTTGTAGGGGGATAGCGCCTAAATCTCTGATAAGGGGAACATGGGCTTACAAGAAGAAATACGTTTCCCCCTTTTATATTTACATAATCCCTTTTTTGCAATTTATTTTAAATGCGTATCAATATTCTGATTTAATACACAAGTGATCTTCTTGGTGATATAATATTAAAATATATATGTAGTCAATATGCCCATTTCACCAATTAATGTTTTAAAATGGTCAACAAGTTTCTACAGCCAAGCTGTCATTCTCAAGACCAGATATCTGGTCTTGAGAATGACAGCTTGGCTGTAGAAACTTGTTGACCATTTTAAAACATTAATTGGTGAAATGGGCATATTGACTACATATATATTTTAATATTCTGATTGTTTCTTTTTACTATGAAAATATACATTATTTATATATTTTTTTATTCATTACGTAGGTTTACCTCGTGAAATGCTTCCGAAAAACGAAGTTTAGCAGTGAAACTTATAAAAATTCATGTGTCAACATATTAAAGATAGGTTGGGTGAAATTAATTAAATTACATCATCATCATCATCATCCTTCAAGGATTAGATCTTTACCTCTTTCGATCTCAAATCTGTTCAGCCCAACGCTTTGTTGGTCTTCCCACCGATCTTCGTCCTCCAGGATTATATAACAGTGCCATCCATGGCATACTATCTTCTGTCATTCTTTTTAGATGTTCTGTCAAATTGTTCCTGTCTTCTTCTCTTTGTTGAAGAAGTGGTTGTATTTTTATTTCCTCTCTAATATTCTCATTTCTGATATGTTCTTCTCTTGTACAGCCTTTAAAAGCCCGTAGGAATCTCATTTCTTCTGCTTGAATGTTACTTTTTTCTTTTTCCTTCAGGACCTAGTCCTCACATCCATACATCGCCGCTAGTAGTGCCATCGTTGAGTAAAATCTTAGCTGCGTATGCTTTCTAACTTTGTTCCTCAGTGCTCGTCTGATTGTTGCACAAATATGTTGAAATTTCAATATTTTCTTATTTATATCTCGTTCTTCTTCATACGTTATATCGCAGCCCAAATACTGGAAATTTATTAAATTAAATTAAATTAAATTACATTAAAATACAATAAATTTCGAATTTTATTTTTAAAAGTCTGAAATGCTACATTACAATATTTAAAAAATGCTTTCTGTGGAGCAGACGAATTAAATTTATGCTAGGAACACCGCTGGTGGGATGCTCTATATATGAAATACATTTATGTGGCGATTAAATCAAAATATAAATTATAAATATACTAAAACTAAATGCATTAATTTAAATTCGATTGCTATTATTTTCTATAAGAATGTATTAATAAAACGTAGAATATTGTGTAAATTTAAACAACATGTTGACAGAATACCTACTGATAGGTTACCCGTATGCTATATTGTGTTTGGCCAGATAATGGACTCCACCTGCCAAAATTTTAAAGTTTCCGCTTCCAGGAGAGAGTTAGGCACAGGCAGTGGTCACTGATATTAGAACCGTTATAGGGGATAAACAGTTGTTTAATCTCTAGAAACATAGCAACACCTCGGTTTCTCTCAGCTGTTAGAGTGCTTATCTATTGACTCGTTTTCTCATAAAGTCAGAAGTATTTAAATTCAGTTTCAGTTTTATTTTTTACTTACAAGGTGTATATTTAATGTTTGGCAGAATGGATCTGTTATTAGTCATTCAAAATATATCTGCAGGTGGAAGAATTTCGAAGCTCTGTTTGTTGCTACACGTGACGTCATATAAGGCAGTGTACACTGTCAGCGTCCCACGTCCCATTCCCCTCTGCACTCAAGGATAGCAGTGTCACGTGTTCTATTCCTGAATAAACACGACTGCAGTGCCCTCCGTCAAGAACTGCGCTTATTCCTTGAACGGGTAATAACCTGTGTTTTTCTTTAATTCCTTTTGTTTGTGTACTTGGAGACTTGGAGGCAGGGGTAAACCATTTCATGAGGACACAAAATAATTACTGTTTCGTATCCTTCAGTACATTGAAAGTGAAAATGAGAAGAGGCTAAATATGGTAGACCATTAATTTCCGCTACCAATGTATGGAAAAGAACAAGCTTCTGGATTATCTAGTAATGTAGTAGGATAGATTTACGCGAGAAACGGACAAATTAAATCTCTGAAATTCTTGCTAAGAAGAGACATCGCGAAAGCCAAAAGTCAGTTACCGGTATTAATAGTAATGTTAATCGCAAAACATTGCGATCGACTAATAGGAACACTAATTTAGTGTTGCCCGATTAAAATAATTATGGTTGTGCAATGAGACCGGAACAGGCTAGTAGGCCAAAATGTTGGTTTATTGATGATTATAAAATGTATACACCTTTTTTTTATATTTTTATACTCCGTCTTCCTCAACTTTAATATTTCATGTATCATATCTTCGTGAAGCTTTTCGAAATTTTGATTCATCTTCATGACTCTTGTTATTATTGAATTTATATATTTATTTGTAAATTTTTATATAGGGGACTTTGGTTGCTAGGCATATTTTATTTAATAAATTTTTATTCTCTGCCTCTTTGACGATTTCCATTTCTTCCTAAATATAATTTTTTATTTGTTGTTTTCTTTGTGTAATATTGTTAGTGATTCTTCTATTTTGCCAAATTGATGGTTGGTTTTTTAAATATTTGGTAAAATAGAAGAAACACTAACATTAATACACAAAGAAAACAAAAAAAATATTTTGGAAGATATGGAAATCGTCAAAGAGGCATAGAATAAATGTTTATTAAATGAAAATAAGCCTAACAACCAAAGCCCCTATATAAAATTTACAAATAAATACATAAATTCAATAATAACAAGAGTCATGAAGATGAAGTGAAACTTCAAATAGCCTCACGAAGATATCCATCCATCCACTAGCAATTCTGCCCGAGGGCAGGTCGTTCACTGCAATCGTAGCATTTTCATGCTATGCTTTGCAGCTTTACTAGGGAATTATAGGTGCGGTAGTTTCCCTTTGCTTTCCACACACGAATATATAATACGTGAAATAATAAAGTTGAGGAAGACGGAGTATAAAAATATAAAAAAGCATCTACATTTTATAATAAAAGATACAACCTCAACGGTGTGTTGTAAAATAAAAACAAATGAAAATAAGTATAGATGATGATGATTATGATAATTAGAGTTATGTGATTTTTTTTCGTTTGGAGCTGTTTTTAGTAAGTCTAATTGTATTGTATTGTAAGCCCATATTTTCCCTTTACAGAGATTTAGGCGCTCTCCCCCTACAGGGAAGAATTTGAACCATACTAATTTAGTTACACTTGTTTTCGTATAGATGTCATTTTGAGTGGTCCGTGGTCAGCGTTCCGCCTCATACTGACATCTAGGAAACCAAGGTAGTACTAGGACGGGAAAATTAGGTAAATTTTGCTTAGAGGCCTTTTCATTCAGGCTTAAGGCATTTTTTACGAGCCTGAAAATCTTCAGACTCGGGACCCACGGCTTAAATTCTCTCCCGGAGGACTTGCTCCTTTGATTTTTCCGTCCTAAAAAACCCATTGACCCAGGCCGGGTTTGAACCCGCGACCCTCGGGACCAGAGGCAAGGAGCATAACCACTAATCCACCGCGTCTAATTGTAATGAAGTAAAATTACTGATATCCAGTTAACAGATGAGATATCCTGATTCAGGAAATAAAAGAAAATGAGTTGATTTGGTACGACCATCTGTTGGATCAAGTGGTATTTACATGGATAACTGAGACCATTAATCTACTTTTGTTAACGTTTTATCTTGTATCCACTCATATATATATATATATGGTATGATAAGAAAAATAAATGCCTGGGCGGGATTCGAACCCGGATCTCTGATTATATATATATATATATATGCATAATTTGGTTTCCATACAATAGCTATTGCCTTTGTAAATTTGAATTATTCTTATCGCTCGCTCGAAGGTATTTTAGTTTCCCCAGGTCGGAATTAAACCAGATATTTTATTTGTCTTCATGCTTCTTAAATATATATTTTTGAATAAATAAATATGTAGGCCTACATGTATATTTTTTTTTATATACAGAATTTTAATGTTTACACATCTTTCTGTGCCTAAAGTTTTATTTTTCTTCTCCACTCGTCTCTCTCCATCCAATCCATGTCCTCCCTTGCTCTCATTCCAGTTCTTATTTCCTGCATCCACGAGTTTCGAGGTCTTCCTCTCCTCCTTCTTCCAGGGGGACACCATTCCAATGTTTTCCTGGATAATCTTTCTTCTTGCATTCGTCGTACGTGCCCATACCAATTTAATTGCTTATACTGTATATAATCTACTATTGAATAACCAATATTCATTTTTTCTCTTATGACAGTATTTCTTATTTTGTCTAATTTTGACCATCTTGCTACTCTCATCAAGAAATCCATTTCCATCGACATAAGTTTTTGTTCATGTATATATATATATATATATATATGTGTGTGTGTGTCTTTGTATCCATAGTAATTCTGCTTGAGGGCAGGTCTTTCACTTCAATCACAGTACTTTCATGCTATGCTTTGCAGCTTTACTAGGGAATTACAGGTGTGGTAGTTTCCCATTGCTTTCCACACCGGTGAAGGATGATAATGATAATGATAAGGGTTATGATGATGGCGGGATGATTTTCGGGAACCATTGGGCCATTAGCTTCCTGACATTTGTCTTACAGGTGAGGAAAATCCCGAAAAAACCTCGCCCAGGAGCCTGTCCCGACCGGGAAACGAACCCGAGCCCGCTGCGTATATATATATATATATATATATATACACACGTTGGTCCACCGCTGTGTCACGCAGCGGGCCCGGGTTCGATCCCCGGTCGGGAAAGTTTTTCTGGGTGAGGTTTTTATCGGGTTTTTTTCTCAGCTGTAAGACAAATGTCAGGAAAACTTTAAGGCCCAAACGGTCCCCGAAACCATATGGCGATCATCATCATCCTTCACCGGTGCGGAAAGCAACGATAAGGTACCACACCTACAATTCCCTAGTAAAGCTGCAAGCATAGCATAGCATGAAAATGCTATGATTGCAGTGAAGGACCTGCCTTCGGACAGAATTACTATGGATGGATATATACGTATATGAAATCGGAGGTAATGAATTAATTTTCCTGTAAAACTGAAATATTTACCAATATTTACGGAGCGAGCCTATAAATCATGCATTAATTCCGATAACTGTGATTAGCATCGGTATACGAGGTACTGATTGCACATCTTCGAAAGGCGAAGTTTTGTTTTGTTTCAGGATGTTTTACGACACTTGTGGTCTTTCCCCTGGCATTAGTGGAATTGTAACTCACTTCTGAGGTTGGGGCGCCTGGAAGTCGGCGTTACGTTACCCCGATATTATGATGGGTAATAAATCATAATCACCAGAGAGTCCTTAAACCTAAACGTAACCTAAATTTCAGAGAGTAGACATAGCCTACTCCTGTCAAATGGAAGGCCTCCAGGCTTAATGTCCCCATCGGACAGACGAATTGGGATTAACAGTACTCCATGTCTCCTCAACATATGTAGTGCGTTCGGATTTGCAATTTAATGTAGACATCTGGGTGCACTATCCATCGATTAAAATATGATTAATTAAAAAGTGTATACCCACCACCTCTCGTGACCCCGAGATTGAAAATTTACAATTAATTTAATCAATCTTTGTAATTACTCCTGCCGGGTATCGAACCCGGAGCCGGTGGTCAGTAAGCTGATATGCTAATAACTGAGTCAGCATAGCGGACTCTAATACAGATATTAAACTAGAAATATATGAAACGGCGATTCATTCAGTTATACTCCACTGATGTGAAACATATCTTGCTTTACGAAACGAGAAAATATTAGGAGTGCTCAAGAAAAGTTTTGGATCAAAGAGAGGTGTATGGAGAAAACTACATCAAACTGAACTACATTATCTTTATGAACAACCAGATATTAAAATAGCAGTTAAGTGTCGTGGATTGTGTGGGGCAGGACATGTGGTACCTATCAGGACATGGAAACTTCCTGTACAAAAATCAGACGGCAAACTATACTTAGGGGTAAAGGCGGCTGCCACGCTGGGCTGACATAAAGTGCCGGTAGACTAGAAAAGTGGTAGCCTTAACCTCCTAAGGCCTATAGTGGGATCAATTTAACTTTTACCATTAACTATACCACTATATTCATTCTCCCTCCCTCCCTCTCTCTCTCTCTCTCTCTCTCTCTCTCTCTCTCTCTCTCTCTCTTTATTTCTCCTTTTAACTCCACTCATTTGTTTCTGTTCCTCTCGCTTCTTACAGTGAAACATGTCATGAGAGGATTTTGTACTCTGGATCACTATATATTTTTACCAGTCAAGCAAATGGAGGGTCTTCCCAAATTACTGATCAGCTCAATGCCGGAATTGCCTCCAAAACAACAAGAAAATATAGACAAGACTCACTATTTACTCATACTTTCGCCCTAAGCAATGCGAATATGCGGATGAATTTGGTGGCCAAATAGTGTTCGATGACTATAGCTCTCGTGAAATTCGTATTATAGCCAGTTAAAATTAATGCAGAAACTCACATTGAAATCTTGTCCCGAACGGGTATCGAACCCATACTCATTTCTTCCGAGGCAACAACGTTACGCCTACCACAGCGGGGGATGTTTAATCTTCTTAACTGACAAGTGACCTTCCCAACTTGCTGCGCTCTATTTTTCTGATAAGTAATTTATATATAAATATTTATATATATATATATATATATATATATATATATATATATATATATATGTGTGTGTACATAATGGGCCCTAAGCTTTTTGATTGTCATGAAGGGACATGGTAATGATTTTGTTAGACACTAGCTAATACCCGGCGTGCGCTGCTACACCTAAATAAATGATGTGTTTTTGTATTTAGTTGAATAAGTAAAAGGAAAAAAAAATATACCGGTATATAATTTATATCACTATTTTTAGATACCACGTGCTTATTACCTGGCGTTGCCTGGGAATCTACGCATCCCGATGTAATTGGCATAAATGAACCGCAAGACAAAATTCGTTATTTTGAGTTATCCACAAAAGAATACCCGCCGTGCTTTGCTATGCGTGCCCGGGAATTAACTTATCCCGATCTTCTTGTTGGCAACAATGAAAGACAAAAATTGTTATTGTGAGTTATCCTTAAAAGATAAACATCTGCTGTCGCGGACATTTCTGTAGAGATACTCAATTCTGTATACAATAATTTTGTGTATTTGTTATGGTTTAGGCAGCGTAAGCCATTTAAGCTTAAAAAAGCGATATTTTTTCCACGTTTTATCACTATAGAAGATGATTTTTAAGGGTGAAAGGCTTGAGGATTAAAACTCTCTTACAACCTATATACATACATATATATATATATATATATATATATATAACCTTCCCGGAAAATTCCTGAACATTATGCAAAAAGCCCCATGACAATCGGATGAATGGTATGCCAGCACAAGCTTGCCCGGAAATCTACTCATCCCGATCTCCTTGGCATCAATGAAAGACACAAATGGCTATTGTGTGTTACCTGTAAAATATAGACATATGCTGTCCAGGACTTTATTGTAGAGTTTTTTTAGATGTTCAATTCTGTGTACATTAATTTTGTGTATTTGTTATGGTGTAGGTAGCTTAAGCCATTTAAGGGTAAAAAAATTACTTTTTCACGTTTTTTAGTGTTAGGAGTTGAGTATCTCAACTCTCTTATAGCCTATGTTCTTTCCGGGAATTTCCTGAACATTTTGCAAAAAGCCCCATCACAATCGGATCAACGGTATGGCCGCGCATAAAGTACGAACAAACAAACAAACATATAAACAAACATTCATTTTTATATATTAGATTTATCGGCATCTAAAATAACCTCACAATACCTGAATAAAAGAGGCCAGTAGCGGACCAACTATATAACCCGAAAAATAGTTCTTTCTAAATCCGGAGTGTTTACGACCAAGTATATTACCCGAAAAATATTTCTATGTTTCAAAATTTGATCTTTATTGTTATATACACAAGTTCTTTATGAGAATCTTATAATTAATTATAATGAAATGTATTTTTTTCAGTGAACTATGAAATCTCTCTCTCTATCTTCGGGTTTTTACAGCTGCTGCCGTCTTCCCGTGCCAAACCTCCAAAGCCTACGGTCTTGGGCATCTTCGATGATTAGCCCTCTAGCTTGCATTACTGTCTTCATGTTTTCCTTCCATGTTAACCTTGGTCTTCCTCTTTTCTTCTTTCTGTTAGGATGCCATTCATATAGTGCTTCGGCCATCGCTCATCTTCCATTCTTAAAACATGTCCTAACCACTTTAATTCCTTTTCCTCAATTCTTTCAATTATGCTTTCTTCTGCTTCCATTTTGTTTCTAATTTCCTTATTTGTGACACGTTCTAATCTAGACTTTCTGGCACTTCTTCGTAAATAATCCATTTCTAGAGCTATTAGTCTATTCTTGTAGTACTTATTGATTGTCCATACCTCACTTCCGTACATTGCAACAGATTCCACCAATGTTTTACCAATATATTTTTTGTGTCTTTCCAAATATGCTTATCCCACCATATGGAATTTAATGATGATATTATTTGGCTACTCAATTCAATTCTATGTTTTATGTTCTCTTTGCCTATACCTTCGATGTTATCCATAATTATTCCCAAATATTTAGTTTGTTTCACTTGCTTTATTTGGATTCCATCTTCCAATACTAAGTTTTCTCTTTCATTGCTATTTATTGCCAGATATTCTGTTTTTTGTAAATTTACTGTGAGACCCCATGATTCATATGTGCTTTTCAACCTTTTTATCATGAATTCCATATCAAAATTGTCTTGCGCTAAAACCAGTTGATCATCGACAAATTGTAATGTCAGCAAAAATCTATTGCCTATTGGGATCCCCATACCTTTGCAGCTTTGTTTCCATTTCGTAAATATAAATTCTACATAAATATTAAATAAAATTGGTGATAGACTGCACCCTTGTTTCAATCCCTTTGAGGTGTTTATAGGATTAGACATTATATTTCCCATTTTAACATAAGCGGAGTTATCTTTATAGGTTTGTTTAATAATTTCTATTAGGTTTCTGTCAATATTGTATTTCTCCAATACTTCCCATAATTTGTTCCTCGGAATTGAGTCATAAGCTTTCTCTAAATCTATCATTGTCAAATGGGTTTCTTCTCCAACTGCAGTCCGTTTTTCAATTAACTGTTGTATTGCAATAATATTGTCAACACATGACCTTTCTGGTCTGAATCCATTTTGATCTTCTCCTAATTTGTCTTTAACATCTTTTTGTAACTTTGTTTTAATAACTTCGTAAATATTTTATATAATGTGTTATTTATGCTTAGTCCTCTGTAGATTTTGCGTCTCTTCTATCGCCCTTCTTGTATATTGGTACTATGTAGCTTATTTTCCATTCATCAGGAATCTTCTGTATTGCAATGCACTTATTATACAAGTCCCTCAATCTACCTATTACATTTTTTGGGCCATATTTAATTTGGTATGTTTCCCGGCCCTGGTGCCTTTTTATTCTTTAGGGTTTGAATTTCTAATTCTATATCTATTGTATCAAACTATGAAATAACTACGAATTAAAAGTAGCAACGTAAGTTTAGGACGAACTTTTTTAAAAATTTAATTTATCTTCATGCTTAATGTTTTAGTTTGCTTAATGAGATTCGCTATTTTCCATATTAATAATGTTAAATACTGCTTATGAAATGGAAGCCATTTTGTAGTTCATTGAATGGGTTTTTTTTTACAAAAATCGTCATCATAGTAGGCCTACATTCACGAATATAGGTCATTTTTTGACCTGTTTCGGACTCGAGAAACACCATCCAGAAGCCTTTTGAGTGGACGTCCTGGTATTAATCTTTCTACAGGTTGATAGCTTAGCATTTATTTGGGTATCATGTGATCCTCTATTCGATGAATATGTTGCATCCATCTTGACTTATAATCAGAAATGTTGTTTTCTAAAGCTTTAAAGAACCGTAAGAGATTTATCGAATCATTGTTCAAAATTGTACATGGAAAATTTTCTTACAAGTGATTCTTACAGTATATAAATAAATATGAAATTATTGTATTGTCACGGGTCTTCTACAGGTATACAAAGTTTCAATTCGATCCCATGATTTTAAGTGGGTGAAAATCGCGTTGAAAGATTCCGTTACATAGATAGATAGATAGATACAGGTCAAGCTAATATAAAGCGTGTAAAAAGGCTAAAAGTATCTTAAAAATTAGAAAACCTATATGCTCATAGAAAACATTTATATTCCCGTACTTACTTACTTACTCACTGGCACTATCGAACCCGTAGGTTCATGGCCGCGCGGACATAAGCTCTCCATACATCCCTATCCTGAGCTAATGCTTTCCAATCATTCCCTGTATAATCTACGTCCTCAAATCATAGTTAATGTTATTCTCCCACCTCATTCTTGGTCTACCATCTGGGCGTTTTCCCTCTGGATTTCCTACAAGAAGCTTCCATGCAAGTATTTCATTCCCCATACGTGCCACATGTCCTGACCATCGCAGTCTACGAGACTTAACTGTTCTTGTTATATCTGGCTTCTTCGTACTGAAAAAAAAAAAGAATTAACAACACTGTTTCAACTACAGAACAACATTACATAAATAGCCAGTTTTGTGGTCATTTTGTATGAAGACATGCACTTTATACGGAATTACATTATCTTTAGAGATAAAGGGAATTATTGTCCCTTGGTCAGCATGAACAGGGAATGCAGAGGCTTTTGAAATTTGAAAATGAAGTATTCGAGATATGTGACAGATTACCTCCCCCTCCGCCAATTATACGGGACGCCAGATCTCAAACAACCTGTCACCTCATTAGCATCTGAAAAGGAAAGTTGTGCATCGGAGATCCAAGAACATGCATTCCACTTACAAGTCTCGGCATCTTATTAACCCTTTGAGTACAACGTTTCATTCAATACGTTTACATTTTTATGAGCGTTTACAAAGCATCGCAGTAATTTATGTCCTTCAACTACTTCTAACTTGCATTCTAACTATATTGTCAACCAACAATATATGTTTATTCTACTAAAAGTATGTTGTTTTTTATGACGTAAGAACTATTGTTTCAAAGAATTTTCTTGGAAAATGAAGTATATAATAAAATAAATTTCAATATTAATAGATGGGTCTAGTATTTTATCGAAATAATGGTCAAAATGTGATTTTAAAGTAAAACTCTAATGGATTTCTGAATAGGCAGCGAAGATCCATGGAAGACGTGGTGGATTCACGATTCTTAGCTAACCGTACACTCCGGCAGGATTAACCAATAAATTAAATCACTCACTAGTACTATCGCAACCGTAGGCTACGCAGTCATAAGCTTTTCACACATCCCTATTCTGAGCTAATGTTTTCCAATCATCTCATATAAATTTAACTTCTCTCTAATCATGGTTGAGGTTATTCTCTTACCTCATTCTTGGATTACTTCCCTACCTACGGGACGCATCCCCTCTGACTTTCTACAAGGAGTTTGCATGTCCTTCTTTCATTCTCCATCCGTGCTACATGACCTGCCCATCGCAGTCTAAGTGACTTAACTTTTCTTATTATCCCGTAAAGACTACTTAGCTCGTAGTTTTCTCCGATAACATGTATTATCATCTCACTTTGGTTCAAAAATGTTCATAAGTAATGCCACGAGTGATTTCCAAATTATCGAGAAATTCACGACTCACGAAGTGAGGAGTGAATTTATCTAGAGAATTTGGAAATCAAGAGTGCCATTTGTTAGGACTATTTAACGAATAAAATTAAGCTCTTTACTAAAAAATAATTATTTGAATATAGTTACCGGGTTTTTTAAATTATTTATATAGTTAATGTAAATGGCGATGTTTGAAAACAAATTAGAAATGTGAGGTTATGTATATTCACTGTAACTCGATCATATTATTTATTGCCAAATAGGATCGCAATATTGTAAGAATGCACTCTAGTGGAGAAATAATGAAACACATCAAACTATTATGATCAACATTATAAGTTAATCATTTATATTCTGAATAAACAACTTAGTAAAATCACTGAATGTATTCATTATTTGCTATATTCAAAGTATTTGTTGGAGAAAAATAATGGTCTAACCTGTTCAGAATATTAAAAAAGGAGGAGCTTTCTTTATCACAAAAGCAGGAACTGATAAATAGAAACCGAAAAAGAGCGAGGTGAATCACGACTGTCATTGGTGTAAAATAGAATTCATTAAAACGTGATTGGTCATTGACTACCATTTGCGACATGAGTTAAATAGTCATTAGAAATTCATTCACAAATACTCGTAATCTTTTCTCCCCCCTTAAAGTCAGACTCCGTGGTTCGCATCCATATAATATAACTGTGTGCATAACAGTTTAATATATGTTCAGTTTACTGATTTTTGAGAGAACTTAGGACAACAAGAATTGCTGAATCATATTAGCATGCATTTCCAGAATTTAGCTTGTTTAATTTCTTTATCAGCCTCATTTCGGATTGCTCCTTTCATATTTGAATTCAGCCACTTCTTAAATATTTCTCTCATTTGTTATTAACTGTCCATTTCTCTGTGTAACCATATTTTTAATATTATTGAAGTTTATTCAATAAAATTAAACATATGGTCATATTGAAGTTATATTCAATAAAATTTTTAAAATGTGGTCACACACAGAAATGTATTATATAATAGAAGTAGATAGTTAATAACAAATGAGAGAAATATTTAAGAAGTGGCTGAATTCAAATATAAAAAGAGCAATCCGGAAAGAGGCTGATAAAGAAATTAAACATAAGCTAAATTCTGGAAATGCACGCTATTATGATTCAGGAATTCGTGGTGGAGTGGCTTGCGTGCTTAAATGATCCCGAGAGCTATGCCGGCAGTAGCATTGCTAACGATAGGGTTACCCATGCCGGACTCGTCGAAAGTGATAAGTCAGACGAAAAAAGTACCTTGGTCGAAAGAGTGACGATCTTTCACCGTAAAAATACAACCATCAACAAATGTGGACAAGGGTAATCTTTTTCGGAGGCAATAGTCCCCCATACGTTTCTCCGGGCGGGGACTACTTAAGGGAAATGATGCCAAAGGCTCAAACACAGGGACATGTTCCTAGGAACATGGAATGTTAGGACTTTATACAATAGCGGGACGCTAGAGGTATTAACACGTGAATTAGATAAACCACCCTTTGATATAGTCGCTTTATAGGAAGAGGATCAGATGAGATCCCAGCAGAACTGATAAAATCAGGGGGAGAAAAATTGGACAAAATACGCTGGTTGCTTAGTATGATTTGAGAAAAAGAAGCTCTTCCAGATGAATGGAAAGATTCGATTATCGTACCAATTTGTAAGAAAGGGGATAAAACTGATTGCAACCTATAGGGGCATCTCAATACTTTCAACTTCATACAAAATTCTAACAAATATATTAGTAAGCAGACTTATTCCTTATAATGATGACATTCTAGGAGATCATCAATGTGGATTTAGAAGAAACAGGTCTACAACAGATCAGATATTAAGTTTAAGACATATTTTAGAAAATAAATGGGAATATAATGGTACTGTACTTCAACTGTACGTAGACTTCAAAAAAGCATACGATTCAATTAAGAGGGAGAAATTTATAAGTATCCTGCTGGAGTTCGGAATTCCTAAAAAGTTAGTTAGACTTATACGAATGTCTCTAAATGGTAGAGTAGGGTGCGTGTAGGCAAACAATTTTCGGACGCTTTTGAAATCCACAATGGGTTAGAGCAAGGAGATGCACTATCTCCTCTACTATTTAGTTTTGTACTAGAGCATGCCTTCAAATCTTTAGAGGATGAAGAAGGCCTACAACTCAATGGTATTAATAAGCTAGTAGTTTATGCTGATGATGTAGTATTATTAGGCGTTATCGAGGAGATACTAAAGGCCAACACCCACACACTACTGAGTAACACAAAGAAATTGAGATTGGGAGAATATATCAATAAAACTATGTATATGGTCACACAAGGAATATATTATATAATGGAAATGAACAGCAATTGGTAAATGAGGGGATTTTTGAGGAGGTGGCTGAATTCAAATAACAAGGAACAATAATCTAGGGAGCGGATTTTTATGTTCTAAAAGTTAACATTGCAACATAGTATAGCCATAAAATAAATTTAATAATTCTTTATATCCAATCAACTGATTTTTTTAATAATATGACTTAAAAAACGGTTTCTCAATAATTTCTGTGTGGGATCTAGCAATATTACATTTATATTTTACGTCTTTTAAATTTAAAAAAAAAGAATGTAAATAGAACACTGTTTCTTTTTAATTTAAAAGTAAAATGTCTAATATAAGTGTAATAATGCTACATTCCACACAAAAATTATTAAGAAACGTTTTTGTAAGTTATATTATAAAAAATCAGTTGATTGGATATAAGGAGCTTAATTACATTAATTTCGCACTATACTATGTTGCAATCTTAACTTTTAGAACATAAAAATCCGCTCCCTAAATCACAAATTGGAATGAGATGTACAAAGAAATTAAACATAAACTCAATTCTGGAAATGCGTGCTATTATGCATTACAGAGTCACTTGACGTCCCATCTCCTTTCAAAAAAACGTTAAACTGAAAACATATAAAACCATTATTATACCAGTTATATTACATGATTGCGAAACATCGACTCTTACTTTAAGAGAGGAAAGAAGTTTACGAATGTTTGAGAATAAAGTTCTTAGGAAAAATTTTGGACCAACGAGAGATGAACAGACAGGTGATTGGAGAAGACTACATATCACTGAACTACATGGCCTGAATATGAATCTGTTCTACGAGTATTGTTGACCAATTTCTTCCAAATCCACAATAATTATCACCTATTACGTCGTCAATATAAGGAGTAAATCTGGGTACGTATATTTGTTGGAATTTGGTATGAAGTTGAAAGTAATGAGATGTCCCTGTAGTTGTTGCAATTAGTTTTTTCCCCTTCCTTATAGATTGTTACGTTAATCGATTATTTCCATTCATTCCCAAATCACGCTAAGCAATCGACGTATCCTGTCCATCAATATTTTTCTCCTTCATTTTATCAGTTCTGATGGAATCCCATCTGAACCTGATGCTTTATACATCATTTTTTCTATCGCCATTTCTATCTCCAATGTACTTGGATTTGTTCTCTCTTAAGATCATCCACAATACACAGTTCTGCATGTAGGGCTACATTTAATAGGTGATTTAATTAATTCTCCATCAATATAATATACCTCTGTATGCAGTGACATCCCCATTTTGATCCCTAATTATGTTTGTTTTAGCCTGAAACCTTATCCTCTGTATCCAAATTCCCTGGTAAAATGATCTGATATTCTGATTTTTTACCTTAATTTCAAGATCATTAATCTCCTCTCTCAAATATTCCCTATTTTTACTTTTTAATAACCTAGTGGTTTCCCGTCTGTTCTCACCCAATTGTTATAAATTTACTTCATTTTACTCATGTAACTAATTCATTTCTACTAGTTTTGTTTTCTTTAAATGTCAACACATTCCTCATGAAAGCCATTTCTGGTTTTGTTTCTGTTTTAATTAATCTGTGCTTTCTGATACTGACAGTTAGATAATTTCTCTTAGAGTCTCTCATTCTTTATTTATATAAGTTTTTCTTCGGTTTTTACTTTTACATCTGCACAGTCCAGTATTTAAATTCTATTAGCAATATTGATCTGATATTCTTGCAACAGTTCATCATTTCTCAAGATTTTTAATTCATTTTTTAGAAGCATCTTTGTCATTTGTTACTCTCGTAAGCGATTATCGTTCTCTGATATTCATTCTGGCCAGATAATGTTCCGAATTGCAAAGTCCGTTTAACTGATCTAATATCGATGAGTGCCGTCGTTATGTACTGATACAATACATATCTATCTGGTTTGGAGTTTAACCATCTGGAGACGTCCACGTATAATTATGAATACTCTTGTGCTGGAATGTATACAGTAAGATTCTTCCATGTAATAAATGTGTCAGATATAACCCCATTATCATTACTAACTTCATGAAGAATGAATTTGCCCATGTTTGGCCTGAATATATTATCTTCGTGTCCCACTTTTGCATTAAAATCTCCTAAGATATTTTCGATTATGATATCGTGAAAATGCTATCAAATACGCATTCTAATTCTTCGTAGAACTCATCCTTGATCTTGTCACCCTTATCTTCTGTGGGACCATGTACATTTATGATTACAAAAAATAATGCCGTTTTCCCTTTATATTTATATATGATATATCGCTGACTAACTTAACATCTCGTATATCTGAGAAGATTCTCCTTCGGACTAAAAAGCCCGTTCCTATTTCGAGTCTCGCTGCACCCCCGTGGCATAATGCAAAGCTTCGCTGACTTATGGGGGTGAGCGAGACGTGAATTAGGAATGGGTTTTTAGTCGGAAGGAGAATCCTCTCCACTGTCCTAGATGTTAAGTTTGTCAGCGATAGGACATCATACATGATACTGTAGGGTAAACGGCATGATTTTGTGATCGTAAATATTCGTAGGAAGGCAACTAGATATTGAAAAGATTGTTATTTTTAAGAAATATCAAGAGAATAAATTTTATGTAACCTGTTTTATTAATTTTTGTATCTCATTTGGCAATTTGTTTGCCAATTTGATACTGGAAAATTGTACAAAAATTCCATTATTCATACAATATAAAATAGTAAATCTATATTATATTTTTTGTTTAAAGTCTGATATCATTATAATTTGATTAAACATTTACACTTTTTTTTATAATATGTTACAAAATTTCCTTCGACGATAGACGCAAGGAATTTTATAACTATTGAATCTGTTTCATCATGCATTACGTGTACTTTTTTATTCTAATTTAGTTCCATTCATAGGTGCACCCAATGGAGAACGAGTCATTCCAATTTCAGCGACGTTATAACTACCTTGAAATTAGAAAAGCTTTAGCGTAACTTTTAAATGTTCTTTTTAATCATTGATTTTAATGAAGAGATTTCAAATCCCATCACTGGGTATGATTTCCGCTCGATGTTATCTGCAGTTATATCCTTCGAACGGTAACTAATGTCTATTCAGATATTTTCACCAACTTATTTCACTATAAAAATAGTAGATATTATTATTTTATTTATCAATGTTCTTCAACAAAAAGGATTCAAATAGAGGCATTGTTCTTAGACACTTGAGATTATTTGACGTGCAACAAATTTATGGATTTACTTCCTTTCCGAGGGAAGATATACTACAAGGTAACTGTCAAATATTACATGCCGAAACCTACCTTAAAAATTCTTCCAGAAAGCGTTATGATGTACTAAATTCATGCCCTAAAATTGCAGTTTTAACAGCAAAAGCACTAAAATCCAGGGCTAAATCTCTCATTTAAATTATGGGCAAGTTCGCCTAATACAACTCCTAAATTGGTAATATTGGATAACCCTAACTACCTGCCTTCCGTGCAGCTCCCACCTCACTCCACTCCGCACATATTTCTGTGTCTTGCAGTTAAAAACGGCAGATATTTTTTGGACACTGCCTTGGTACATCACAACGCTTTATTGGGAGAAACTTCAAGGTAGGTTTTGGAATGCGATAGTTGACAGTTCTCTTGTTAGGATTTTACATCTTCAAAATTCCATCTACCCTGAACCTCGGAACAAGAGACGAGAATTGTATCCACCTGTCCACCGGGACCGACTTAAAATAGTTTGAGTTGTAATATGTCCAACAAAATAAACATCCGCATAATTTTATTCACCCGGTATAACAGAAAAATTAATTGTACCATATTAAGGCTAAGGAATTATAATCGTAAATAATTTATGAAGCTTAAAACGAATAAAAAAAGTTGAAAGGTTATTTGTCCATTTGAATGAAAATGCCTGATCACGCTTAAGCACTTGATCCCCGAGTCTACATTCAATGTCAAAAAATTTGAATGTAAATCTTAGACTGTGACGGATTGATTTTTACCTGTTTGTCTTCGTCTTATTTGGAATGAAATGCGTGAAACGTTTTTTATAGAAGCACAAGGATTGTACATGGAAGTTATGAAGGACTATTGTCGTCTTCACGATGCAACTGTCAGCGTGGAGTTTAGATAAATTACATGGAGTCCTGAACGTCCGGCCGCTTCGCTTGAATTAATGAAACATGGCTAGATGACAGGGATTGATACTAGCTTAACTTGGAAGCCACATACAACCAGGAGGTAAAGCAAGAAAAAAAGTATAAAATATCCACCGTTTTAAATAACAGTTGGGTTTCAGAAAGACTTCTGTTACCGCTGTTTTTTTAAAGCAGATTTTTGATCATAGTGATTCATATCTACTTAATTGAAGTCGCGGGATTATTTTTTTTTACGTGAACCTTTACTCCCTTTTTTCAACCTCTATTCCTTTCTATGCAGGAACTTTATAGAAATTGAATAGCGGGAGATTTTCTTTTACTGAATTTTATCTAAATCTATCCACCATAACTAACTTAAAAATTCATAAGAATATATTTCACATTTACATATGAAGGGATATATGGTTTCGTGGTGTAAGTCATTTTTCTTCATTTTGAGAAAAAACGCTGTTTTGTTTGACAGTATACAAGAAATCAAGTTATCTTAGTATTAATAATCATGGAAATATTCATTGTACTAAGTGATTATATCAATTGTTGATGTATTTGAAACACAGTATGCAGTTTTTTTTCTTTACAACCGTGTAATTTACTCATTTTTGTAAAAAGCTGACACCACTAATCTGTACATAAGGACTTTATTAGTTTAAAATTAAGATACATACAATGTTATTTACAAATATGGGTCGCACGGGCAGTAAGCCGTACGTGCTGTTGACAGTCCGTTACAATAAGTTGATGTTTGGTAATAATATACTTAAAACAAAAAAGAAAACACAATAATATTAGAATTAGATAACAATACAATTATATTATACATTAACATAGTTAATTAGAATTATTAAGAAGTAATGGTATTGCAACTTGTTAACATATTTATTTATTCATGAATGAGTGTTCTTATTTTCCGCTTTTTGTCCTGAAATCTACCAAAGTTTATCCAGTTTTCTGGGCTTACCATTAACTCATAGCATGCCAATCTTTCACGATTTGAATTTAGAAATCTTTCCGGTAATAACTGACCCCTCCAATATTCCAAATCGTTACATTTTCCTAATATATGTATCTCGTCTTCAAAACTCCCGCACATTGGACATATTCTCATATCGTGATCATGGCTAATTTTTAAAAATGTCCATGCCCCTAAGCCATATACCCCTTATATTAAAAATCTTTCGACGTTTATTAATCTAGTTCAGTGGAAACATCATTGCCTTAGAAGCGATCATTACAAGTTCGCCTGGTGAATTTCTTTTCGGGTTTTCTACTCACCTGTAAAAAAAATGCCAAGAAACTTCAAGGTCCAAATAGTTCCGGAGTACTACCTGCCTGGAGGTGGGAGAATAAAATTAACTATGATTTGAGGGAATTAGATTATACAGGGAATGATTGGAAAGCATTAGCTCAGGATAGGGATGTATGGTGAGCTTATGCCCGCGCGGCCATGAACAAACGGGTTCGTTAGAGCCAGTGAGTAAGTAAGTACTACCTGCGTGTCATAAATAATAGTCGGTTCTACATTGAATAGTGAATACTATAAACACCTCGGGATCTAAGGTTCGCAGATTGAAATAGAGCTGGGGCCGATAAACTTTTAAAGGTAAAGTGATACCACTACAGGCCTCAGGAGGCCCCTGGGGTAGTGGGAGCTTAAGGTTCCCACTTTTTCTGACCAATCGGCACTTGATGTCAGCCGGGATGTCAGCACTGCGTGACGGCCGCCTTTACCCTCAGAACAAGCGGCAGGTACTCATTTAAGTTAGAGACTGAATCGACCCACGGCCATAGTGCCGCAGAAGGTTTGGGTCAGTTTAAAAGTCCTGACCCCACCGGGGCTCGAACCCTCGACTTTCCGGCTTGTAGCGCAGTGCCTTAGCCACTACGCTACGGCGTGTCCCCCGATTAACTTTTAAGGGGAATAAAATCCTGAGCTTGTCTTATTTCGAAGGCGAAGTAAAGCCATGGGTCATGTGTTGTAAATTTATGGTACATATAAGAACCTCATGCCTGAAATAAGATGGCTCTGAGCAATACTTTATCAGCCCCTTTCGCACCCATATTTGAATTTGAACGTTAATGGTCTAAGCTGTTATAGAGCGTCGTTACATAAAACATGCACTTATACTCATTCCATCATTACTATCCATATAGTGATCTTCTTTACTTTAAATACGTATATGAGTTGGTGGTGTCTCTTGTCTTAAATGTTCGTATTTTATCGGAGGTGTCTCAGGTTTTGAGCTGATCACGCATACGGGGAGATCCTCCATGTCATTGAATATTCAAAAAATATCTGTTGGATACGGAGTTAAAAATCATCTAGAGGGTTTCCCCCAGGATGTACATTGATAGCCTTACCTCTAGATACCTGTTACTCAGATCGTAGCCGAGCGGTTTAAGGCATTATGCCTTAGTAAAGAGCTATGGGATTATTCCACATGTGGGATGACACTTTATCATGGTTTACGGCCAGTATGAGGCTGGTGCCCACCCAATATCGTGAGGAATTTTGGTGGCTAAAATGAGTAGCGGTTCGAAAGTAAACCTGCTATAACGGCTGAGGAATCAGATATGCTGACCACAAATAACCTCTGTAAAGGCTATATGATCGTCCACCTATGTGATTAACAAATGTGGATCGATGGCCAGCAGCCGGATGGTAGGCCAAGGGCCCATCTAGGCCTGTCTCACCATTAAGTGTTTTTTCCTCTCACAGTGTCTAGCATCACATAAAGACGTTGTTGGCATTGCAGTCCATTCACTTCAACATTGAATTGACTATTCAATTCATGCCACAAATGCTAGTCAATGACCAATCACGTTTCAATGAATTCTGTTGTTTTACCTTGCTCTTTATCGATTTCTCTTTATCAGCTCCTGCTTTTGTGATAAAGAAAGCTCCTCCTTTTTAATGTTCTGAACAAGTCAAAGCATTATTTTTCTCCCACAAATATATTGAATATAGCAAATAATGAGAAGATTCCTTGATTTTACTGAGTTGTTTACTAAAAAAATAAATGAATAACCCGTAATGTTGATTATGATATATAGTTTGATGTGTTTCATTATTTCTCCACTTGGGTGCACTCTTACAATATTGCGATCGTATTTGGCAATAAATAATATGATCAAGCAGCAGTGAATGAACATAACCTCACATTTCTGATTTGTTTTCAAACATCGCCGTTTACATTAAATATATAAATATTTTAAAATAACCATAGTTAAACAATGATTTGTGAGTAAACAGCTTAGTTTTATTCTTCAAATAGTCCTAACAAATGCCACTCTTGATTTCCAAATTCTCTAGATAAATTTGGAAATCACTCGTGGCATTACTTATGATAACTCTGGTACCAGTCATTGTTTAGTACGTTCAAAAATGACGAGAGTTTGCGAGATGACTATCGCAGCTCCTAAAAACTGGCAACAGATTTTCTTCCTCGATATCTATGAAATAAATCCACTTAGCACAGAAATGGATTTATTGTCATACGACTTCAACATTTACTACCGTGAATTATATTATTACTGAGACTTACGTTCCTAGATCCCTAACTGATTCATATTATTTGCACCCTATAGCCTAGATCAATTTCTTAAAAAAATATCTAACTGAAAATATTTCAAACGGCTATTTTCTCTTGAAAAATAAGTTTTCGGTTTTTTTTTCTCCAGTTATATGGTCTCACACTTTAATGCAGGATTTACGATTACACTGGTCAACATGATTTTTGTCTCATGAGTACCAATAGTTGTACTTAATGCAATTTTTGATCGTGTTTTCAAATACGTATTCGGAATTTCTCCATCACCCACAGTTTTTTTTTAATTTCAATTTCAATTAATGGATTTAAATAATAGTTTTTCTAACAAACGTTTTTTCGTCCATTTGTTCATTGTAAAATAAAATGGGGAACAGTTTCATCAGGAGATTTCAGCTAAGGAAAAGAGATATCAATGCAAATGGAATCCTAATATGCTGGCCGATTATTTTTGTACCATCAAGAGGGAAGCTCCACAGGCGAAATATTGCAGAAAATCGTCATTTCTAACATTCTGGGTGAGTCCGAATGTCGGAATATTGTGTAGTTACGAATGTAGAAAATTTTAAAATGTTTGAAATTATAAATTCCTGTCTCTCGGAAACTTTACGTGATGGAAAAAACCAGATATCATATTTGAATTCAGGTGAAACAATACTATCAGAATCACATATTTTTATTTCTGAGACAAAAAGTTCTTTGTTGTTGCTCAGTGTTATTTGAGAATAAAGCGTTTAGGAAAATGTTTGTACCAGACAGAGAGAGAGAGACAGAGAGAGAGAGAGAGAGAGAGAGAGAGAGAGAGAGAGAGAGAGAGAGAGAGAGAGAGAGAGAGAGAGAGAGAGAGAGAGAGAGAGACGAACAGGCAGCTGAATGGAGAGAACTACTAAGCAGTAATCTAATGATATATATGAGAAACTTTCTTATAAGAACAATTCATTTCTCGTGTTTTACAATGGGAAGTATACGTGGCACGAATGGTGAAAAAAAGAGGGACATGGTAGCTTCATGTAGGACAACCAGAGAGAAAACATTCAAAATAGGCCAAGGATGAGGTTGGAGAATAAAGTAAATCATAGTTTGAGGGTGGTGAATTATTCAGGATAAATTGAATAGTTACCCCGAAAATAGATCTAACCTATAAAATACAAATTGTTGGAAAAACGAAAAAAGATGTTCATTTTGAGTCTATTACCTGTATTATGTAATATATATTTTAATCTCTCATCCTGTTGGAATCATATGCAGCCAATTTGAATACAAAATAGCATGCTAGTAACTAAATATTAACAATTTAATACAGAATTAAGTGCAAAAGTGGTCTATCTTTATAGAATAAGTTAAAATATACCTTCTTAGGTAAGATCCGTCGTCCTCAATTTATAAAATATGTATTCTTCATGCCTGGATGTTGTAGCGAAGAGGGGCCTGCTGAAGATGGAACGGATGTTCTGAAAGGCCTACAGGCATGAAAAATACGTATTTTATAAGTTGAGGACGACGAATCTTACCTAAGAAGGTATATTTTAACATATTTTATGACTCTCGACCTCAACGGTTTAACAATGAATTTTATTAGTATTGATTTTCTTTGTAGAGTGGAAAAATGTTCTACTCACATTTAAGTAAAAATGCCACTGTTAGAAATAGAAAGTACACATTGAACACTGAATCAGTTAGAAAAAATTCTAACTAAATCAGTGATCAATATTTATTTTCCATTTAATGTTATTCCGTTACATTCTTTATGTCTATCTTATTTCAACTCAGTTTCTCAAAGATTTTTATAGAATTCACGGAACTGTGGTGGAACGAATTTGCAGATGTGCAATAATTGTTTTTCTAGGCCGCTACTCATGACTTGACTAACTACTTCCGCCGTTTTGTTTCAGATAGACCACTATTCGATTGAAAGCCAACTTTTAAAAATAAATAAGAGAGGTCTGGAAGAGGTTAGGAATAGTTTTCCTTCCAGCATGCCGTGACATTCTCCAGATAGATCAGTAATCCTCTGAAAACTATTTTTTTTTAATTTTTGCTGGTTAGATCTCTTCGGGGCAACTATTTAATTGGAAAATGCCTTCGGATTAGGATGTTATGGCGAGCAAATGTCCGCGATCCATGAATCTCAGGAATCGAAATTGCGACTTAGTGATTTATTGAGACATCAACATCAAATGAATGGGAATGTAACCTACCACGAATATTATATTAGCTGCATAGGTCAACCTTTCTTTTTTTCCTCCTAGGTGGTAATGGCAATGATATTAGGCAATTGATTGAATTTTGAATTGTACTGAGAAGACGTGTATATTAGGTCGGTCCCTTGAAGTGTTACTCCCACAGGTTGTTTCTGCTTTACAAGGCCTTCTTGACATCTGGATGCGTGACAGCCCTGGGCCCTCCTCTCCTCGGCGTATCGTTTTAATTCGAGGTTCGGCAGGTTTCACAACCACGACATAATCTGTCCAATCAAATATCAGACCATACTTTTTGAAATAATCCGTGTCTTGTTGCTTCATTTGATGGCTTCATTATTTTGTTGGTTTCATTATTTTGTTGGTATGTGTATTACTTGTGTCCACCGCTGTGGTCTCGAGGTAGCGTGCTGACTTTCACGCATTGGGCTCGGCTTCGATTCCCGGTCGGGACAGGCTCCTGGGTGGGGTTTTTTCCGGGGTTTTTCCTCACCTGTAAGGCAAATGTCAGGATGCTTTGGTCCCAACGGTCTCCGAAAATCAACCTGCTATCATCATCGTCATCATACTTATCATTATCATCATCATCCTTCACCGGTGTGGAAAGCAACTTGAAACTACCACCCTAGTAAAACTGCAAAGCATAGCATGAAAATGCTATGACTGCAGTGAAAGATTTGCCCTCGGGCAGAATTACAATGGATGAATGTATCACTTAATTGTAATGATTTTACTATTTTTTCTCCACATTTTGAGAATGCAAACTTCTTCTTCTTCTTTCCAAGTATTAGGACAAGGCCTGTTACGGTCCTATAGTAAAATTTTCCCTCCAGCGTTTTATAGGACGGCCCAGATATCTTCGTCCTCTTTGTATATAATTATAAACAGCTTTGGGGATCCGATTTGAACTAATTCTTCAAGATGGTGTTTCCAATTTATTTGGTACTGTTTAATATATTCCAAAATTGGCGCAGTCTTCAATTCTTTTAAGATATCGGTGTTCCTTTTCCGATCCCATCTGGTGTAACCCGCTGTTCTGCACATGAATCTTATTTCACAAGCCGTTATTCTGCTTTCGTGTTGTCTTTTTAGTGTCCATGCTTCACTACCATAGGTCTAGCCAAAGTGATATAGAAACGTAATCTGGTGTTTTTTGTACATGGGATGGTTTCATAACTTGATTAATAATTCCTAAACTTTTATTATAACTAGTAATTTTTCAGGGATATCCTTTTCATCCCAGATAGAGTGATAATGTAAACTTATCAATTATTATCCCAATTAGCAAATTTAGTATCTTCCTTTGGTGCTCAATTATCACAAATTCCAGCTGAGGTGTAAATTTTACGGTAATAACCGCCAGAAGACGGTGCCGGTCTTGGTGGACTTAGTGCATTCCATGCTCGATTCTGGTTTCAAATTTAGTAGGTTCAAACTCAGCCGGGGTAGGTTCATTTTCAGGACCTAAAATTCCTGAAAATGGATTCCATTGAATGGGAAGATAAAGTATTGGGCCCATTTTCGTAGATTTGCAGCATATAAAAGTAACCTGAACTTAAAGTAATAAGTTTGTGAACAAAATGTTTCGATACGAAACATGTCTAGATGTTAGGCCAAATTCCAAATATAACCTAATTTTTCAAAGAGCATCATTTAATGAAATAATACAGCTACTATTACTACTGCTAATGTTGCTACTATATTGAAATTGCTGTTACTGCCAGCGTTAGTATTACTGCTGCTATTTTACTGTTATTACTGTAACAATTGCTGCTACTGCTACAGCTACTCATACTACTAATGATACTGATACTCTTGTTACTACTGATACTCTTGTCACTACTGATACTCTTGAAACTACTGATACTCTTGTTACTACTGATACTCTTGTTACTACTGATACTCTTGTTACTACTGATACTCTTGTTACTATTAATACTCTGTTTACTACTGATACTCTTGTTACTACTGCTATTGTTATTACTGCTACTATTACTGATAATCCTGCTACTGCCACAACTGCTGCTACCACTACTTCTACTGCTACAACTTCTTCTGCTACTACTAAAACTATTAATTTTAATACCTCTAATGCTACAACTGCTACTACTACTACTACTAGTGATGGCGTTACTACCACTGCTCCTGCTACTACTACTACTACTACTACTACAACTACTACTACTACTGATGGCGTTACTACTATTGCTACTACGATTAATACTACTACTGATACTACCACTACTAAACTGCTTCTACTACTGTTTTACTACTCATACTATAGCTACAACTACTGCTAAATCTGCTATTACAAATCCTACTACTGCAGCTTCTGCTACTACTAGTGCTTCTACTACTACTACTACTACTTCTACAATTACTACTACTACTACTACTGCTGCTCCTGCTGCTGCTACTATGCACATTCGACTGCAACTACTTTCATATTACTGCTACTAATAGTCCTACAAATAACATTGAACCTGCTACTACCACTGAGACTAGAACTGTTGCCACTATTACTACTGTACAACTATGACCGCTACAACTATTAATACTACAAATATTACCACAATTACTACTACTAATCCTAATACTGCTACTGCTGCCATCACCAACAGTTGGCTAACTAAGAACACTAATTTGCATAAGTTAAAATAATTATTTTGTATTCGCTATACGAAAAGATCTAGATTGTTATAAAACCCTAAGATCTCCGGCAGTTTAAAAACATATTAAATCCAACATGATAAATGTTCCGATTTCGTGAGTTCGTTCTGAATCCGTTTTGACGAGAGCACGCGCTCTCGCAGTAAACACGATTATTGCAAATAATTACGATTTTAGATAAAATACAATTGAAATATTTATTGTTGTACCGCTGTTATAGGAATCACGTTTCTTGTGACAAATAGTTAGATAGTTATCTGTCATAAAATTGTAGAGGGAATACTGTTTGTATGTGCCAGTGGTAAATAAACCTTTACACGCAATATTATGAGATCAATGTCCCTACAATCAAAACATGCAATCTGCCATACAGTCCACACATTTTTTTTCATTAGATTGCTCGTATATGTTTGTGTATTTACTTCTTTCATTTTTTTCCAAATTTGATTAAAATGGTGTTATTTAACTTGGTTGGCGAATGACAATAATTGCATAGTATTTAATTCATTGTGTCATTTTGTTTGCAACTGCACAAAAACAAATTTGCATAAGCGGCCACACATATACCTCAATGTGTAGATTATCGTACGTCATCGTTTGAAACATTCGAATGTGGGTATACAATGTGTATATGCTAAGTTTGTATAGCTTGCTCTTCTCTCTTGCACTATGCAAAACAGTTTTATATGCAATACAAATGAAAATATTAGTAGTTACTATATGAGATAATTTGTACTGGTTCGTAATTCCTGTATTAAGCGAACATATATATAAATTGTAGTAGCAGTATCAATAACAGTTAATTTGTATTACTTCTACTTCCCATTTCCAGGTAAAACATATAAATATTATATAAATTAAATTTTATTGTTATCAATTCGTCACAATTTTGTACACACAGCAAACAGGTATGAATTGGCGTACATATCATAGAGAGTTGTTAACAATACAAGGATTAAAACTGAGGCATTTCGAATGAGTTGCGATGCTTACGCATGAGCTGAGACCTGAATTTGGAATGAATTGTTAGTGTTTATTTTACAATAATAATAATAATAATAATAATAATAATAATAATAATAATAATAATAATAATAATAATGATTATGATATAATAATAATAATGACGATGATGATGATAATGATAATAAATATATTATTATTAAATAATAATGACGATAACGATAATAATGATAATATTAATAATAATAATAATAATGATAATATTCATGATAATAATGATGATAATAATATCAGTGATGACATGGTTATCGCATATTATTATTATAATTATTATTACTACTACTATCTTTATTATTATCTTCATCATCATCAACATCATTGTAAAATGTTACTGATAAAGACTATTACTTTTCATGTACTTAAGATTGCAGTTTCTTGGTTGTTTTTAAATACAATACAATATATTTTATGTGGCCCTATAAAAACAGTCATGATTCTGTCTAATGGCACCATTCATTACACAAGGTATTTCCGAAGCTTTAAACACCCACACTCTAGGGTTGTCCAAGGAACTACAAACAGCAATGGGATGAATTTTTCCCGTGTTCATAAAACAGAAGAATCTGATGATGATGATGATGATGATGATGACGATAATAATAATAATAATAATAATAATAATAATAATAATGACAATGATAATGATAATAATAATAATAATGATAATAATAATAATAATGATAATAATAATAATAATAATAAAAATAATGATAATAATAATAATGCTGCTGCTGCTGATGATATAATAATAATAGTAATAATAATAATAATAATAATTATTATTATTATTATTATTATTATTATTATTATTATTATTATTATTATTATTAGTATTATTATTCAAATTAGCGGAGTTACGAGCATAAGACCTTTTCTTTCACTGGACCAGTGAAAAATATTAAATACCTAAAATATTTACACAAGATAATATCTTAAAGAGTTCATGTATGTGTAAATTTGTGTGTGTGTGTATATATATATATATATATATATATATATATATATATATATATATATATATATGTTGTATATATATAGTTGATGATCAAAGTCAGTACTATTATTGAAGCAGAAAATCAGAAACGATCAATTAATCTACTGTAAGATCAATTACAGAAGAGAGAGTTTTAAATTTCTTTTAAAGGAAGCTAATGTCCAGCAGCCTATGAATTTATTGTGTTAAAGGCGTTCCAGTGTCTAGCAGTAGATACAGTACAGGGATAAGAGTATTGGGATGTTCTGTATATTGGGATTGAAGTAGGAGGTTCTTGTGCGATCGGGTACCCGAATTGTGATTGGAGGATAGGAGATAGAAGCGAGAGGATACGTTTCTTGGTTTAGAAGTATTTATAATTTCGAATAGCAGAATAAGAGAATTCATTTTGCTTCGGTCGTGGAGATGGAGCCAGAATAGTTCCGCGCAAACACGAAGAAAAAATGGTAAATTTACGAATATTGTAAATACATCTGATACAGTATACATGTTATGAGCACATTGATATTTATGTGCTAGTCTATCATTAATATCTGTCAATCAGATATCGCAACAATCAGAATACAGCATCACGAGAATTGGAACTTGGATTCTTTCGATATCAATAGGAAGAATATTTCCTAATCTATTTATAGACGGCATCATTAAAAGTCCCCTCTTTGACATTTACTTTATTTGGAGTTCCAACTTAGATTAGTGTCAAGATAAAAACCCAAACTTTTAACAAATGCTTTGTTATCTAGCATTATAGCCGGCAGATTGAATTTTGTAATAGGTGTAAAATAATCTTGGATGCCCAAAAATAAATTCCTGGGTTTTGTCTACATTGAGTCTAAGTCCAAGATTTTTGCTCCTATGTGATATTTGTAAAATCATCATCATCCTGGCAGGTATTAGTCCTAGAAGAACTGTTACGGCCTGAGAAAGCGGTTTTCGTGCCATCTTTTCATAGGTCGACCAAGTGACCGTTTCCCATTTGGACAGTAGTTCATTATTGCCTTGGGGATTCTGGATCTAGCTATTCTTGAGATTTATTTGTAAAATAACAGCGTTAAGTCTGTCAATGGTTTTGTTTTAAATCGTCAGGTTTGAAGTTAATGTTAATTCGGATATCATCATCATAAATATGATAGTGAAAATATCGTATTTTTTTTTAGATATCATTAATGTATACTGATTATTATATTAATGGAGGTAGAACGCTGCCCTGGAATAAACTAACACCTTGAGTCGCCAGGAAGCGGAACGTTTTTGAACATATGCATATTGATTACTGGTGATGATTCAGGTAGGAGTTAAACCAGTCTAGGTAATTTTCTGACATGTGCAATGCCTATAGTGTGGCTAATGAAATGCCAATATCTACCATATCGAAAGTTTTACTAAAGTCGAGAAAACTAGAGCTGTAAGTTCTCTTCTGTCCATAGCTACTCTAATGTCGAGAAGTGCATTAATTATATAAGAATACATTTTATTTACAAATAAATGTTATACACAGTATTGACACCCGAATGAGCAAGTGCTCGTGCTCGGGTGCAGTTCAGTTACATGAATAATACAAATTGAATGTATACATTTAAAGTTGGGGCCAGTTTCATTTTTACATAAATTATGGCACATACAAATAAAAAATAATAATGTATTGGGAATAAGACTTATTCTAACTAGAGAATTAATGGAATGGAGAATGATATACATAAAATAATATAAATCATACAATGTAATGGATTATATCCAATAATACAGAAGAAAATAATTAATTATATATTGATTTATAATAATATAAGCCTTTCTAAAGCCTGACGGATGGTTCTCAAATAAGTCACGTCTGAAGCGAATGTATATTCCCGGAGACATGCTTAATCATCATTGGACTGAAGGTATGTGGAATTTACACATAATATGGCATATAGTGAAAACAATGAAGAATAAACATATAAAAATTATTACTGTACACTATAAAGCAAGAAAAAGGTGTTTTCAGGTTGATTAAATGTGTGTATGAATACGTTTATCTGTAATGGTGTAGACCCGTGATGAGCATTAGCCTCTCCTTTGTCATGAACCAATAGACCAAGTTAATTAAATTATCTTATTTGCCCATAGATGTCATGAATGACATGCAGTGAACACACCGATTCAACGAGACATCTAGCAGGCAACTAAGTTATTACTAGGGCGTTCAAGTGGATCAATGTTGCTTCATGCGTAAGGATCTTTTACGAGCCAAAAATCTTCTGACTCGGGACCCATGGCTTAAAGTCCCTCCCGGAGGACTTGCTCCTTGGATTTTCCCGTCTTAAAAAATCCATCGGCCCAGGCCGAGTTTGAACCCGAGATCCTCGGGACCAGAGGCAAGGAGCATAACCACTAGTCCACGACAAAAAAAAATTCGTCACATAATTAAATTAGGTTCCAAACCTCTATAGGGTAGAAGCCAGCTACGAAAAATTGATATTGGATTTATCCACTATGTGTGGTCTGTTTTAATCCGAAGAAATAGTATCACTTAGTAGACAAATAAAATCAGAATTTAAATGATCGTAAAAATTTGGAATTTTTATTATGAGTATTTAACTCATGCCCCAAATGGGAGTTAATGACTAATCACATTTCAATGATTTTTAAATTACAAAAAATCACAGTCGTTTTTCACCTTTTCATCAGTTTAATTTTATCACTGTAAAATCAAGCTCCCCTTTTAACATTCTGAATAGGTCATAGCATTATTTTGTAGTGACTCCATGTGGCTACTAGATTGTATATATAGTGCACGAATATAACCTTATCGTGGTTGCGGGAGATAATGTAAAAACATTTGTAGCAATTGATTATTCCACAAAAAAACACTGTTTACACCTTAAAGGTATATTTTTCGAGGTAAACAATGTTCCAGAAAAATATAATTGACGTATTTACATCACAGGACATCAGAAATTAATTAATATACAGTTTGATGTGTTTCATTTCTTCTCCACTATGGTGCATTCTTACAATATTACGATCCTTTGGAAATAAATAAATAATACGATCTGGTTGCAGTGATAAACAAGTGAAACATAACGTTTCTCATTTGTTTTCAAACATCGCCGTCTACTTTAAATATATAAATATTTTAAAATAACAATATTTAAATAATGATTTGTGAGTAAACAGCTTCCCTCCATGGTATCTTTACCTTGTCGTGGTGGAGTAGCTTGCGTGCTTAAATGATCCCGAGAGCTATCCCGGCGGTAGCATTGCTGCCGATAGGGTTACCCATACCGGACTGGTCGAAGGTGATAAGCCAGACGAAAAAAGTACCTTGCTCGAAAGAGTGACGATCTTTCACCGTAAAAATACAACCGTCAAGAAATGCGGACATGGGTTCAACTGGGGTAAAATTTTCCGGAGGTCAAATAGTTCCCTATTCGGTTCTCCGGGCGGGGACTACTTCAGGGAACCCATGCCAAAGGCTGAAACACTGGGACATGTTCCTAGGAACATGGAATGTTAGGACTTTATACAATAGCGGGGCGCTAGAGGTATTAACCCGTGAATTAGATAAATCACCCTTGGATATAGTCGCTTTACAGGAAGCTAGATGGCCAGGAGGAGGTAGTCAGGAATCAGGAAGTTTTGCATTATACTACGGGGGTGCAGAAATACCTGAATTTGGCTGCGATGGGCAGGACATTTGGCACGAATGGGGAATGAAAGAGGTGCATGGAAGATTCTTGTAGGAAAGCCAGAGGGAAAACGCCCAGTTGGTAGACCAAGTATGATGTGGGTGAATAACATTATTTATGATTTGAGGGAAGTAGATTATACAGGGGGTGATTGGAAAACATTTGCTCAAGATATATGGAGAGCTTATGTCCGTGCGGTCATGAACCTACGGGTTCGATAGTGCCAGTGTGTTAGTTAGTCCTCTATTCGGTTCTCCGGGCGGGGACTACTTCAGGGAAGTTAGTTAGTTAGAGTAAACAGCTTAATTGTATTCGTTAAATATTCCTAACAAATGCCACTCTTCATTTCCAAATTCTCTAGATAAATTTGCAAATCACTTGTGGCATTACTTATGAAAAACCGTGAACAATGAGGTACATTTTATCCACAAAAAACGTAGTAAGTTTCAATCCCCAGGAAAAGTGATGTGTTCGTAAATCTTGGAAAAGATCTGGTTCCGTAATTGATAAATAAATCGATGGAGAGAAATACATTACATCGCTTCAAGCACATACTTTGATCTCTGCAACGGAACTGTATAGTTATATGTCACTGGAATGAAGCTTTCAGATTCGCATTTATTTACTTTGGAGATGACATTTTACTCTATAGTGGTCAGAGATAATATCGTTACCACTGTTCCTAAATAAATTATTTTTTCCGATATCTAAGGTTTTATTAAATGTCTGTCTAAAACCCACTTTGCAATTTTTATCTTATTATTTGTCTAATAAATAATAGTTTTAAAAAACTAAAACAACACGCTTTATTACAAAACCGAACTATAAAATGAAAAATAATTTAATTTCCAACACGCTTGGGATAAAATTAAAGTGGTCAACAAAAAAATCATCTCTAACACATGTAGAATAAAATTAGTTATCAACAAAAAGAAAATAATTTTACCATCAAAAGCGTGGGGTGCTCTATATCAATTAATATATTTGATAATAAAAATATATTGTTAAAAGTAAAGTCTCTAAGAAGAAAATGTAAAAATCATAAAAATCATCAATACTAGTAAAATTCATATAAAATTCCGATGAGGTGAAGTCATATGATGAAAGTTAAAAATTGAATTGTACCTGTTGGTAGGTGCCGTCGTCCTCAACTTTGTTAACAAAGTTTGTCAACAAAGTTGAGGACGACGGCACCTACCAACAGGTACAATTTAATTTTAAACTTTCATCATAAAAGTACCCCACGCGTTTGATGGTAAAATAATTTTATTTTTGTTGATAACTAGTTTTATTTTATATGTGTTAGAGATGATTTTTTTTGTTGACCACTTTAATTTTATCCGAAGCGTGTTGCAAATTAAAATTATTTTTCATTTTGTAGTTCGGTTTCCTAATAAATCGTGTTGTTTTAGTTTTTTAAAACTATCATTTATTTTTTATTTTTTAGTTTTAATATTTTACAGAATAAGATAAAAATGTAAATATCTTTAAATTCGATACTGTTGTTGTATGAGCTACAAGTAATACTCTTCAAAAAAAAAGAATCCTCCCAGCCGGATTTGAACCAGCGAACTTTGTATTACTGAAATTATATACCACTAGAGTTCACCGCTTAACCAATTGAGCCCTTACGACGATTGATAAAAGGTCGACAAGTCCGCAACCTATTATAACAGTTTCATTTTTTTGATTTTCTCATGACTCTGGCCAGGGTTGTAGAAACAAAATATGAAATTATTGTATTGTCACGAGTCCTTTACAAGTATACAAAGTTTCAAGCCAATCCAATGTTTCTAAGTGGGTGAAAATCGTGTTCAAAAAATTCCGTTACATAGATACAAAGACACTTTTTTATTTTTTGATGATTCTGGCCAGGATTTTAGAACATAAATATTAAATTATTGTATTGTCACGGGTCCTTTACAAATATACAACGTTTTAAGTCGATCGAATGTTTCTGTGTGGGTGAAAATCGTGTTCAAAAGTTCCGTTACGTAGATACTAAGACACGTTTTTTGATTTTCTGATGATTCTGGCCAGAATTTTAGAAAAGAAAGTATGAAATTATTATAGTCACGGGTCCTTTATAAGTATACAAAGCTTCAAGTCGATCCAATGATTTTGAGTGAAAATGGCGTTCAAAGATTCCGTTACGTAGATAGATAGATTGATTGATACAGGTCAAGCTAATATAAAGCGTATAATAAACAATAGTTTTCAAAAACTAAAACATCATGCTTTACTAGAAAACCGAACTAAAAAAATGAAAAATAATTTTAATTTCCAACACGCTTGGGATAAATAAATTTACCATCAAAAGCGTGGGGTGCTCTTTATCAATTAATATATTTGGTAATAAACAGATATTGGTAAAAGTAAAGTCTCTCAGAAGAAAATCTAAAAATCATAAAAAGAACCCCACGCTTTTGATGGTAAACTTATTTATCCCAAACGTGTTGGAAATGAAGATTATTTTTAATTTTTTTAGTTAGGTTTTCTAATAAAGCGTGATGTTTTAGTTTTTAAAACTATTGTTTATTTTTTATTTTTTAGTTTTAATATTTTACAGAATAAGATAAAAATGTAAATACCTTTAAATTCGATACTATTGTAGTATGAGCTAAACGCAATACTCTTCTAAAAAAAAACCTCCCAGCCGGATTTGAACCAGCGACCTATGGATTACTGTACCGCTCAACCAACTGAGCTCTTACAACCATTGACTAAAAACTCGACAAGTCCGCAACCTATTAGACCAGTTTTCATTCTTTTGATTTTCTGATGATTCTAGCCAGGATTTTAGAAACAAAATATGAAATTATTGTATTGTTACGGGTCCTTTACAAGTACGCAAAGTTTCAAGTCGATCCAAGTTTTCTAAGTGGGTGAAAATCGTGTTCAAAAATTCCGTTACATAGATAAAAAGACACTTTTTTTATTTTATGATGATTCTGGCCAGGATTTTAGAACATAAATATGAAATTATTGTATTGTCACGGGTCCTTTACACGTATACAAAGTTTCAAGTCGATCCGATGTTTCTAAGTGGGTGAAAATCGTGTTCAAAAATTTCATTACATAGATAGAAATATACTTCTTTTGATTTACTGATGATTCTGGCCATGATTTTAGAAACAGCATATGAAATTATTGTATTGTCACAGGTCTTTTACAAGTATACAAGGTTTCAAGTCGATCCAATGATGTTAAGTGGGTGATAATCGCGTTGAAAGATTCCGTTACATAGATAGATAGATAGATAGATAGATAGATAGATAGATAGATAGATAGATAGATAGATAGATAGATAGATAGATAGATAGATAGATAGATGGGTAGATAGATAGATGGGTAGATAGATAGATGGGTAGATGGGTGGATGGATGGATGGATGGATGGACGGACGGACGGACGGATGGACGGACGGACGGACGGACGGACGGATACAGGTCAAGCTGATATAAAGCGTGTAATAATAAAATGAATCCTCAGTTCATAATTTACATGACATACATATAAATTGCTTCCATATTTCAGTGTTAGTCAGTTCTTCGCCACAAGATATCAGGGACTTTAAGTTAAAATCGTTAGGAATTAAGTGAATTAATTATAGCTTTTATTTATGGGATCATTCACATTTTATATTATTTATCTGTATAACTATGTAAATTATGATATCTATATAATCGTTATCATTACTGTCATCATAATAATTTTCTTAATTCATGATTAATTGTGTAACAAATGTTATATATGTTCAGCTTCATGTACAGAATATGTACTTTTTACACGCTTTATATTAGCTTGACCTGTATCTATCTATCTATCTATCTGTCTATCTATCTATCTATCTATCTATCTATCTATCTATCTATCTATCTATCTATCTATCTATCTATCTATCTATCTATCTATCTATCTATCTATCTATCTATCTAATAATCATTCAACGCGATTTTCACCCACTTAAAATCATTGGATCGCCTTGAAACTTTGTATATTTGTAAAGGACCCGTGACAATACAATAATTTCATATTTTGTTTCTAAAATCATGGCCAGAATCGTCAGATAATAAAAAAAGTGTCTTTGTATCTATGTAACGGAATCTTTGAACACGATTTTCACCCACTTAGAAATATTGGATTGACTTGAAACTTTGTATACTTGTAAAGGACCCATGACAATACAATAATGTCATATTTTGCTTCTAAAATCCTGGCCAGAATCATCAGAAAATCAAAAAAATGAAAACTGGTATAATAGGTTGCAGACTTGTCGACTTTTTAGTCAATCGTTGTAAAAGCTCAGTTGGTAGAGCGGTGAACTCTAGTGGTATATAATTTCAGTAATCCATAGGTCGCTGGTTCAAATCCGGCTGGGAGGATTTTTTTTAGAAGAGTGTTACTTTTAGCTCATACTACAATAGTATCGACTTTAAAGATATTTACATTTTTATCTTATTCTGTAAAATATTAAAACTAAAAAAATAAAAAATAAATAATAGTTTTAAAAAATTAAACCAACACATTTTATTAAAAAAACAAACTAAAAAATGAAAAATAATTTTAATTTCCAACACGCTTGGGATAAAATTAAAGTGGTCAGAAAAAAAAATCATCTCCAACACATCTAGAATAAAACTAGAGTTATCAACAAAAAGAAAATAATTTTACCATCTAAAGCGAGGGGTGATTTTTGTGATTTTAACATTTTCTTCTTAGAGAGCTTTACTTTTACCAATATCTGTTTATTATCACATATATTAATTGATATAGAGCACCCCACGCTTTTGATGGTAAAATTATTTTCTTTTTGTTGATAACTCTAGTTTTATTCTATATGTGTTGGAAATGATTTTTTTGTTGACCACTTTAATTTTAACCCAAGCGTGTTGGAAATTAAAATTATTTTTCATTTTTTAGTTTTCTAATTAAGCGTGTTCTTTTAGTTTTTTAAAACTACTATTTATTTATAATTCAACTTAGTTGTTCAATTAATAGGCCTATTGCGGACGAACGTTTCTGATTTGAACATCTCTCTTACTTTGTACTTATAATACAGTCGTTGAGTGTGATGATGATGATGATGATGATGATAATAATAATAATAATAATAATAATAATAATAATAATAATAATAATAAACTAAAACCCTGGCACTTTCAAACATGGAAGTTCACGTCCGAGTGTACAAAATCTCCCTATATAAATGCCTATCATAAACTAATGTTTTCCAATATCTATCATTTTCTTCCCTCAAAAAAAAGTTAATATTATTCTCTCACCTGATTCTTTACGTACCTATCGGTCTCTTTCTCTCTGAATTTCCTGTTGAAGTTCCATGCTCCTCTTTAATTCACAATTCGTGCCATTTGCACTGCCCATCGCAGTTTACGACACTTAACTGTTCCTATTACGTCTGATTTCCCATAAAGATCATGTAACTTACGGTTAAGAAGTTTTGTCCGTTCTTATGTCCACTTGTCTCCCTCTGCACCTATCCACTTTAGTCTGAAATAATTATTGTAAACATTTTTTCCTCTATTAGAGTAATAGACCATGTTTCTTATCTATATAGTAAATCCGGATGAATAACAGTTCCATATATGTTTAGTTTAACATTTTTTGAAGGTAAGATAATATAAATAATAATAATAATAATAATAATAATAATAATAAGTGTAATTTTGTAGAAATTGTCCCATTGAAAATGATGGAATGGTAAATCTGATCTAATAATTAAAAAGGTAAACGTTCTCATTACTCGCAAACATATCTCTATTTAAAGGAAGTTGGAACTGAGTAATTGTGTAAAAACTTCAGTGACAGTTTGTTAGCCTGGGTACTTTAAATTTTACAGTCTAATGGTCATGATTTAACAATAAGGTTCAGCCGCGAAGTAAATTTTCAGTTGTCACTTTTCCGATGTTTTTACCGGACGTCTCTCCAGGAACTTATAAATTCAACACATACCGCGAGTAAAGTTTTCTAGACTGACAATTCTCTGGACTCAAGTCACTATATCCATATTTATTGTTTTAAATAGCCCTTCTTCCCTCTATGTATATCGTTTGTTTGTTGTATAATTTAATCTATCAATTTATGAAACAACAATTAGTTCACAAAATAATAATAATAATAATAATAATAATAATAATAATAAGTATAATAATAATTTTTTATATTACTATTCCGGCATTTACAATGAATATACATTTTTTCCGGTATCCATGTTCACAGTTAACTACACATTTGTTTCAACACATTTTTCCATTCTTGTCTGTTCATCCATACATCTTCTTCCATTTCCCATTCCCCCTTAGTTTCATTGATTCCCTGAATCCACGTAATATTTGGTCTACCCTTCTTTTTCCTTCCGTGTGGTTCCCAATCCATGATTATCTTAGGTAGTCTTTCTTCTTCCATCCTTCTAATGTGTCCATACCAATTTAATTGTTTCTTCTTTATAAAATCTAATATTGAATATTGTACCTGCCTTTTTTCTTTTATATATGAATTTCTGATTTTATCCTTCCTGGATATTGTCGCAGCACGTCTCCAGTAGTCCATTTCAGTGGCGAGTAATTTTTTTTTCATTTGTGCATTTAAAGCCCACACATCAGCTCCATAGGTAATAATGCTTCTGATTATTGTATTAAAAATAGTTTTTTTGTTTCTTTGAAGATATGTTTGTCCCATACTATTCCATTTAGGGCAGATATAAATAATAATAATAATAATAATAATCATGAAAGTTCTAACAATAATACGTATTTTACGAGATTAATTTAAAATTTACGTCTCTGTTGTTGACAACATGACATATTTCTTTTCTGTTTCAAAGAAATTTATTCGCAGTTTTATAAGGATTAAATGATAGCATTTATGTAAATTATTTTTATATACGATGCTGCAAATTCGTGCTTCGCGAGTAGCAGTGTATTGACTGTACTTATAACTAGAAAGAATAATAATAATAATAATAATAATAATAATAATAATAATAATAATAATTATTATTATTATTATTATTAATATTATTAAAATAGAGATTACTACATTCAAAATTTAAGAAGTCTCAAGTTTTATTCACTTGGTATTATTGTATCTAAAAATCGTTGTATATAAAAATTCATATTATATTTAGGCCCCTATATAGGGTATAATGTAATCATTTATCATTAATTTTCAAGTGAATTCCAAAAAGTATATATATACTACTAAAAAGATTATAGGAACACATGTTAAAACCAAAACACGAGAATGAATATTGAAACAATTTATTGTTTGATCATTTTTTGTAAGCCTATGTTTTCCCTTTACAGAGATTTAGGCCCTCTCTCCCTACAGGGAAGAATTTGAACCATACTAATTCAGTTAAACTTGTTTTCGTATAGATGTCATTTTTGAGTGGTACGTGGTCAGCTTTCAGCCTCAAACTGACATCTAGGAAACCAAAGTAGTACTAGGACGGGACAATTCGGTAAATTTTCTCAGAGGCCTTTTCATTCAGGCTTAAGGATTTTTTACGAGCCTGAAAATCTTCAGACTCGGGATCCACGGCTTAAAGTCCCTCCCGGAGGACTTGCTCCTTTGATTTTTCCGTCCAAAAAATCCATCGACCCCGGCCGGGTTTGAACCCGCGACCCTCGGGACCAGAGACAAGGAGCATAACCTCTAGTCCACCGCGGCCGATATTGTTTAATCATTTGTAATTATAAATTGAAGATTTATGTAAAATTAGAATAGACATTCAAACAATATTTTCTTGTACAGTATTAGCAATACGAACAAGTTATCATTTGTAACAGAAAAAAAGTGGAAATTTGATATTTACAATTTTTGGAATCATTGTATCCATGGTTATTTCAACACTCAGTACTTAGCGTGTCCTCCGTGAGCCTGAATGACCGCATTACACCTGAGAGGCATCCTTCGCAGAAGCCTTCTTACAGAAACTTGTGAGATTTTCTCCCATTCCTCGATGAGTGCATGTGAAATTTCTTCAAGGTTCTGAGGTATAGCAGGACGCTTACGAACAGGTTTTTCCAACTTATCCCACATATGCTCGATCGGATTAAGGTCCGGGCTGCATGCAGGCCCTTCCATCACCCGAATTTGGCATTCTTACAGGACATCTCTGGTAACCTGTGCTGTATGACATCTAGCATTATCTTGCATTAGAAGAGAATTAGGGTCCATACCATAAGAAAAGGGTACAACATGTTGGATGATAATGTCATTAATGTAAATATCAGCATTCATGCGCTGTGGGGCGACAAGCCCGGTCCGAGACTCAATAGTAATCCCAGCCCAAACCATAACCGAACCACCTCCAAACAAGTCACGTTCAATAATTGTGGTTGGATCAAAACGATCGCCAGGATGTCTCCATAAACGTGTACGACCATCAGAACCTGTTAGACGAAATCTTGATTCGTCCCTGAATAAAACACCCTTCCATTGGCGGAGCTGCCAGTTGACATGCTTCTGAGCATATCGCAGCCGGGCTCCATTGTGCTGACGTGTTAAACTAGGGGCTTTAAAGGGGATTCAAGACCTCAACCTTTCATTTCTCAGTCTATTTCTTACAGTCTGATCAGAAATTACCGTCCCAGTTTCTGTGCGTAAATTATTTTGTATATCTCTGGCTGTAGATTTTCTTCTGCGCTAAGCTGATAAGACAAGAAATCTATCCTGTACGTCTTTAGTCTTCTTCGTACGATCTTTCCCGGGTCTCCTCTTGTATCATGTTTCTCTCTGTATCGCCCCACAGCCTATGGATGACGGAAAGTCTGACATCAAGAATCCTAGAGACATGGCGAATGGAACTACCATCTTCAATCAATGAAACTGCTCGTGCAACTGATGTTTCATTCAGATGTCTCATTGTTCTGTATTAGCTTCAGGGAACACAAAAATAGCAATTCCCTACCACAGACTATTCTTCAAACCTGTTAAAAAAAATAAATCAATACGAACTCACTTTGGTTTGAGCAACTCTTGGAATTTCACTAACATATTCGGAGAAAAAGTAATAAAACCCAGAAGATGTTCAATCTGATTGTAAACAATACTTGAACTCAAAACATCTGACTCTCAAAAATTAAATTGTTACAATATTTATTTTGTGGCTTTGGTGTAAACATGTGTTCCTCTAATTTTTTTGAGTGGTGAATATTATTTTATGAGATAAATCAAGAATTTCAACGATTTCAATTAAGTTAACAATTTTTAACACATCGAATAATAACAATAATAATAATAATAATAATAATAATAATAATAATAATAATAATAATAATAATAATAATATGCCCAAACATTTGCAGGAAAATTGTACTGTGAACACAATAAATGTATATATATATATATATATATATATATATATATATTCGATTTATGTACAGAGTAATTATGTAAGAGCGTGAAAAAATTGAATAGGACATAGGGGATGCACCACTGAAGAATTTGAGGTACGGAACCTATGGTTCGAGATGCAAGCTTAAGGAGATATGGAAGTAAACTTGTTTATCACATTGTCTAGAATTACCGTTTTTTCAGCTGTTTTATAAATAACATGCGTACAAGTTTATATGTACTGTGCTGTATATTTACATACATTACGTCCTTTTTTTTTCCTTGCAAGGGAGAGCATGCTGATTAGAAAGCCATGATGCAGGATTTGAAGCGGACATGGAAATCGTGGTCACTATTGTAGCTGCCTGTGGTGTGAATCGAAACACACCAGAGACATTTTCCAGGTGCATGCAGAACATGGTACGCCGATATCATACTTGAATTAAGATTGGTAGCTGAGAGTTTGAGCAAATCTTGTAACACACACACACACACTTATATATATATATATATATAATCAACTCGTGTCCAACTCAGGGTCGGGTCCAGGGATGAGATGACATGAGGCCCATTATATAGAGGTTTGTGAATGACAAGGGTGCCGGCCGACCACGATTGACGCACCATCACAGAGGCACATGAACGAAATGAAACGAAATGGATGAAATGAGTATGGAGAAATGGTGGAATGATATTGTGGTATGGGAAAACGGGAGAAATCCCCCAAAAAAAACCTGCCCAAGCTCCGTTTGATGCACCCCGAAACCCACATGGAGTGATTGAAATTATATCTCGTCGGGACCCCACCTGTGAGAGGCGAGAGTCTAACCGCGTGCACCACGGAGCCGCCTAACCGATATATAATGTAAACTAAAAAGACTAGACTGTAATGAGGAAAACAATTTACTCCCGTATATCCTTAAACTGGTTTCTCGGACCTTAGGTTTGCAATCCCGATTGTTCAGCGGATCATGCCCCAAGTCCTGTTTAATTTTGTAATTTGGTTACGCTCTATCAGGATCACCGTATATATATATATATATATATATATATATATATATATCATCCACCGGTATGGTCTCGAAGTAGCATGCTGGCCTTGTCACGCAGCGGGCCCGGGTTCGATTCCCGGTCGTTCCCGAAAATCATCCGGCCATCATCATCCTATTCTACTTCCTTCACAGTAGCCTCTGCCCGCTCCTGGAATCTCCTTCCTCAAGATATCAGGGGTTGCCGCAAACTTGGAACCTTTTAAGTCAAGCTATATACAGTTACTTGTTGGTCGAATAAGTAATTTTTCTCTATTTATATACTTATATACTATGTCATTAATCTTGTCCTCGTTTTTTTATAATCTATTGTACCTATGATCTATAGAATTCGTTAAATTTAGAGTTAATCAAAATTACATTAGAAATAGTAATTGTATTGTATTTCATAACTTGTCAATCGTTTATATATATATATATTGTAATTTAGATTTAAGACGATTTTTTTTGTTATTTTTTAAAACCTGGTTGAGTGGTAGACAAGGCCTTAAGGCCCCTTACTCTGCCAGGTGTAAAATAAAGCTATTATTATTATTATTATTATTATTATTATTATTATTATTATTATTATTATTATCATCACCCTTATCATTATCATCATTATCCTTCATCGGTGTAGAAAGTAACGAGAAGCTACCACACCTATAAATCCCTAGTAAAGCTGCAAAGCATAGCATTAAAATGCCACGATTGCAGTGAAAGACATGCCCTCGGGCAGAATTACTAGGGATGGATATATATATATATATATATATATATATATATATGTGTGTTTGTGTGTGTGTTTGAAACACTTTACGCATATTTTACAATTGGATTCAGAACTAGAGATAGTTTTCATGACGTGGTTATCTTGTTTTTTTTATTGAAGCGATAATCTGCGTGCATTTGTTTAACTTGAAAGCAAGGCGGTGGTATCTGTATACATTGATTACAGTTCAATAGATTTCACTATGTAAATATTCTGTTATATACTCCGTTTTCCCTTTACTCGATGTTTTATATATTTAAACTTTAAATCCAGGTTTACGTTGTTATCGAATGTTCTGCTGTTAAGGAAATAAACATTTAACAATATATTTTCCTACTAATTTTACCTCAAAAGACTGAAGTTAAATGTTGAAAAATTTTGTGAATTCCTACAAATTTTTACTTCTGATAATGTCATTGATTGGGAAGAAACTATATAATATTAAAAATATTATAGAATAATATTTTCTAGAAAATCTACCTCCAATGTGAGCAAAGTGTAAGGCGGTAAAGAGATCTACCAAATTCAGCTGTACTCCAACAGTTTATCTACTGATAAAAATTGTGAATGATATTGGGACCAAATGGGTAAATTGTTTAATGTAATTAACTTTAGGTCCCTCTCGGGATTCAAAACGATTTCATGAATAAAAATTAAAGCCCCAAATATATACTTGGTTAGTTGAGACGTTCTGCGGAAAAATGGCTCATTGTACCATAGGCCCTTTATCCCCCAGTACATTTAACATTGTCTGACACATGTTTCTATATGCATGTATCAAAATTTAGTTATTTTTTTACCAGTCCTTTTTTCGTTATTTCAATCGCATTTCCTTTCTAAGTGATGTTAGTTATGACTTCATTAGTTACTCAAGCTCATCAGTGTATTAATAAATTATAAATTGATGATGCAGAAAGAAGTGAATATGGTAACCTGAAAAAAATTAACGTACAGATAAATGAAAAATAAGTAATCTTAATTTCATATATTTCTTGTACAGTAGACATAAATATTATGTAACATTAAACATTGTCTTTTTGTTTTTAATTTCGTATCATAATTTTGTTCTGAACGAAAATGACCCGTACAATAGCCCTAAGTATTTTAATATTAATTTCAAAATTGTACAGGATTGTTTCTGAATGTAAATTAATTTCAAGTACTAAGACCTTTCGGAGAAAATTCATTGCAATGTTATCGTTTATTTTGTAGAAAAAATAAAAGTTCTCATAACATAAATTTGCAACAAAGTTCCTTTTTTCCTAATAAAAATTTCGCCTATAGGCCTTTCTTCCCCAGAATTTCTAAAATATGCATTTACTGATGAAACAGATGGAAGAGTGGTGAATGCATCGTGTTGTTTCAGCATAAGAGGGTCATAATGCATTGGGATAACTGGAATACAATAGAGTGCTGTATTTGGATATATCTCAGAGTACACATCGGAACAACCTTCATTTTTCTTCCTGCTCTGGACAAATAATGAAAATTTTGAATTGATGTCAAATGCTTTTCCTGTCAAATATTTACTAAAATCATAATAGTTAATTTGATTTTGTATTTTACATAAAATTTGCATTTCTTGTATTAATGAAGTAATGAAGTATTATTGACATTGATTGTATTGTAAGCCCATGTTTTTCCCTTTACAGAGATTTAGGCGCTCTCCCCCTACAGGGAAGAATTTGAACCATACTAATTTAGTTACACTTGTTTTCTTATAGATGTCATTTTGAGTGGTCCGTGGTCAGCGCACCGCCTCACACTCACATCTAGGAAACCAAGATAGTACTAGGACGGGAAAATTCCGTAAATGTTTCTTAGAGGCCTTTTCATTCAGGCCTAAGGATTTTTTACGAGCCTGAAAATCTTCAGACTCGTGACCCACGGCTTAAAGTCCCTCCCGTAGGACTTGCTCCTTGGATTTTTCCGTCCTAAAAATCCATCGACCCCGGCCGGGTTTGAACCCGCGACCCTCGGGACCAGAGGCAAGGAGCAAAACCACTAGTCCACCGCAAAATTACAAAAATATAATAAAATGAATGGTGTAATAAGAGGACACTTTTGGTAAACAGATGCAGAAAGATACAAGACTAAGATTACATAACATCACATCAAAAGTCGCTCTAAAATACGGAAGTGAAATTTGGATTTTAAATAAAAGAAATTCGTATAAACTTAGGGTAAACCAAATGCTCTTCCTAAGATCACTGTTAGGAGTTAATAGACTGGATCACCGAAGGAGCACTTAACAGAGAAAAACATGGAGTACCAAGTTTAAATGAAGATATAAATCATCTGAGAAGAATGGAAATAAATATACTTCCATATTAGGCATCCCAATATACTCCAACTGGAGATAGTGACCAAGGAAGACCAAAACAATGATGCAAAGATCAAGATCGCCTTCGTTAGGTTTGCAGTCACAGGCCACATGGCCTAAAACGGATTTTTTCATGATGTTGATGATTATGATGGTGAGGTATTAAATAGCTTGTTAGTGTAAACTTAAAAAATTGAATTAGCCGTGAACGATGGATTTTTTCTGGTCGTAAATATCACGGTATGGCTTTTCTCGGAAGGGGAGTAATGCTACACAGTAGGTCCCGAACCGCAGATTTACACCGCTTAAACAAAAGCATGAAATGAGAGGCATGCCAGCAAAATGTGTTGGCAATTTCTCGCCTGGATTTGATTAGTTACGCTAATGAAATGAGTTAATAAAATAAAGACAGTCGTTATTTAAAATACTTTAAGTATCCTGTTCTGGCCGCAGCGAAAGAATATACGTGACTTTCGACCATTTCGCATATTCCCTTTTCGTGTAAGGCGTTTAGCGCTCTGAAAATATCCTTTGTTCATTATCGAAATACAACTGCAATAACATGTTCAGGAAAATGTAAAATAATAGCGAATATTTTATTAATTATCGTAAATAATGCCACGACTGATTTCCGATTTACCTAAATAATTTGGAAATGAGGAGTGGTATTTGTTAGGACTATTCAACGAATAAAATTAAGCTATTTACTCACAAATCATTATTTAAATATAGTTATTTTCAAATATTTATATATTTAATATAAACGGCGATTTTAGAAAAGAAGTGAGAAACGTTTGTTATTTTTCATTTGGTCATCACTGCAACCAGATCGTATTATTTATTGCCAAATATCATCGCAATATTGTGGGAATGTACCCTAGTGGAGAAAAAATGAAACACATCAAATTGGTTTATAACAACATTAAAGGTTACTAATTAATTTATGATGTCCTATGATGTAAATATATAAATTATATTTTTCTGGAACGTAAATACCTGGCAAATAATACGTTTAGGAAAGTGCAAACAGTGGTTTATTTATTTTGCGGTATAATCAATTCCCAGAAATGTTTTTCTATTATATCCCGCAAGCAGAATCTGGTTTCATTCTTGCACTATATATACAATCTGGCAGCCACTTGGATTTTAAGGATTCTTACATCTCAATATATAAATAGTTTTATTCAACGTATTTTTTAGAGATTCAGTCACTGCAAAATAATGATCTGACCTATTCAGAATGTTAAAAAGGAGGAACTTGATTTTAATGTGATAAAATTAAATTGATAAAATCGAGGTGGAAAAGACTGTGATTGGTTGTAAATCAAAATTCATTGAAATGTGATATGGTCATTGACTCCCATTTGTGGCGTGAGTTAAATAGTCAATTCAAAACGTTACTCTTCACAGTACTTTGCATTAATTTTTGTAAATTCGGCTTATCCAGAGCAGAAAGTGATTCTCCAATTTCAAAATGGCAGAGCAAACTCAAGTTGTGAAAAATAAGAGTAACGAAAACGGAGATGGATGTTGTCAACTGCATCGTCTATAACATTTTCTTCCGTCTCCGGTAGCATTGTAATAGTTCTCATAGCCTAGATAGATGGATGGAAAGCTCTGCGGCCGTCACTTAAGTGTTGGCGGTGAGCGATCCATTTTGGTCCTCCTTAATAGGTAGAACCCCGGGTTCCTGTAAAATACATTAGCCCCGGTTTAAATTTTGAATTCAAATTTGATGTTAATTAGCAGAGTGAAGTCGGAAGCGGACCTTTTGGGGTTCTATTCCAGCATTTGCTCTTTGGATTGAGGGAAACCGCTTAAAACCTCAATCGGAATAGTCGATCACGCAGGATCTTGCCAAGTTTGGCTTTCGGATGACTCTACATTGGGAGGGCATCCAGGCTTCTATTTATTTAAATATAATGTGCGTACATTTCAGATTATTACAATTATTCATACAATTATGGTAACGTGCATTTTTAAATTTTTTTTAATCTTCAGTTGTTGTTGCTGTTCTATCTGCAGTTGTCAGATGATGTCAATTTCTCTGGAACTGGTGGCATGAACTTGTAGCAGTAAGATTAGTTATTAGTTTTTAATTTGTTGTATTTATATATTTTATTAATGCACATTATATGCCAATTTTGTAATTATAATTGAATATTGTGTAATGTGTTTCTGTGTGTGTGTGTGTAATAGTTCTCATAACGTGTATAAAATAAATACATGAACTTAACTATATTTAAAATAATTAACTATAGTCTTTCATAAGAGAACTTTTCCCTTCCGCCCTATATCAGACACTGTCAAACTAAAACATTGTTAAAAAAAACAAAAAAAATTAATAACGCGCTAACTTGTACACACGCCTCACTGATAGTGTTATTTTAACAATTAAAAATAATTTAATTTATTTTATGAAAATAGTATTATGATTAACAAATATTTTCAGAAGTTTTCCTCTGCCACAATTTCATCCCATCATTTCTTCGTACTCATCTCATTCATGTCGTTCATCTGCCCCTGTGATGGTGCGTCAGGTGTGGTCGGCCGGCACCCTCGTCATTCACAGACCTCTATATAGGAGCTTCATCTCATCTCATCTCATCCCTCGACCCGACCCTGAGTTGGACACGAGTTGAAGATATTTATTTATTTACAGCGTAAATCTATCGTTTATATAAGTTATAAGACATTAGGTAGAAATATTGATAAATATTAATATTATACTTTTTTTAGATAAAGGAAATCCATTTGTGAAAAATGTAAGAATAAAATAAAGATTAAAGCTTAAGAAACGCGTGAAAGTTAGAAAGGAATGTATTGTAATAATAAAAAAGAACTGGATAGAATAAATAAAAGCAAGGAAAAACTGGTTTTGTTATATTTATATGCACTGCTTTGTATAACATTTTGCGAGTCAATCGCAGTTTACGCTACGTTTGCTCTTTATATTCCTTTTGTCTCTTGTTGCAGATATTAATTGTAATCGTTCCTGAAAACCGGTTCAACAGTTTGATGTCCTCTTGTCGTTACAAAAAAAACTCTTCCAGGATCAAAATATCTTAGTACGCCGAGAAAGCAATGGAAGTGATTGCACTTAATTGGATTCAGCAATTTTAACTGAACTTGTGATTCGCTCTTGGATTGAGACTTGCAAATTTAACTTTTAATTGTCCTCTTGTTCTATTTGCATTACTCTCAGTGGCGGCACCTGCCTTTATTTGCTATAAGAGCTAATGGAAAATGATAATAACGACTGCAGTTTTCTTCCACTGATTAAACTTTCAGTGTACATTTAGAAAGAGATGAGCTTTTAGATGTATATTTTTAAGATACATTTTTACTTTTGCGGACGGCAGCATTTCAAATAAGTAAATTATAAAATAATGTAACTGTATTATTTCTTCATTAAAAAGTAAGTCGATGAAGTTCTTATCACAATAACTCGTATGTATTATATTTTTTCTAGATGATAAATAACACTGAGCAACAAAACATAAATTTTTTTATTGTCTCAGAAAGAAAAATATGCGATTCTGATAGTATTTTCTCTTGAAATCAATTGTGATATCGGTTTTTCTCCACCACGCAAAGTTTCCGAGAGACAGGAATTTATAATTTCAAACACTTTAGTACTTTCTACATTCGTAACTACACAATATTCGAACATTCGGACTCAACTAGAAAGTAAGAAATGACGATTTTCTGCTATATTTCGCCTGTGGAGCATCCCTCTTGACGGTCCAACAATAATCGGGCAGAATATTAGGATTCCATTTGCCTTGATATATCTTTTCCATAGCTGAAATATACTGAGTTAGCTCATTTGCTTTTATTTTACAATGGACAAGTAGACGAAAAAACGTTCATTAAAAAATAATTATTCAAATCCATTAATTCAAATTGAAATAAAATAAACTGTGGGTGATGGAGAAATTCTGAATACATATTTGAAAACATGATAAAAAACTGTGCTAAGTACAACTATTGGTACTCACGAGACAAAAATCATGTTGACCACTGTTATTGAACAAATTAGTTTATCTTTATACTGTATATACAAATTCAACCTGCGTTTGTTTGTACTCGAAAAATAATCGATCGCTTGTTACGAAAATTTGAACATACAAGTTCTCAGGCACGGAGAATGTTCAGTACCTATATATTATTCTCTAAAACAATTAGGTATAGGAGTTAACCTGAAACGAAAGTTCAAAAATCCTTCTAGCGGTCGCAATTTTTTATGTTTCACAGCGAAACTCAGTATATGCTATTAAAATAAACCGAGGTAAATATTGTCCAAAATACTATTAATAGAAATGGGAGTTCAACTGAAATCCAAAATTAAAAATGGACTCTAGCAAACGCCATGTTTGTTTTGTCCCAATGTATACGATATAATTTATTTAACCCGTAATTTTCTTTTATCTTATTCAACTTAAAATAAAAACACACTTCATTAATTTAGGCGTAACAGCGCACGCCGAGTATTGCCTAGTTTATATATACAGTAATCTTGTTCAAAGCGGAATCTCATGGGACCATTTTTCCACACTAGACAAAATTCAGCATTATAAAAAAACAAAAAATGATTAACCAAACTTAGATTATAGAGTACCGTATATGTCATTTTACGTCCTTGGATTAATTGTAGTTCAATTGCCGTTGTAAATTGAAGTATAGTATGTACGAGCGACTTCGGCGGTAACGCGCGCAAAAAAAAAAAAAAACAAGGAGTCCCGTTTCGTCAGCGTTAAAAATGTCTCTTAGGCGCGTATCCTCAAATTAAAGTATGCAGTTTCGGTTGCCATTCACTAATTACAGTATACTTTCGTTCACATCCTTTGATTCCCCGCAAATTTCATTCCTCACTACATTGTATCGTCTTTTAAAACTATACAGTCAACCAGAAGATGGCTTGAAATCGTTATTCCCTAGGGATATAGCAACAGCTAGAGTTTGACTTTGGAGCATCGGTCCGGATATTTGGAAATTTTTTGATCGTGCATTTGTAAAATACTCCCACACTACTTCGTTGATTTCTTAAGTTCCTTTTTTGTTTTTCTCTTAATCTGATCATTTCACTGCATCCATTCATTAATTATTTTTTCTTTGTGTTTTAAAATCTCATAAACTTATGTTTTTCCACACTTAAATTTAGTCATTATTTCGCTTACTCAGAGTTTGTTTTTACTTATCTTCAATCACTTTTACTTTTTCCTTTAATGTCAATGATACATATGCTTTTTATTCCGGAAATTCATAATGCTGCCTGTGAAAGATACGTACAGAATTGGTCTCAGATCTTAAACTAATTTAAGATTTTACAGTGCACTGGTTAATTTTAAGACAGGTGTCACGTGTCAAATATTTGTTAAACGAACCTCTATTTCACATAACGGGTGTGCAGTAAAGCCAAAAAAATTCGGATATAGGTGCAAACTCTAATTCACCCGGCGGCAAGAATCATCCCTTATTGTTATTTCGTCTAACGTGATTGAAGTGGAAACTAATTTATTTCTATTTGTCTTTCTGCCTTATAAATATTTGTTCCATGAATTGTGTAGAAATATCCTTCCGTTTCCGCGTTGGACAGTTTCCGTTTTATACAAAATAAACACACGTAAAATGACTATTATTTCGCCGGGACCAATAAATTTGTTCACATTGGAGAGATTACCGCATTATTCACGTTCCGGATTAAACAAGTTTTATTGTGTGTATATGTATATACATTAAATCCTGTAGAATAACGAAAGTTTTATTTGTTTCTTAAGCTCCAAGGTGTGACGGACTACCAGGAAGGTATCTTCCTTTTCATGAATTATATGTATGTAATTCCCTGGCACTATCGAATCGACCACGGGGACACAAGTTCTCCGTTCATCACTATCCTGTAGTAATACACAATTTTAGAGCAATCTACTGTATGCTTTCCCTCTGGCTTTGTTACAGGAAGTTTCCATGTCCCTTTTTCATACCCATTCGTATGACGTATTCCGCCTATTGCAGTCGATGAGACTTAAGTGTTATTATTACATCTATTTCTACATGAAAATCATTCAGCTTATTCTGACGTAATCTCCATTCACCTGCCTGTTCATCTCTCTTCGGTTAAAAGATTAGCTGAGAACTTTATTCTCAAATACTCGCAGATGTCTTCGGTATCCGTGTTATAAAACTAGGTAATTCACAGTTTTATATGTTCTTAGTTGAACTTTTTTTTGGGAGAAACTAGGATTACAAAATAGTTTTTTGTTATGCGTAATATCATGCGTTTCCAGAGTTGACCTGTATCTGTTTTTCTCCTCATCCCTGACTATACTTATTCTTCCTACTTATTTTATACACATTATTTAATCAAATTTTCCCTCATTAGTTGTTTGGAAATTTTATAATATAACTCTGTTTAATGATGATATGAAATACTGTAATATCAGATATACACTGCTCAAAAAAATTAGGGAATATTGTAGAATAACCTATTAAGACTATATTTTTAGGAACAGTATTAGATGCAATCACTTTCTATTACTCCAAAAGAATGTCAACAAGAGTTTGAAGTCATTACGTAACCTCTGTACCTCACCAGATGTCAAAGAGATCCTGATTAGGAATATGGCAAACAAACAAAGCAACATTAACATGGGTGAAAATGTTTCTTTAGTATGGTGTATGGTCTCCTCGAACGACCAGCACTGCCTCACACCTGTATGGCATTGATGCAATGAGGTTAGCAATGAGTTCTTGGGGGATACGTGGCCACTCTTCCATAAGAGCAATGTGCAGCTCTGGAACAGTTGTGGGAGGTGCTGGTCTGCCTGCAATGCACCTGCCTAATGTATCCCACACATGCTCAATCGGATTTAAGTCCGGGGAGAAAGCTGGCCATTGCATACGCTCGATACCCTCCACTTCCAGCATGTCGTCCACCAAGCCAGTTCTGTGGGGTCGTGCATTATCGTCCATAAAAAGAAAAGAATCACCTATGACATCAGCATAAGGCACGACAAAAGGTCGGAGAATCTCATCTCTATAACGTACCGCAGTCAAAGTACCACCTTGGATAACGTAGAGGTCCGTACGTCCACCACTACTGACTCCTGCCTACACCATCAATCCACCGCCACCATATGGGGATCTTTCACGTACAAAAGCTGGATTATTTCGTGTCCCTTTTTCTCTCCAGATGAATACACGCCGACTATCACATTCCATGTTGAATCGCGACTCATCAGAAAAAAGAACTGATCTCCATTCAGCATGCCTCAACCCACGATGTTCCTCCGCCCAGTTTCTGCGATCTCTACGGTGTTGTGGAGTTAACCCGGTACATACCATGGGCCTACGGGCATAGAGACCACTTCCATGCAGTCGATTAGGGACAGTTTGAGTTGACACCCTGCGTCCTGTTGCTGTTTGAAGTGTATTTCGCAGTTGAGTTGCATTCTGCTGTCTATTCCGACGGGCTGTTAACAAGAGGTAACGGTCATCCCTTGTTGTTGTTGCCCGTGGTCGACCTTGTCCGGCTCTTCTGTGAACAGTATGTTCTTTGAAAATGATTCCAAAGAATGGAAATCACGCTTTGAGACACCCCAATGGCTTGTGCCACCTCTTGTTGTGTCTGTCCAGCTTCCATCCTTCCTATGGCCCTCCAAGCCATTAGTTCAGGTAAATCACGTTGTCGAGGCATCACTGTCCCTAAGGCAAGTCATTCACTAACTGAAAACTGGACTGGATTTAAAAACAGCAACAAAACATTCACCCCCACACCACCCTTTCACATCAACACATCAACCTCTGGTGTGGTACCGAGGTTACGTAACAACTTCAAACTCTTATTTACATTATCTTGGAGTAATAGAAAGTTATTGCATCTAATACTATTCCAAAAAAACATAGTCTTAATAGGTTATTCTACAATATCCCCTAAATTTTTTGAGCAGTATATATATATATATATATATATATATATATATATGTATGTATGTATGTTATAATTAAATGTTTAACATTGAGCAATGCAAGCTATTTAATATTGTATGATAAGAAAAATAAATGTCTGGACGGGATTCGAACCCGGATCTCTGAGTCTGTACCTCAGCGTGATATCCATTACACTACCAGGCGAATCCAATTCAAACACTTGTTTTTCTTATATATGTATTATATTTTCCATTATTACTAGATGTCGCGACATCTAGTAATAATGGAGAATATAATACATATATAAGAAAAACAAGTGTTTGAATTGGATTCGCCTGGTAGTGTAATGGATATCACGCTGAGGTACAGACTCAGAGATCCGGGTTCGAATCCCGTCCAGGCATTTATTTTTCTTATCATACTATATATATATATGTGATATGAAAAGAAAAATGAATTCTTGAGTCGGGATTTGAACCCGAGTCACTAAACTCTGTACGTGTTGCGCTCTAACGACCTGAGCTACGTAAGTATTACGACACAAACATACATTTTTCTTATATATGTAGTATTCTAAATTCACACAAGAGGTAGCGGAAATTTGTTCCGACTGACATCTAGTGGCCAACATAACAGTTAAACAAATTTTTAAAGAGAATATTTACTTTATAGCAGTAACGCTTATATATATATATATATATATATATGATATGGAAAGAAAAAATAATGCTTTAGTCGGGATTTGAACTCGAGTCTCTCGAGTTCAAACTCGACTCATGCATTCTTCTTTCTTTTTATATATTATTTGCCTTCATTGCCAAATGTCAAAAAAAAAAATATATATATATATGTATATTGCTCCATCCTATTCGTGTTTTGATTCTCGTTTAAAGGAATTTATTTGCCTAGTCACATTTATCCTCTATGTGTGTACTAAAAATAGTATTAAGATTTGTCAATATATTTACCTAATGCCATGTATATATAAGTGATAGATTAATTCATTATAGTTTATTAGTCCGCAGCTGTGGTTTCGAGGTAGCGTCCTGCCTTGTCACGCAGCGGTCCCCGGTTATATTCCAGGTCGGGACAGGCTTCTGGGTGAGGTTTTTTCGAGGGTTTTCCTTACCTGTAAGATAAATGTCAGGAAGCTTAGGGTCCAACGGTCCCCGAAAATCATCCGGCCATCATCGTCAACTTTATCATCATCATTATCCTTCACGGTGTGTACAGCAACTAGTAAAGTTGCAAAGCATAGCATGAAAATGCTGTGATTGCAGTGAGACCTGCCCTCGGGCAGAATTACTATGGATTGATGGATAGTTTATTACTTTCTTTGTATTTTTCTTTTCTTTTTATGTATAGTATATTTGAGCTATTATTCCTTTGTGTAGGCCTATACATTATTTTATTAGTTTAATTTTAATTATTTTATTTTTATTGTATTATTATATATTATTTTAATTATTGTTCAGTTTGACAGATAATTAATTGTTTAGTATATACTATTATTGTAACTTTTTGTATTTAAATATAGTATATATTCGTACTCCACCAGGCTAAATAAATCTATTCTTAATTATTTCAGTCCATATTATGAGATTCCACCGCTGTGGTCTCGAGTTAGCGTGCTGCCATGTCACGCAGCGGGCCCGGGTTTGATCCCCGGTCGGGGTTGTTTTTCTGGATGAGTTTTTTATCGGGGTTTTTCCTCACCTGTAACACAAATGTCAGCAAAACTTTAAGGCCCAAACGGTCCCTGAAATCATATGGCCATCATCATCATCCTTCACCGGTGTGGAAAGGAACGGGAAGCTACCACCCCTACAATTCCCTAGTAAAGCTGCAAGCATAGCATGAAAATACTATGATTGCTGTAATGGACCTGCCCTCGGACAGAATTACTATGGTAGGATATCATGAGCCTCCAAAATCGTTAACGCCTGATGGTTTTCTAAATAGTTTTATCACTGTTTTCAAGGATAAGTATATATTTGAGTAATATTGAAATGTTCAAAATTTTACGGAGTTTTAGATGACATTGTTCTCTGACTTTTTAGTGTCTGTTTTAGAAGTTAGAAGAACAATTGACAGTAGTGGTTATAATCTGACAATGCAGTGTAATGGAGTATTGGCCCATACTGAAAGGAATTCTGGCAATAAGAACAAAATCCGTTACATATATTCAGAAGGATTTTCAGAGTTTCAATACTCCTTCTAGGAACAATGTGTCACTGTGGGTTAGAAATTGTCGTGAAGAAGGTTCTCTACAAGATGCAGAACTGAAAGTCTGTGGCATTTCTCAAAGCCTACATGAAAATTATACAAAATTGAACTTGTTCATGAAATAAAATAGCCTGATTCAATTTTCTAATTTTGGTCAATCTGTATCATAATATGCTTATATTTTTTGGCGATATATGACGTTTCTTTTTATGTTAAATTATATGCTAACAAGCCGCTACTGAACCACATCATAAGAAAACTCCATGAAATTTTATATATTTAAGCATTATTAAAAATTTATCTTGTATCAACCTCATGGTGTTGACATTATTTTTAAAACCATCAGGTATTAATAACCCCCGGTATTTTGCGGAAAAATGTATTTAATCAAAAGCGATAAAGAAGATATTAACGGAAATAATAATAATAATAGTAGTAGTAGTAATAATAGTAATAATAATAATAATAATAATAATAATAATAATAATAATAATAATAATAATAATAATAATCACGTATGGGGAATGAAAGACTTGCATGGAAGCTTCTTGTAGGAAAGCCAGAGGGAAAACGCCCAGTAGGTAGACCAAGAATGAGGTGGTAGAATAACATTAACTATGATTTGAGGGAAGTAGATTATAGAGGGAATGATTGGAAAGGATTAGCTCAGGATAGGGATGTATGGAGAGCTTATGTCCGCGCGGCCATGAACCTACGGGTTCGATAGTGCCAGTAAGTACGTAATAATAATAATAATAATAATAATAATAATAATAATAATAATGTTCACCGCTGTTGTCGCGAGGTAGCGTACTGCCTTGACACTCAGCGGGCCCGGGTTCAATCCCCGGTTGGGACATATTTCCTGGGTGAGTTTTTTTGGGGAGTTTTCTCACCTGTAAGATAAATGTGAGGAAACTGTAAGGCCCAAACGGTCCCCGAACATCATCTGGGCATCATTAGCATAAGTAATGCCAGGAGTGATTTCCAAATTATCGATAAATTCACGACTCAAGAAGTGAGGAGTGAATTTATCTAGAGAATTTGGAAGACAAGAGTGGCATTTGTTAGGACTATTTAACGAATAAAATTAAGTTGTATACTCACAAATCATTATTTAACTATAGTTATTTTAAAATATTTACATATTTTAATGTAAACGGCGATGTTTGAAAACAAATGAGAAACGATTCGTACGCTTCATTTGCTTCTTTTGTTCGATCACTGCAACAATATTATATTATTTATTGCCAAAAGTTCGCAATGTTGTAACAATGTACCCTAGTGGAGAAATTTATAACCAACGTTATAGGTATTAATTAATTTCTGATGTCCTATAATGTAAATATGTCAATTATATTTTTCTGCGTCATTTCCTGGAAAATAATTCGTTTAAGAAAGTCAAACAGTGTTTTTTTTGTAGTATAATCTATTGTTACAAATGTTTTTTATATTATCTCTCGTATGCGCTACGTGTTGACATTCATGCACTATATTAACAATCTGGTAGCCGTATTTCTTACAGAGTCAGTCACTGCAAAATAATGGTATGACCTATTCAGAATGTTAAAAATGAGGTGCTTTCTTTATTATGATAAACTTTAGTTGGTAAATTGTAGGCGAAACACGACTGTGATTGGTTGTAAATAAAAATCATTGAAATGTGATTGGTCATTGACTCCCATTGGGGCATGAATTAAATAGTCATCAATATCATATTCGCCTAACTAGTTCAATTTTAATTTAAGGTCTCTCCTGGCGCATCATTACCACCATCATCAACTCACATATCATCGGGGCAACGTAACCCCTGCCTTCGAGGCGCCCCAAACTCACAAGTGGGTTATAAGTACGCCATGCCAGGAAAGAACACCAGAAATGTCGGAAGACACCCTGCGGTATTTGCAAGAAAATAATAACAACAACAAAAATATTCAAAATGTGAATTCATGGTAGTATATCACTCTTTACTTTTGGTAAAATTTCCAGAATTTTCTAAAAATCTAACCCCAGAAATATCCCATTTTTTTTATTGTAAGTATGAATTTTTAACTGAACGCAGACAATAATTTCTTACCGTGTTTTAAAAGAAAGGAGTAGACAAATTGTACGTATGTTTTGGACGTCCATGTGCCTGCAGTCATCTGTTTCTTGTCACGCAAATCCGACGCCAGAGAAGAAATAAAAAAAAGCAGCAAATTGTAGGAAGAGAAAGAAAAACAAAATTCCTTTCAGAAAAATGAGCTTTGTTGTAGTGAAGAGCACTTAACAGACATATTGAGTTGCTCATTTCTTGTCAACCGAACGTTCTCATCGCTCTTAAAATGGAATAACAATCAAATTATGTAGCATGTGTTGAACAGATCCTCTTTCTCCTTGGGAAGACGCGTTAAAAGCATCTTTCAAGACACCAAGTGCAATGATCCACTTAAAGTTGTTCATTTAAAAAAAGACAACACATATTTTATCTTTCTTTCTACGTAATAGGAAAATAACTTACTACCTATACTCCTTTCAACATCCATCTAATTTCAGTTGAAAGGAATGCACATATATGGCATATTTATCTCGTAATTTCAGGGCCGCAGTCCACCGCTGTGGTCTCGAGGTAGCTTGCTGCCTTGTCACGCAGCGGGCCCGGGTTCGATCCCCGGTCGGGACAAGTTTCCTGATGGATGTTTTTTTCTCACCTGTAAAACAAATGTCAGGGAACTTTAAGGCCCAAAACTGTCCCCGAGCATCATCTGGTCATCATTATCAGAAGTAATGCCACGAGTGATTTCCAAATTATCGATAAATTCACGACTCACGAAGTGAGGAGTGAATTTATCTAGAGAATTTGGAAATCAAGAGTGGCATTTGTAAGGGCTATTTAACGAATAAAATTAAGCTGTTTACTCACAAATCATTATTTAACTATAGTTATTTTAAAATATTTATATATTTAATGTAAACGGCGATGTTTGAAAACAAATGAGAAACGATCGGTACGCTTCATCGGCTTCTTTTGTTTATCACTGCAACCAGATCATACTATTTATTGCCAAAGGAACGCAATATTGTAAGAATGCTCTCTAGTGGAGAAAAAATGAAATACATCAAACTGTATATTAATTCATTTCTGATGTCGTATGATGTAAATATGACAATTATATTTTTCTGGAATATTACCTGGGAAAAATACATTTAAGAAAGTGGAACCAGCGGTTTCTCTTTTTTTGGTGGTATAATAAATTGCTACAAATGTTTTTATATTAACTCCTGCAAGCGCTATGTGTTGACATCTATGCACTATATATACAATCTGGTAGCCGTATTTTTTATAGGCTCAGTTACTGCAAACTAATGGTCAGACCTGTTCAGAATATTAAAAAGGAGGAGCTTTCTTTAATATGGTAAATATAACAGTGATAAATATTTCTTGAAACACGACTCTGATTGGTTGTAAAACAGAAATCATTGAAACGTTATTGGTCATTGACTCCCATTTGGGGCATGAGTTAAATATACATCATTAACACATTCATTAAGTTTAGGAATCGACCTGGAGGAATAAGAAGACCAGGACGTCCACTCAAAAGACTTGGATGGTGTTTCTCTTGAGGCCGAAACAGGTCAATAAATGGCCTAAATTCGTGAATGTACTATGATGATGATGACTAAGTTTAGGATCATTAGCATCATCACCTATCATACATCATCGGGGCAGCGTAACTCCGCCTTCCAGGCGCCCCAACCTCAGAAATAGGTTACAATAACGCCATGTCTGGAGAGAATACAAGAATGTCGAAATGACAACGTGGTGGCATTGAATAAAAAATAAAACCTTCAGAGCTGCATTCACGAAAAGCAAACTCCATGGCGCGACAAGCATGGAAGGCCCTTGGCATACGATCCGGTTGCCTTTCTCATATCCACACTTGTAAATCACAGTGGTGGACAATTTTCCAGCCAGTGAAGAGTAACATGTGGTCAGCATATCGAGTCCACCCGCCTTTATAGCTGGTTTTCTCAACCTGGAGCCGCTAGGTATTGTAAAACTAATTCACTGGCACTATCGAACCCATAGATTCATGGCCGAGCGGATCACTACCCTAAGCTAACATTTTCCAGTCATCCCCTGTATAATCTACCTCCTTCAAATCATGGCTAATGTTATTCCCCACCTCATTCTTGGTCTACCAACTGGGCGATAACCCTCTGTTTTTCCTACAAGAATATTCCATGCACCTCTTCCATTCCTCATTCGTATCACATGTATTGCAACTACACAAATTCATCACGATTCTGGGTGGGCACTGGCCACGTACTGATTGAAATTCAATGAGAAAATGTCTTCCTCCATGCAGATTCGAACCAGCGCAAGTCCTGTAGTTCTGCGCCAATGCGTCTTGCTTTAACCACTCGGTTACGGTGCGGGACGCCGCATTCAAAAGGTCCTACATAAGTGTTTTTTTATTAAGCCATCTGATTCCAGTTGATGTATTCCATACCAATTTTCCTAAGATCCATCCGGATATAACCCTCCTACTTACATCTAAAGTGTAAAGTGATTACACTACAGGCCTTAAGAGGCCCTTGGGATAGTAGCAAGTTGAGTCTCCCATTTTAGATAACACATAATGTCAACGGGGTTGCTAGCCCTGGATGATTGCCGCCATTCCCCCAGAATAAGGGTCTGTTACCCATTTCTATTACAATTTGAGTCGAAACCAAAGTCATTGTGCCGACAGAAGGTTTCGGTCAGTTTAAAAGTTCTTACTAGTAAAATTCATATCAAATTCCGTTGAGGTGAAGTCATATGATGAAAGATACAAATTAAATTGTACCTATTGGTAAGTGCTGTCGTCCTCAACTTCGTTAAAATATTATATATAAAATTAACTGGAGCGCTTTCGGAAGTTATCTTCCATCTTCTGTAGGTTGAGTTTCCGCTATTTGTTGTTGTTGTGTACGGTGATGTTTACTCCATGTGTTTGTAGCAGCAACTGGCTGGTTTTTGACGATCTCGTATAATGGGTTTGACTGGGGTGCGTTCTCATTGAGAAGTGAGGTATTGTTTGTTTCCTTTGTAATTTCGAGGTCTTCAAATATATTTATCCTAGCTGGAATGTTTTCTCGATGGATTATCGTGAGAGTGTTTTCAATTGTGTTCATTCGATGACCTGCGTTAATAAGATGTTTAGCATAGATTGATTTATTACCGCCTGTATGAAATCTTTTAGGTGTTCTTTATATCTTGTATTGAAATTTCTGCTTGTACTGCCAATGTAAAATGTATTACAATCTGTACATGTTAGTTTGTAGACTCCCTTGTTGTTGAATTTTTGTGTTCTTCTATGTCATTGTATATTATGTTGTTTAATTTGTTTCCTGTTTTATAAGCTATGTTAATGTTTTTTATTTATCTTTTTCAAAGTTCTGGCTAGTTTTGTGGTTTCATTTCCTGTGTATGTTAATGTTATCCATGTTTTGTTATTATTAGATTCTCTTTCAAGTTTTGTTATATTGTTTGTGTCATTTTTTCTTTTTTTGTTTCTTTATAAGCTTATCAATTATTTGTGAAAATGAGAACAGAAAAGAAAAGGAAATTGTGCTAGAACTAAACAATATGCATCCTAAAATAGAATTTACGGAAGAGATAGAACTGAATAACAAAATAAATTATCTAGACATTACCATAATGAAAAACATACAAAAAAAACTTGAAATAAATATTTTCCGCAAATCCACAAATAATATGCTCACCATTAATAACAAGTCTAGACACCCATACCAACATAAAATCAGCACATTTAATAGTTTAATCAATAGAATGCTAAAACTAGCCTTGAACAAAACAAATTATAACAAAGAACTACAGCATCTTGAAAACATGGCGAAAAGCAACGGATTCAACAAACAAATAATTGATGACCACCGACCTTCCGGCTTTTAGGATATTGCCTTAATTAATTACTCTATGGCCTGTTACCCATCTACAGTATGTCTATGCCAGTCTAACGGTCTCTTCCTCAAGGATTTTCCTATTGAAATTTTAAAGCATTATTTTTCATTATAGATACATGATCTTCCCACCTCAATCTCCTGTTCTAATAACTTTGATTAGGATAACGATATAAATTATGAAGTTGTTCATTGTGAAGTTTTCTCAAATCTCATATCTAATTTTTTATGTGACTGAGTATTCGTCTTAGAATTCTGCACTTAAATCATTTTGTAAGAGGCAATGTATTTTACGCACATACTTACACGGTATAATAATCGTTTTAAAAAAGTTTAATTTTTAGGTTGCTACAAGGAATTGGCAACCATTGCATGACGAAACCAACATTGAAATTTCTTCCAGAGAAGCGTTTTGATGTACCAAGGTCGTGTCGAAGAAATATATTTATGCCGTTTTTAACTGCAAGGCTCAAATCGAAGCCATAATCTAACAATAGCAACCCTCTATATGGAGCAGATGAACTTCTGGCTTGAGTAGGAGCAGCGTGGAGTAACTCGGGATGTGGCGCTGACGGCAGTTATTGAAGGATATCCAGTCTACCAATTTAAGATCTGTATTATTACCCAATAGTTTAAATGAGAGATTTGGCTCTGGATTTTAGTGCATTACAGTTAAAAGGCAGATAAGTTATTGTAGACGAAATTGGTACATTAACACGCTTCTCTGAAATAAATTTTAATGTAGGTTTTGGCCATACAATGGTAGAGTTCCCTTGTGAGTAAGGCAGGAGTCGAGTGTCTTCGGCACGTTTATTTCATAATTAACCTCGTGAATCTATCTTGATTTTGTACAGTGGATCAAACGGTAATGCCTTGAGTTCCGTGATAAAACATAAATTATCATAAGTAATTCCACGAGTGATTTCCAATTTATCTAGAGGATTTGGAAATCAGGAGTGGTATTTTTTAGGAATATGTAACGGATAAAATTAATCTGTTTACTCAAAAGCCATTATTTAAATAAAGTTACCGGTATTTTAAAATATTTATAAAACGGAGATGTTTGAAAACAAATCAGATATGTGAGGTTATGTATATTCACTTTATCTAATGGAATTTCGGCCAGTATGGGACCGATGCCCACACAGCATCGTGAGGCATTTGGGTTGCTACAATGAGTAGCGACTCCAGCTATAACGGCTCAGGGACCCGACATGCTGACCACGTGTAGCTCTACACTGGATCGATGATCGTCTACCTCTGTGAATAACACAAGCGGATGTGAGGCCAGCAGCCGGATGGTATGCCTAGGGCCTTCTAGGCCTGTCGTGATTGAATAAAAAATGTATATTCACTGCAACTTGATCATATTATTTATTGCCAAATGGGATCGCAATATTATAAGAATGCACCCTAGTGGAGAAATAATGAAATGCATCAAACTGTACATTATAATCAACATCATAGGTTATTAATTTTTTTGTAAACAACCCAGTAAAATCAATTAATCTGTTCATTATTTGCTATATTCAATGTATTTGTTGGAGAAAAATAATGCTCTGAGCTGTTCAGAATATTAAAGTGGAGGAGCTTTCTTTATCACAAACGCAGGATATGTTAAAGAAAAATCAATATAGAGCGAGGGGACACCCACTGTCATTGGTTGTCAAACAGAAATCATTGAAACGTGATTGGTCATTGACTCCCATTTGGGGCATGAGTTAAATAGTCATAAGTAATGCCACGAGTGATTTCCAAATTATCGATAAATTCACGACTCACGAAGTGAGGAGTGAATTTATCTAGAGAATTTGGAAATCAAGAGTGGCATTTGTTAGGACTATTTAACGAATAAAATAAAGCTGTTTACTCACAAATCATTATTTAACTACAGTTATTTAAAAATATTTTTATATTTAAAGTAAACGGTGATGTTTGAAAACTAATGAGAAACGATAGGTAGCCTACGCTTCTACTGCTTCTTTTGTTTATCACTGCAACCAGATCATACTATTTATTGCCAAAGGAACGCAATATTGTAAGAATGCTCTCTAGTGGAGAAAAAATGAAACACATCAATCTGTATATTAATTCATTTTTGATGTCGTATACATTTAAGAAAGTGCAAACAGTGGTTTCTTTTTTTGGTGGTATAATCAATTGCTACAAATGTTGACATGTAAGCACTATTATATACAATCTGGTAGCCGTATTTGTTATAGGCTCAGTCACTGCAAAATAACGGTCAGACCTGTTCAGAATATTAAAAAGGAGGAGCTTTGCTTAATATATGATAATCCTAACGTTGATAATTATTTCGTGAAACACGTCTCTGATTGGTTGTAATACAGAAATCATTGAAACGTGATTGGTCATTGACTCCCATTTGGGGCATGAGTTAAATAGTCAAGATAAATATCTATACAAGTGTTTGAAATGCTTATTTAAAGAAATGTCGCAAGCCAATTGTAATGTACTTTAGGAAAATAACATCTAATTTAGCTGGGTTTTAATGGCCGAAACCGTGTAAACTGTACATTACTAGTGTAACCAGCCTTGTAACTTGCTTCCACGGCTCACAGTAATAACAATGTTTGTAATTGCAGTACCAGCAATTCCGGTAATAGTAGCAATTGTAATGTTAATAGTTCATGTATTGTGTGCATGCTATTTGCTCCTAACTTCCTTCAAACAACATTTCAATTGCTTCATCGATCTTGATGCAATTTGCTATTTCAAATTTTCTGAACGCAGCATGCTCATTATGCCGAAATCAGCTTATTCAATCTGTTGTTCTCAAGATATCGTCAATGTGATATGAAAATAATGCTAATTTTATTATCATTACTATGTATATAACTAACCACATGACTTATGAGATCGGATTGTTAAATGCCACATTCAGTAAGACTGTCCATTTGTAAATATTCTCAGCTAGTTAAATCCAGATCCAAACTTTATATCCAGTTCCTCAAAACCCATTCTTATATTAACCTCCTACCTATATCTAGTCTAGTGATTATGTTCATTGCCTTTAGTGACGAGGGTCACGGGTTCAAACCCGGCCAGAGTCAATGAATATTTAGGATGAAAAAATCCAAGGGACAAAGTCCTCTGGAAGAGACTTCAAATTGTGGGTCCCGAACCTGATGTTTTTCAGGCTCGTAAAAAATAATAAGCCTGAATAAAAGCCACATGTGCAAAATTTAACCGGCCTTGACCTTAATCCATCCAAGTAATAATTTAGTAGCCTACTAAATGTCTCATTGAGGAGATGTGCTAACCACTTGTCACTCGTTGACATCTATAGATAAATAAGGATAACTATTACACCGCCAAGTTAACTTCGCACGGGCGGGGAAGAGTTTTAGCGCCGGTGTCGCCGAACTACTGAATCTGTGGAAGGGGTATAGGAGAAGACTGTAGATCCGATCACGTACTGAAATGGTTCAGTTTTAAGTGTGGGCGGAAAATCCCTAAACGCATGCGAAAGATCTTAACATGTTTGACACATTAGTCATTTAAGCACGGAACGCTCAAGCGGTCGGATCATTTAAAATCACAGTATTTGTCGTCTCTCCGTTACCAGCCTCGCAATGAATCGCAAGTGGCAACATGTAATGAGAAGGAACAGGCCATTCCTATACGTAACCCCAATAGTAACAGGGTTGCCAAATTAGTCATTTTGCCAGTGACCGCGTAGAAGGATGGACCATTAAAATCCATAGTATTTCTCAGCTCTCTATTTTCAGATGTTATACTTTGAGTGTTGATTTAGATTTATTTAGCCTGGTGGCAGACAAAGAACATATACAGAGGACAGGAAGTGGCAACATAATGAGGAAGAGAAAGAGAAAGACAGCATGTTAGTTAACATATTTTTCGCCTGTGCAGATTACTTGGTGGAGTAATAAATTAGCTTGGTTAATAAACTCCCGCTAGGGAACACCCATAGCCCCACGCGGAATATATGGGGTATATACATATGTCTAGGTCTCCATAATAGTTATTTTCTCAATCGTTTAACAATAAATCTTTTGAATGCATCTCTAATATCTCCCATTCACGCTACATCACATGTGCAACTCAATCTCCTAGATCTAGTATCATTGATAGTATTAATACTGCTATATAGTTAGTGAATATTCAGTTTGTGTAGTTTACTCCATTCTCATGCCTGGTTAGACCTATATTCTGCTTCAATATTTCATTTACTAGTAGATTTAGCTTGTATGTGACTAATTAGACCTGTATTTGCCTCAATATTGCATTTACTAATACGTATATTTAGCTTGTAAATTATACGTTTCGCACCCATAGTATTCCCAATGATTTATGTAGAATTTCTAGGTCTAGAATGCTGCACCAGACCGAACACTTGCTTTAAATGTGATTTATGTTTTGCTCTTATTCTATTTAACCAGTCTCATTTAAAATCATGCCTTTAGCATCAACATTCATATCTAAGCATTAAAGGGACAATGCATTTTACTCAGAAATCTCTTTTTTCAGGCTTGAGATTCTTTTACGTGTCTCAAATCTACGATACGAATCCCATGGCTACACTTTCTTTTTGGAGGAAGCTATATTAAGGTTCTTACACACTGAAAAATCCATCGTTCCTGGTTGGGTTTGAACGCGCGAAATTCTGATTAAGAGGCGAGCATTGTAACTCTAGTCCACAGGGATCGACGTGATATATAGTTAGTTGAAACAATGTCTTCCTTCATTGAATAGAAGAAAAACAACCTAAACTCGATCATAATTTAATCCATTACATCAGACCTGTAGCGATAAAATATTGTATCTGCAACGTTTGTTTCGAATATTCCTCGTTTCTTGTCTATCGCTGCTGAAATGATTTAAAATATTCCTTGAAGTACGGAATATTTTGCTGTTGTTTTCTAGTGCTCCAGAAATGTGAAATAATGGTAATGTTGTTGCCTCAGAAGCAGTGGGTCTGGGTTCGGTCCCTGCTCAGCACAAGTTTCAGTGTGAGATTTTTTTCTGTGATTTTTTTCGCCGTTAGAAATTTGTCGGGAAGCTTTAAGATCCAAAAGTCCCTGAACAACATTCAGCCATCATAATCAATCATATTATATTTGTCTTGTTAAGTATTAACTGTATGAGTGAATGGTGTATCTTGTTATAAACTTTTGTGTTGTCTTGGTGATGGCACCGGAATTGAGTTGATCACTTCCAGGAAGGCTTCTCATGCCCTTGTAGTCAATAACATACATAAGGACTTTATTAGACTAAAATTAAGATACATACAATGTTATTTACAAATATGGGTCGCACGGGCAGTAAACCATACGTGCTGTTGACAGTCCGTTAAAATAAGTTGATGTTGGTAATAATATACTTAAAACAAAAAGAGAACACTATAATATTACAATTAGATAACAATACAATTACATTATACATTAACTTAGTTAATTAGAATTATTAAGAAGTAATGGTATTGCAATTTTGTTAACATATTTATTTATTCATGAATGAGTGTTGTTCTTATTTTCCGCGTTTTGTCCAGAAATCTACCCAAGTTTATCCAATTTTCTGTCTTACCAATAGCTCGTAGCATGCCAATCTTTCGCGATTTGAATTTAGAAATCCATCCGGTAATAAATTGACGCCTCCAATATTCCAAATCGTTCAATAAAGTATGTATGTTATCTAGCGTTATATGGGACATGTAAAAGTACCTAAAAATGGAGAGGATAAACCAATGAAAATAAAGAACTAGAGATAGAAAGAAGTTTTTTCCTTCATTTTTTTAAATTGACTGCACAAGCAAATATCACATATTGTTATATTATATTGCATGTGAGTGAGTCATACAGGAGCTAGAAAACCGTTCCTACACTACTATAAATCTAACAACATTTAAATGCCTGTCTTCGTTTTGAGAGCTAAAAATTATGCTCCTTTGTTCTCGTAAGTTACTGCTTACCTCTGCTTCTATATATCGGTACAAAACTAAAGTGTATGGATTATATGATGACAGATAGAGACGGGATGTAGTGAAATCACTTTGGTTTATCCGTCCCCCCTAGGTTGCCCAGTTAAGGCGTTTTAATACGCCAATACTTATTCATTTCCTTACGTACTTAAAGCCTATGTAGTATTAATTGTCATAAGTAATGCCACGAGTGATTTCCAAATTATCGGTAAATTCACAACTAACGAAGTGAGGAGTGAATTTATCTAGAGAATTTGGAAATCAAGAGTGGCATTTGTTAGGACTATTTAACGAATAAAATTAAGCTGTTTACTCACAAATCATTATTTAAATAGTTATTTAAAAATATTTATATATTTAATGTAAACGGCGATGTTTGAAAACAAATGAGAAACGATAGGTACGCTTCATCTGCTTCTTTTGTTTATCACTGCAACCAGATCATACTATTTATTGCCAAAGGAACGCAATATTGTAAGAATGCTCTCTAGTGGAGAAAAAATGAAACACATCAAACTGTATATTAATTCATTTCTGATATCGTATGATGTAAATATGACAATTATATTTTTCTGGAATATTACCTGGGAAAAAATACATTTAAGAAAGTGCAAACAGTGGTTTCTTTTTTTTTTGGTGGTATAATAAATTGCTACAAATGTTTTTATATTAACTCCTGCAAGCGCTATGTGTTGACATCCATGCACTATATATACAATCTGGTAGGCGTATTTCTTACAGGCTCAGTCACTGCAAAATAATGGCCAGACCTGTTCAGAATATTAAAAAGGAGGAGCTTTCTTTAATATGGCAAATTTAACACTGATAAATATTTCGTGAAACACGACTCTGAATGGTTGTAAAACAGAAATCTTTGAAACGTGATTGGTCATTGACTCCCATTTGGGGCATAAGTTAAATAGTCATGGATATGTTCTCGAGAAAGAGCTAATTTTTATATTTATAACAGTGAAAGCTCCATATTTTCAGGTAATATAGTTTCCGAGATATTAAAAATTAACTAAAGCGGGTATATTATTATTAATATTATTATTGTTGTAATTATTATTATTATTATTATTATTATTATTATTATTATTATTATTATTATTATTATTATTACTCATCGTCATCATCATCCGGTATCATGGCAACTGCCGCCGTCTTCCGGAAACCAAACGCCATTCCTCTCTGTCCATCCATTTATCTTCCTCCATTCCTCTGATATTCATAGCTGCTTGTACCCCTTCTATCCAAGTTTTCTTCGGTCTTCCTTCTTCCTCCTTTCCATTTGGGATCCATTCCATAACAATTTTTGGCAATCTTTGCTCTGGCATTCTTTTGACATGGCCATACCACTGTAATCTATTATTTTCAATAATGTCCGGCTTCCATTGTACACCCATAATTTCCCTTATTTCTTTATTTCGTATTCTATCCATTCTAGATTTTCCAGCTGACCTTCTTAAAACATCCATTTCTGTACTTAAAATTATTTGTATTTCCCTTGTAGGAATTTGCCAGACTTCAGCACCATATGTGAAAATGCTCTAAATTATGGTTTGATATTTTTGTAATATTTTTGCTCCACCAAACAGAGTTTAAAGGATTTATTGCTTGTTTTGTTTGTGCGATTCTATTTTTAATTTCCACTGGTTATCGCCTGAATGGTCTAATGTTGTTCTATCATTACTATTATTATTATTATTATTATTATTATTATTCATTAAAATATTGCTTAGATGTACGTATCATACAAATTTTCCATAGAAATAAAACGTGTTTAGAAATATGTAAAACTATATATAAGTATGGACTTACATTTTTTAATGTTGAGAATACAATATAAACATTCGATTATTTCATTAATTTTATATATTTTACTAGCTAATACCCGGCGTGCGCTGCTACGTCTAAATAAATGAAAATTAATGTGATTTTATGTTTTGTTGAATAAGTGAAAGGAGAAATAATTATAAATTTACATTTTTAGATACCCTGTGCTGATTACCCGACATTGCTAGGGAATCTACTTATCTCGATCTTCTTGACATACATGAGCTGAAATACGAATAATAATATGCTTTATGTGTAGTAAAATAAGTAAGAGGAAACATTTATATCGTAATTATTTTTAGATACCCCTTACTGTTTACCCGGCCTTGTCCGAGAATCTACTCATCCCGATCATCTTAGCATAAATGAGCTGAAAGACAAAAATTAATGTACTTCTTATGATTAGTTGAATAAGTAAAATGAAAAATAATTATAAATGTATATCTTAATTATTTTAAGATTCCCAGTGCTGATTACCCGGTTTTGCCTGGGAATCTACTTATCTCGATCTTCTTGGCATAAATGAGCTAAAAGACAAAATTGGTTTTTTGTGAGTTATCCGTAAAAGAATACCCGCCATGTGCTGCAATGCTTACACAGGAAGCTACGTACTTTTCTCGATTTTTTGGCATCAATGAAAAACAAAAATGATTATTGTGAGTTAAGAGATAAATATATGCTTTCGCGGACTTGTTTGTAGAGCTTTTTCAGATATTCAATTCTGTGTTCAATAATTTTGTGTATTTGTTATGATTTAGGCAGCGTAAGCCATTTAAGTGTCCAAAGAGCTGCTTTTTTCACGTTTTCCACTACAAAGGGCGATTTTTAAGGGTGTAGGAGTTGAGTATTACAACTCTCTTATAGCCTATGTTCATGCCGGGAGTCTCCTGAACATTTCGCAAAAAGCCCCATCACAATCGGATCAACGCATACAGTAAGAACATAGAAAGAAACAAACAAACATTCATTTTTATATACAGTGGAGGAAATTGGTATAAAGACACTTTATTAGAAGTGTGAACACAAGTTTATTGACCCTTTCTTTGGCATTTTTATATCTTAACTTAGGAAGTGATTGAGTATAAAACACACACAAATAATGTAAAAATTAATTATCCATTTTCGTCCAAAAAAGTACATGAAAACTGAAACCACTCTCACATATGGGTGGAAGTCCTAAAATTTAGTTGAACCTCCATTGTTGTTAATTACTTGGAAGATTCTCTTTGGCATTGACTTCGTGAGGGTGTTTATTTCTTCCACTGAGATTGAAGCCCATTCTTCCCGAATAGCATTTTTCAGCTCAGTCATTGTCGCACACTGCCGTCCATTGCGATACACACGCCTTGCTAGGAAACCCATAAGTTCTCAATCGGGTTTAAATCAGGACTTCTGGCTGGCCACGTCAAAAGAGGTATTTACTTCTTCCTGAACCACTCCTTTGATTTAGCAGACACGTGAATGGAAGTATTATCTTGTTGAAAAATTAGATATTCACCAAATTTCTCATATATTCGTATCAATTAGGACTCCAGAAGCTCCTCAGTGTAGGACCCAGAATTCATCTTGGTGCGTATCCATGCCAGTTTTGATCTTCCTTTAAAGCGGAATGCTGCCGAAATCATAACGCCTCCACCACCCAAGTTTCTACTCATTCTAACTTGCTCTTCATTACGGAGGTCGTGCCAGTAATACTGGAAGCCATCAGGCCCGTCCAGATTAAACTTCTTCTCATCACTGAATATTACTTTATTCCATTCTGAGGACCAGGATATGTGTTCTTCAGCAAACGTTATTCTAGCTTTCTTATGTGCATTGTTCAGAGGTAGTTTACTAAGACTTTTTTTAAATTTTAGATTCTTGTCTTCTGGCAGAATTTGTCTTACTCGTCTGGCTGTTAATGACAACTTCAAATCAGCCTGGATTTGAGAAGAAAACATACTCTTACCTTTTGCATTACGTAAAATTACATGTTTTGTACATTCAGACAATTTTCTTGTCCGTCCATTCTTCCCGTTGTTTCTATATTGTGAGCCCAGTTTGACAAAAATATCAATGACACATCTTGAACGTCCCATTTCGTAGCTATTTGTCGATTGGAAAGTCCCATCTACTTGAAGGCACTAACTCTTGCTTTCTCTTCATTTGATAGAGGCTTTCCTCGCGGCATTGCACCCATTACTGAGTTGTAACTGATGAACGATGCTCACAGACATGTCTTCTCCATGTAACTGCAGTGTTTTGTTTACATTTATGTCTGTGTAAGAGCCAGAAATTGAACTGGCTTAATACCGATTTCCACCCCTAGGACAGCGTTTCCCTAGTTTTTACGTAATATTTACGTATATAATAAATACAAAATGTGGAGACCTGTATGAAATTATTTCCTAGACTATTTAACTCATGCCCCAAATGGGACCCAATGGCCAATCACGTTTCAATGATTTCTGTTTTACAACCAATCAGAGTCGTGTCTCACGAAATATTTATCAGTGTTATAATTACCATATTAAAGAAAGCTCCTCCTTTTGTTCCTTTGGCAATAAATAGTATGATTTGGTTGCAGTGATAAACAAAAGAAGCAGTAGAAGCGTACCTATCGCTTCTCATTTGTTTTCAAACATCGCCGTTTACATTAAATATATAAATATTTTAAAATACTATAGTTAAATAATGATTTGTGAGTAAACAGCTTAATTTTATTCGTTAAATAGTCCTACAACAATGCCACTCTTGATTTCCAAATTCTCTAGATAAATTCACTCCTCACTTCGTGAGTCGTCAATTTATCGATAATTTGGAAATCACTCGTGGCATTACTTATGATAATTATATGTAATCTATGACACACATTCGGTATTTGCAAAAATATTTCAGGTTGTTTTACTACTAGAGGGGCACGCCGTAGCGTAGTGGTTAAGGCACTGAGCTACAAGCCGGAGGGTCGAGGGTTCAAGTCCCGTTGGGGTCAGGATTTTTAAACTGACCCAAACTCTCTGGCGGCACTATGGCCCTGGGGTCGACTCAGCCTCTAACGGAAATGAGTACCAGACGCTTGTTCTGGGGGTAAAGGCGGCCGTCACGCAGGGCTGACAACCCGGCTGACATAAAGTGCCGATTGTCTAGAAAAAGTGGGAGCCTTAACCTCCTACTACCCCAAGGGTCTCCGGGCCTGTTGTGGGATCACTTTACTTTTTTTTTTACTACTAGAAGTTAGTGCCTTTATACCAATTTCCTCCACTGTATTAAGAAGATTGCGTTTATGTATGTCTCATTGGGTCGGTGTGTTGACCGCATGCTATCCATGATATCAATGATCAAATAAGGTAACTAAAACATAACTTGTTCTAGTAACTCCTTACAAATGGCTCAACAATGGGCTACGCAATTACAGATAGGTATATAGATATATTTTATACCGTATATTTCGTATTCGACTACAGCTAAGATCAAAGTTAAATTTTCCAGTAGTTAATTATTTTAAGTATTACCGCATAGGCCTATGTATTATAATAATATTCTCGTATTACGTTAGATTTTATTTTGTGCTCGTTGAATGGTTTTAACTCTGCCAGAATAAATAAAACTTTAGGGCATATTATTACTATTATTATTATTATTATTATTATTATTATTATTATTATTATTATTATTATTATTATTATTATTGTTGTTGTTGTTGTTGTTGAGTCACCAGATTTTCAGCTTCAGTTAAATCATGAAAATATTTTGTGAGTAATTTTTTTTTGCAAATGCCCCAGATTGTCTTTCGACATTCCTGGTGTTCTCTCCTGGCATGGCGTACTTATAACTTACTTCTGAGGTCGGGGCGCCTGGAAGGCGGGGTTACGTTGCTCCTATGATATGACGAGTGATGGTGATGATAGTGGTGCGCCTAAAGAGTCCCTAATCCTATGCTTAATCTAAGATGAATATGAATGATGATGATTGATAGTCTTACAGGTGAGGAAAAACCCCGATAAAAACCTCACCCAGAAAGACTGTCCTGACCGGGATCAAAACCGGGCCCGCTGCGTGACAAGGTAGCACGCTACCTAGAAACCACAGCGATGGACTATATTTTGTGAGTATAACATTTAAGAATATAGTAGCGTTGTGTGTAAAACTGCTGTCTGTATACATATGTTCTGTTTTAATCGTTTATTATGACATCCAGTTATTAATTATTAGTGAGTGATACAATGCAGTATACTTACTCTAACTATTTAACTCATGCCACAAATGCTAGTCAATGACCAATCACGTTTCGATGAATGTTGTTTTACAACCAATGACAGTCGTGTTTCACCTCGCTCTTTATCGATTTCTCTTTATCAGCTCCTGCTTTTGTGATAAAGAAAGCTCCTCCTTTTTAATGTTCTGAACAAGTCAAAGCATTACTTTTCTCCAACAAATACATTGAATATAGCAAATAATGTAAAGATTTATTGATTTTACTGAGTTGTTTACTAAAAAAATAAATGAATAACCCGTAATGTTGATTATGATATATAGTTTGATGTGTTTCATTATTTCTCCACTTGGGTGCACTCTTACAATAATTCGATCTTATTTGGCAATAAACAATATGATCAAGCAGCAGTGAATGAACATAACCTCACATTTCTGATTTGTTTTCAAACATCGTCGTTTACATTAAATATATAAAATATATTAAAATAACTATAGTTAAACAATGATTTGTGAGTAAACAGCTTAATTTTATTCGTTAAATAGTCCTAACAAATGCCACTCTTGATTTCCAAATTCTCTAGATAAATTCACTCCTCACTTCGTGAGACGTGATCGATAATTTGGAAATCACTCGTGGCATTACTTGTGATAATTCTGAACAAACTCTTTAAACTAATGTCGCTACGTAGACGAAATTACCTGATTAGGTAGATATTACAGAAAAATTAAAAAGGAACGAAAATACGAAGAATGGATATGTAAGTAACCGCGTTGTATATAATGCATTGAAAGACGTTTCAAGATTAGTTTGTTTCTGTCATCAGTGATGAATTCCAGTTGAGGCAGTTAAAAGAAGAAAATAGAGAAGTAAAGTATTCTCTCTTATTCATTATATAAACTGTGATACGTATCTGCAGTACAGTAGTGTTGTTTCATTCAGATTCTGTCCTGGAAGAACGGTGATTAATTGCTACCACATATTCGTGTTATTTTATGTAAAATGGATGTGCTATATATTTATTTATTTATTTAAAACTTGTGAACGTGAAATTAAGAATGTCTGTTATATTTCTAGACTCAGTAAAGATTAGTGTTAAGTGTTACATTAATAATAATAATAATAATAATATAATAATAATTATTATTATTATCATCACCATCATTATCATCATCATCATCATCATCCTAAGGCGCGACAACTTCAAAAGTGAAAGTTTTGCCCTTCTCAACAATCCTCCTCCATGCCAATCTGTCTCCGTATTCAAGTTAGTCACTTTCATTTCCTGTAGATCGTTCATTGTGTCATCCTCCCATCTGATTTTCGGTCTTCAAACAGCTCTGCCTCTTGCAGTTTTCCATTTATAGAGTTTCTTGGCCAGTCTCTGATCATCCATTCTTATCAAATGTCCAAGCCAACCAATTCTAATTGATCTTATATGGTTTACTATATTCTGATTTTTTATTAATTTGTTTAGTTCGTTATTTGTTTTGATTCTCCAACAGTTATGAGTTCCTCTATTTGGTCCAAATATTCTTCTTGAATTTTTTCTTTCAAAAATTAATAATTTCTGTATTATTATTATTATTATTATTATTATTATTATTATTATTACTTTAATGGATGATTTAAGAAGATCGGCTGGAAAATCTAGAATGGATTGAATACTAAATAAAGAAATAAGGGAAATTATGGGTTTACAAGAGGAGCCGGACATCATAGACATTATAGGAAAAAAAAATATTACAGATGGTATGGCCATGTCAAAAGAATGCCAGAGCAAAGACTGCCTAAAGTTGTTATGGAATCGATCCCAATAGAAAGGAAGAAGAGAAGAAGGCCGAAGAAAACTTGGGTAGAAGGGGTACAAGCGGCTATGAATATCAGAGGATTGGAGGACTAAACACTAAGGATAAAAGAAACTGGCCTTGAACACGCCAAGGTTGATGAGGGGAAGAAATTAAAACATTTTCTGTTCCAGGGCAGCATCAATTAAAAAAGGTATTAACAGGGTCCACGTTACCAGACCTTCCTCTAAACACGAAGTTACTCGTGAGAAAGTAATATACTGACTTGTAATAGGTATTTATTAGAGGAAAACTCTTTTGTCACCAGAATTTTGTTCTAAATACAGGAAATGCAATGAGGTAGTACATTTCTCAAGGAAAAGAGGTGATGTAGTTACATGCGTTAAATTTATCTCAATGTATTAATATATAATTATTCATTTCTAAGTTCAGTGTTACATGAGTGTGGTATATAGGGAGTGGGAGGTCCGGCAATAGTGCAATTATTTCCGATTAGGAGTAACGCATCTGTCATTAAATAATCCACTCACGTTAACACCAGCGACATTAACAGAAAAGACATTCAAGACCTGGTGGTTTCATAACGACAACGAAAATGACTTTAAATTATTATCTATTAAACATAGGCTCAATTGCGTACTCTTATGCATTACAGGGGCTTTTCTCGCCCCAGATTCATTCAAAAAGTATAAAACAATTATTCTCCCAGTTACATTATATGGATACGAAACATGGACTCTTTCTTTAAGGGTTGAGAAAAGATTATGTGTTTTTGAGAATAAAGTTCTTAGGAAAATGTTTGGTCCAAAGAGAGATGAATAGACAGGCGAATGTAGAAGAATACTTAGCAGTCAACTACACAATCTTTGAGGGAAGCCAGATATAATAAAAATTGTTAAGTCTCGTTGACTGCGATGGCCAGGACATGTGGCACCAATAGGGAAATGAGAGGGGCATGAAAACTCCTTCTAGAAAATCCAGAGAAATAGCGCCCAATTTGTAGTCCAAGAATGAGGAAAGAGAATAATATGAATTATGATTTGTGGGGTTTATATTACACAGGGGATGATTGGAAAATATTAGCTCAGGATTGGGATGACTGGACAGTTTATGTCCGCGGGGCCATAAACCTATGGGTTCGATAGGGCAAGTGGGTATATTAGTTCCCATTCAATATTTGTTCTAGATTTTCCTCTGCTTCACTTGGTACTTTTACTTGCCCCAGGCCTTACTTGAACACAACAGATGGCGATAGGATTTTTAACTCTGATTCATGTGGACAATTTAAAGTTACAGTGGTGAAGGTCTAGGTCGCTTTTATCATTAGTAATGCCACGAGTGATTTTCAAATTATCGATAAATTCACGACTCACGAAGTGAATTTGGAAATCAAGAGTGGCATTTGTTAGGACTATTTAACGAATAAAATTAAGTGTTTACTCTCAAATCATTATTTAAATACAGTTATTTAAAATATTTATGCATTTAATGTAAACGGAGATGTTTGAAAACAAATGAGAAACGTTTGTTATGCTTCATTTGTTCATCACTGCAACGAGATCAAATTATTTATTGCCAAAGGATCGCAATATTGTAAGAATGTTCCCCGGTAGAGAAAAATTAAACACATCAAACTGTTTATAACCAACATTGTAGCTTATTAATTAATTTTTGATGTCCTTAGTGCAAACAGTGGTTTCTTTTTATTGTAATATAATCAATTACTATGAACGTTTTTCTTTTATATCCCGCAAGCAGTATCTGTTTTAATTCGTGCACTCTATATACAATCTAGTAGCCGTAGTTGTTAAAGAGTAAGTCACTACAAAATAATGCTCTGACCTATTCAGAATGTTAAAAAGGAGGAATTTGATTTTGATATGATAAAATTAAACTGATAAAATCGAGGTGAAAAACGACTGTGATTATTTGTAAATAAAAAATCATTGAAATGTGTTTGGTCATTGACTCCCATTTGGGGCATGAGTTAAATAGTCCCCAATAAAATTTGAACCTTAACATTAATTGTAAAAATTCAATTCAACTCAAACCTTTATTTTAAATATGGATACAGGCGATACTTATAAAATATCAATATGAAATTATATTAAAATCATATTTCAATATATATTGTTTCTTTTTGTTGATTTCTGGAAAAAAAAAAGAAATATGACTTCCACATAGGTCTTTGCTCCGTAAAAGTCATACTTTACTAATTGTTACGTGTCGCATAGCGACGTTTGAATTGCGCGGGCGAATCGCCAATCGCGAGTTAGAGAACTCGCACAAACCGGCCGAAGTGTCTGGAGTGTCTTGTCAGACGTTTCTACGTCTCCATCTACTTTCAGGAAAGTTCGGTGGCCGGAGGCTTCTAGGCTTAGACATATCTCGAAGCTATTTCTAGAAATTTCCTCGCGCTTATAAAAGGGCGGAGGCAGGAGGCCGGCCAATCATTTTGTGTTTGACGACGGTGATAGTCAGCCTCGCGGTGGACAGTATTAAGTTAAGTCTTCTTCCTCTACGCATAAAAGCTGGCAGCTTGTTGCATGTTCATTCACTACAGGTCCGGGGTATGGTGACGTTAAGTGAACGAGAAATTGTGGCGAACTTATTCAGCAGTGACTATGAAAATAGTTGTGACTGTGATAGAAATTAAAGGAAGATTAATTGTGAGTTTTAGTTGTGAACAAAAGTTTGCTAATAATTGCGGAAAGAAATAAAGTGTTAAGTGAAATTTTAAACAAATTCAGTGTGCTAATTTACGCCAAAATAACGCATGGGATAAATCCTGGTCATCTGTGACAATTTATTTTATCACATGTTATACTTTTAATATAAGTGAGATTTGAAAGTATTTCAACATTTAATACATCTTATTATCTGAGACATAAGAGCACATCCTAAACTTATTCTCTCTTGTGCATATTTTAAATATTACTGATATATAACTAGAGCTCGGATTTTTATGTAGCAATTATCCTTTGAAATATGTTCATAAATATGTAAGAAAGAACACAAAATATGTAATAAATATGTAATTTAAAAATTAAAAAGAGACGCTAAGTCATTGGCGAATGCTTAATTAGATGGACGTGTGCGTTCAATTAAGAATTTGACATAATATATAAAAATATGTAATTATGTTTAAAATATGTAATGTTCAGAGGAATATGTAAAATATGTAACATGAACATGAAATATAATGACCCTAGCAGTAAATTGTCAGTTGTGTATCAGAATCGTTTCCGTTCACATACAAATGGATAACTGGTTGAAAAGTGGTAGTTTGAAAGGAAAACAGGGCTTAACAAAATCGCAAGTTAAAGTTGTGTCAACAGGTCATTCAGCTTCTAGTGCTGTGTGCCAATCCGACAAAAGTGAACCGTATGTAAAGAAAAGGAAGCCTGATGATGAATACATTAGATTAGGATTTTCATATATAAGTGACAAGGACTGTCCAAGACCACAGTGTGTTGTTTTGTGGCGACATTCTTGCTAACATTATTCTGAAACTTTCTCTACTTAAACGCCATTTAGAAACTAAACTCACCACCCACGTAAAAAATCTGCTGATTATTTTTACAGACGTACTATGTAGCTCAGGAAATTCCCCTGAAGTTGCGACTCCAACACCTTCTTCCTGAGGTGTTGGTTTAAGGCCGAGAACTTGAACGTGGACGCGAGATAGATAGGGAAGACAAGATTCTTGGACTTGGGAGTATGCTCTTTGACCGAGGTATCCGAAAGGGTGGAGGCATGGGTCCAGATGATTTTTTACACGAAAAGATGACGAGTGGAAAAATGACTTAACTACTTTTGTATCCGCTGTAAACAGTGACAATTAGAATGCTCTTGAAGTCTCTTATCGCGTTAGCTACAGAATTGCTGAAACTCTAAAATCACATTCAATAGCCGAAGATTCAGTGCGGCCTCTATAAATAATGTAGTAGAGTGCATGCTTGGAGAATCTTTCACAAAAAGAGGTCAATACGGTACTATTGTCCGACAATACGATCAACCGCCGGATTAAAGTCATGACAAATTATGTCGAAAATTATATTTTGGAAATAGTTCGTGCCAGTCCTTCTTTTGCGATTCAACTTGACGAATCGACTGATGTTGCCAATTTAGCCATTTTGTTACTTTTCGTCCATTATATTAATGACGAGTCTGTAGAAGAGGAGCTACTATTCTGCAGACCCTTAAAAGAGAGAACTGCGGGAGGAGATATATTTAAGCTAACCGACGAATACTTTCGCGAAAATTCAATAGACTGGACCCACTGTGTAGATATTTGTTCAGATGGTGCGAAATCTATGACAGGGTATTATGCTGGGTTTGATGTCAAAATAAAATTGGCAGCGCCGAACGCTTCTTGGACACATTGTTGTATTCATAGACAGGCTTGTGTTTCTAAACACACGCCCGATAGATTGAAATGTGTGCTGACGATTAAGTGAAAATAATTAATTTTATTAAGGCTCGCCCTAAAAATTTCCGTATATTTGAAGTACTTTGTGAAGAAATGGGAAGCATTTATAAGTGTTTACTGTCTCACACTGAAGTTAGGTGGCTATCTCGAGGTAGAACTATTTCTAGACTGTATGAACTTAAAGACGAAGTTTACTTTTTCTCACCAGCCACGCCTTTCACAAAGAAAAGTGCATGGAAGATGAATCTGGCTTCAGACTTTAGCTTATTTGGCAGACATTTTCTAAAGAATGAACAGTGTAAATTAATCTCTCCAATGGTTAAATATAAATGTATATATTGTGCAAGACCGTATCAAATCATTCATTAAAAAAAATAATTTTTGGGAAACGTATTTCAATAGCAATCAAACTGAGTGCTTTGATATTCTTCACGACTTCTGGTGGAATATAATATTTTTGTGGACGAAAATGTCAAGAACATGATTAAAGAACATTTGAAAGTACTTGGAAAAATCTTCAGTGAATGTTTGCCTGCTATGCCCAATAATAACAATTCGATTCGATATCCCTTCGAAGAGTCAACAATTTTAGAATCCACATTAAGCGTAAATGAAAAAAGATCAGCTTCTTGAAATTTCCACTGATATTCAGTTACCGAACAGTTATAAATCTTTGTCATTGATTGGTTTTTGGTTAAGTTTAAAGGAGTTCCCAGTGTTGGCGAATAAAGCCATAACGGCTTTATTTACCATTTTAATCCACATATTTGTGCGAAAAGTCATTTTCTTCATATGTTATTAAAAAAATACGAAACAGATTTTATACTGGAAATGATTTGAGACTTATTTTACTTCTGTGATGCCTGACTTGAACGTTCTGTGCCATGGAATGCAGGCTCAACCTTCTCGTTGAATTCCAAGGAAGAAGTGAGCAATTACAAAGAAAACTTGTATTCATTATTGCAACTAGGCCTACACGTTGTGTAACATTTAAGCCGTAACTAGAGTAACTTTAGGTTTTAACCGTTAAGGTTAAAATTAATTTAAGATTATTGAACAGTTTATTTGGAATTAAATGTTATGCATGTCTACTATATGTATATTTAAAAGTCAGTGGTTCACCCAACTCAGATCGTTGTGGATGGAGTTCGCGAGTCGAAAAAAGTTGGTAACAGCTGATCTAAACAAATGAAAGAGAATTTTTTTTTTATTTCTAAAATTGCTTAAAATCCCTCATTAATTAAGGATATGATTCTTTATGGGTGGAATAACCGATACGTTTATGATCACACAAAACCTAGGGGAGAAGACCTAGGAAACGTTTCCGTCGGAGGATCGAACTCGGGTTCATTGTCCCCAATAAAATTATATTACATCTACTACATAACGGTTGACTATTTATTCTCTTAGGTAATTATTTTATAACACAAAAGTTATCGAAGCTTTATAATGAACCTGTGTAGCTGTGGTTTTAGACTTTACAACAAGGAGTTTGTGTTCTTTGACTTCAGAGAAGTTACAGAGAGGGAACTAATTCTAAAACGACGGACGTTTAATTAAGTGTTGTGCAAGTAATCTGAGAGAAACCCTGGCACTTATAAAAGCAATTTTAATTTGACATGACTACGTAATGCGCTTATATGTCTGTGGGTATTGTGACTTCAAAGGAGACATATATCGATATATCTGAAATCAATCCTAAAATCAGATATAATAATTTTCCTTGTAGTCTGTTCACTCCACAGTACGCCTAAAAATAATTTCCTGTACGATGAATTAAAATACATATTATAATGATAATAGAAAAACCTAACTCAAAAATATATTGGCACTATCGAACACGTAGGTTCATGGCCACACGGACATAAGCTCTCCATATATCATTATTCTGAGCTAATGTTTTCCAATCATCTCCTGTATAATCTGCTTCCCTCAAATTACGGTTATTCATTCTTGGTCTGCCAACTGGGCGTTTTCCTTCTGGTTTTCCTACTAGAAGCTATCATATCCCTCTTTCATTCCCCATTCGTGCCACATGCCCTGACCATCGCAGTTTACGTGACTTAACTGTTCTTTTTATGTCTGATTTCGTATAAAGATCACGTACCTCACCGTTATATTGTCTTCATCATCTCTCTTCAGTCAAAACTTTTTTCTAAGAACTTTATTCTTAAATACTCGCAATATTTCCTCATCCCTTAAAGTAAGAATCCATGTTTCACACCCATGTAATAGAACTGGGGAAAATACAATTTTATAAATTTTCAGTTTAACGTTTTTGGAGAGAAGATGATATTACAAGAGTCCCTGTAATGCATAATAGCACGTATATCCAGAATTGAGCGTAATGTTTAATCTCTTTGTACTTCCCATTCCTATTTGTAATTATTGTTCCTAAGTAAAATACGAGTAATAATAATAATAATAACAATAATAACAATACAACAATAATAATATAACTGTAATAATGATAATGAAAACGACGAATGATATTAATATTACTATTATTATTATTATTATTATTATTATTATTATCAGTATTATTATTAATATAACAATAACAATAAAAATCAATAATAACAAAAAGAATACCAATGTGATGAGTTTTATCGGTGCATCACTATTTGCAGAATTTTGAATCGTAATTTTTATATAGAGGAATATACAAGCAGTAATAATTATAATATCGAAAATCACAATCCATAGAATTTAAAATTGGGATTCTAATTCGCATAAATTAAATAAATTACAAGTTTTATTGTAATAAATGTACCATCAAGCTGAATGACGAAAGTAATTGTGAAATGGAAATTCAAATTTTACTCAATTCAGATCGACTCATTAATTTTTATTCATACTTGTGACTTTTTATATTTAACTACAATCCCAAATGTGTTTCATACGTAGTTGATAGTTTTTGAAAACTTATATTTATTCTTGCAATGATACGTGATAACACCAGGAACTTCAGTATTGAAATTCACATTAAGAAAATGTCAGAAGAAACAGTTATAAATTATTGTAGGAAAATATTTGAGAAAAGACCATTACGAGAGTCTAGGCCTAGGTGGGAAGATAATATTTGTATGGAACTAGAATTGGATATCGATTATATGATCCGGAATCAGTTGACAGAGATTAGGGACCAGTTGATGGCCTTAATTAATGCGGAATTTATACTGACGGACGGTCCCATTAGACATAAATTTGGTTAATTTGTTAGGTGTAGAAGAAATAGTTACATTCATAAGGACTTTATTAGACTAAAAGTAAGATACATACAATGTTATTTACAAATATGGGTCGCACGGTGAGTAAGCCGTACGTGCTGTTGACAGTCCGTTACAATAAGTTGATGTTTGGTGATAATATACTTAAAACAAAAAAGAAAACAATAATATTACAATTAGATAACAATACAAATAGGTATACATTTAATTGCAGTTCTCAGCTATGAATTCGTTAGAACGTATTTCTGTTCTATTGATTTGTAAAATATATATTTTCTTCTTCTTCTTCCTCTTCTTCCTCTTCCTTCCAAGTATTAGGCCTCTCGGTATATAATTACAAACATCTTTGGGGATCCGATTTGAACTCATTATTTCAATATGGTGTTTCCAATTTGGTTGGTACTGTTTAATATATTCCAAAATTGGCGTAGTCTTCAATTATTTTAAGATATCGGTGTTCCTTTTGCGATCCCATCTGGTGTAACCCGCTGTTCTGCGCATGAATCTCATTTCACAAGCCGTTAATCTGCTTCCATGTAGTCTTTTTAATGTACATGCTTCACTACCATAGGTCAACAGTGGTCTAGCCAATGTGTTATATAAACGTAATGTGGTGTTTTTTTGTACAAGGGATGGTTTCATAACTTGATTAATAATTCCCAAACTTGTATTATAACTAGTAATTTTTTCAGGGATATCCTTTTCATCCCAGATAGAGAGATAATATCCAAGATATTTAAATTGATTAGATCTCTCTAAAATTTTATTCTCGAGACAGATTTTACTTTGTATGGGGCCCTTCCCATGAAATGCCATAATTTTAGTTTAGTTAATTGCTATTTACATATTAAATTTGACAGCTTTTTTACCTCTAAAATATATTAAAATGCTGAATTGTAGACGTGAAATTTGCTTTTCGCTTTTCTTTATACCGTTCTCCATATTTCAATTCTCATTGTGGTTGTTACGGGCAGAATTGTAAATTACACTAATTGTAAATGGATTGCTCCTGTTAATTCTGTTTTAAATGTAAGGCAACTTGAGTTTAGCAGATGTTTCTCCATAGTTTTATAGATGTTCATACAATTTACTTTGGAAATGACTTTTATTAGGGTTATACTAATTTCCTTAAACGTTATGTGTTGTTTAGTTGGCTTCTTGCATGCACACCGCAATTTCAACAAAAGGCTGTGTCTGTTAAATGTTCAAAGTACAGTAATGTCTAAAAGTTAAACATCGCCAATTTAATTGTCGTAATGTTGATAACTCTCTGAGAGTATTCACCGTGTTGAACTGCATATCTCGCTAGGAGATCTTGGTATACCCTGAAATTTATGTTTAAGATTATTATGGAAAGGAAAACAGAAAGTAAGTTACAGTTGGAAATAAGACTACCTAAATATTTTGAAACATCCTCTAGAGTAAGACAAGGTGATGCATTATCAATCATTTCTAAATTTAATATTACACAAACTCATTCACAAATAATTCAAACTAATAAACATGTAGCTAACGAGAACCAACAGATTCTTCGACCTGCGGATAAAAATTCAAAATTATAGGCGAAACGAAAAGAGTACCAAGGAAATGTTTTCTTGTTCATGTAGAGTCTGGTGTCTGGATTGTGAGAACTCTGGTCGTGAGAAATTGGAAGCTGCTTGCCAGAGATATAACTGATTGAAAGGATGTTTTTCGAGAGACCAAGATTCAGTTTTTTGGAATGTAGAGCAATATACAGGATATAAATGAATAACACCGTAGAAATTTAACTACGTATAGAGGGGTACTATATAAGCATTTTGAGATAATGAACTAATGGTCCACGAATAAAAATGTCTAGTTATGATAAAATTTGTAAAATGATTGGCACGCCACTGATAGATTTTAATGGCGGACAGCTGCTAACAGCCTTCAACAGCGCTCCTGGCTTTTTCGATTTTTCGCAGGTGTAAACAACAGGTTGGGTCAGTGAAACAAATCTATAAGTTTTTTTTAAGTGTTGGTTAATAGTTTAGTGAAATTTATTTCGTGTTTTCAATAGTATATGATAATGGGTGGAAGAAGTAATAAATCGACTTGCTCAATTGAAGACACGGTAAAACGCGTCTTGTCCGACTCGCTCCAAGACAAGCAGTTGCTGCAGGTGTTGGCAACAATGATTAAGAACGAAGTTGTGGCGGAACTTCAAAAAACTATAGAAAACAACACTATAGTGATTGAAAACCTTAAAAAAACAATCGAAGATAAAGATAGTGTGATAAGAAATTTACAGACAAAAGTGGATGACTTGGAGCAATATCAGAGACGACAGTGTTTACGTGTTTTCGGGGTTGAAGAAGTGGCCGGGGAGGACACTGACATTAAGTCAATGGAAATAGCCCAGAAAATCGGTGTTGATCTCAATATTACTGACATTGACAGGAGCCATCGTGTTGGTGTACGAAGAGAAGATAGGCCGCGCCCTATTATTATAAAATTTACTAGTTACCGCAAAAGAAGAGAGATGTTCATAAATAAGAAACAACTCAAGGGATCGGGTATAACAATCCGAGAAGACTTGACAAGAATGCGCCACCAACTATTGAAAGACACTATTGATAAGTTTGGTGTACGCAATGTCTGGACATTGGACGGTGTTATATTCGCTAAGGTTGGTGAATCAAAGAAGCGTATCACCAGTGCTAGTGACCTGTGTTAATTTAAGCCTTTAGCGTATTATAGGGTATGTTCTTTTTTTTATAACATATAATTTAAAAACTATTTAATTATTCTATATCTTATTTTTAATATATATCAACTTTTTTTTTTTCAATAATTCTTAAATTAATAATTAAGCTATAGCAATTTCTCTAGGCTAATTAGGTTAACATTTACTTTATTTTCTTAGAATAGTCAAATTGATTTTATTATTACTAATATTTATTTTTCTCTGCTCCTAATAGTGTGTTAATTCAGTTAAAATTTTCATTATTTGTAAAAGTTGGTACAATTGATCTTCCAAGTTTTAGTCAAATATTTGAAGTCCCTGGCCTGCTTTCAACACGACCACCCCCCAGGCAAATTCCTACCCTTTCTTCAAATGACAATGCCAATGAATCCTCACATTCTTCTCACCCCACCACTGCCTACCTGCTAAAAGAATGTTTTTCTCCTCGTTCAACTACTCTTAAAATCGCCCATATTAATGCTCAAAGCATTCTGCCTCACATTCATGAAATTCGACATTTATTTTCCGAGATTTCTCTGCATGCGATCTTAATATCTGAGTCCTGGCTTAAACCTTCCCTTCACTCCTCACTTGTTGATATTGACGGGTACACCCTCTGTCGCAATGATAGACTAGGGAAAAGAGGTGGGGGAGTTGCGATGTATATCAAATCGAACTTAGAGCCCAAAGTCATTCTTCACTCCTCCCCTGATTACAATGCACGACCAGAATTCCTCTTCATTGAAATTTCAGCTAGTTTACAGAGATGTCTCCTGTGTGTGGTGTACAAACCTCCGAAAGTAGAGTATCTTAGTGACATAGAAACACCCTTATTAAGTTTACTGCCGCATTATCAGCATGTTATAGTAATGGGCGACTTTAACTCTAACTTACTTTCTTCCTCATCTTCATCATCAGAACTACTGGCATTATTTCACGCATGCAATATGTATGTCTTGCCTTTACAACCAACTCATCACACATCGACGACTGATACATTAATAGACATCATAGCCACGACAAATTCACAGAAAATTATAAACTACGGACAAATACCTGCCCCCGGCATATCAGCCCATGACGTCATATATATCGAATACTCTCTCCAGTGTCCTAGGACTCGTCCTAAATTATTAACGTATCGAAATTTAAAAAATATTAACCAGCAAGCTCTAATTGCAGACGCTATCGACATGCCGTGGCATGATATTTGGACCCTATTCACAATTGACGAAAAATTGCTTAAATTTAACAATATGATATTAGAACTTTACGACAAACATGCCCCCTTGAAGACTAGACGAATTACTAAATCCCCAGCTCCCTGGATGTCCCACGAAATTCGACTACTGATGGCTGAGAGGGATGCTGCTTTTCGAAAATATAGACGGGACAAAAGTGACGCTAACTTAAGACAATATAAGACATTAAGAAACAAAACGAATCAAAACATTAGGAACGCTAAGTTGCGGTATGCTCATAGTCTCATTGATCCAAACACAAATGCAAGTGATATGTGGAAACGTATTAGATCAATGGGCCTACGGCAGCCGACAACCAAAGGAGAGAGCATTAACATATCACTGGACGATCTAAACCAACATTTCACATCATATGCCACACTTAACATAAACACTACGACCAAACAACAAACTATAGATGAGCTCCTATCCACACCTACTCCTTCCCGAGAAAAATTCTTCTTTTCCTATATAATGCCAATCGACGTTAAACTATCCCTGGACCGCATTAGAACTAAAACACAAGGTATAGACAATATAAGTATCGACTTTTTAAAGAAAATACTCCATGTCATACTCCCAACTGTAACCCATATATTCAATGCCTCAATTATGACCTCAACTTACCCCGAACTCTGGAAAAAAGCTATAGTCAGACCAATCCCTAAAATTAAATTACCTGTAACACCAAACGACTTTAGACCAATCAGCATCCTCCCAGTCCTATCTAAGGCCTTGGAGCGCATTGTTCATGAACAATTAACTGATTACCTTAACACTCATAACATACTCGACCCATACCAATCAGGTTTTAGGACAGGCCATAGTACGGCAACCGCACTTCTTAAAGTTACCGAAGATACGCGTGAAGCAATGGACAGTGGCCACATGACAATATTTACACTCTTGGACTTCAGCAAAGCTTTCGACACTGTTGACACTGACATATTAATAGCAAAATTACGCGCTCTGAATCTTTCGGACAATGCTGTTAACTGGCTTGGATCCTATCTTCATGGTCGCCAGCAATGTGTATCCAATGCAGAACTTTCCTCATCCTGGCTATCACTGAAGGGTGGCGTCCAACAAGGTTCAGTGTTAGGACCACTTCTGTTCTCTATCTATGTTAACGATATATCCACTAGACTTACCTATTGTCGATATCACCTATACGCTGACGATTTGCAAATTTACATTCACTCCCATCCTGACGATGTACATGACACACTAGACAAATTAAATAGTGACCTAGACTCAATTTCCCAATGGTCGAAGAAACATGGACTTAATCTAAATACTGACAAGACACAGTGCATAATTATAGGACATCGGCGAATCCAAAGCATTATAAATTACGAAAATATCCCTACCATTCTCCTAAATGACAAAAATATCCCCTACAGCTCAGTAGTAAAAAATCTGGGTATCTATATGGACCAACACCTAGACTGGAAAATCCAGGTGAATAATACCTGCAAGAAAGTGTTCTCAATTCTTCACTCCCTAAATAGTTTTAAAAACTTCCTTCCTACAAAATTAAAACAAATACTTGTACAGACTCTTATAATGCCACACTTCGACTACTGCGACATATTACTGACTAATCTTACAACTGATCTATCTGACAGACTACAGCGTGCTCATAATGCGTGCATTCGATTTATATTCAATCTCCGTCGTTATGACCACGTGTCTCCTTCATTTCAGGCCTTATCATGGCTACGCCTAAATGACAGAAGAACTTTACATTCACATACCTTACTATTCCAAATTCTGCACACATATTTACCAACTTATTTAACAACACGTTTTCAACATTTATCGGCTCATCACAATTTAGGAACAAGATCACAAGACTCTTCTTTACTTTTGATACCACAACACAGGACCTGTCTGTACTCTGAATCTTACACAATATCTATGGCTAGAGCATGGAACTCACTTCCCAGTCATGTCAGGGACTGTCAATCGCTATCATTATTTAAATCCAAATTAACTGATATCTTAAGTTCGACACAATGAAAACATTAACTACATAACAACTATATAGAGCATTCTATTAATAATCATGTAGGAAGCTACTTACTTTATTTTATATCATTTTAATTTTATTATATTCTATGTTTTTGTTAGCATTAGCTAGTATTAGATCCATCATCATTGTATTTTGTTTAGTCTGTATTTTAATATCTTAAAATTGTAATATGTATGTAATTTTTGTATAATTTTACTATTCGCTGGTTGAGTGGAAGAGAAGGCCTTATGGCCTTAACTCTGCCAGCTAAAATAAATCATTATTATTATTATTATTATTATTATTATTATTATTATTATTATTACTATTATTATTATTATTTCAAATTAAAATGGAAATAATACGATACCGAGACAGTAACTTGCAACAAGTATGCGCCATTAGCTTAATGCTTATAGCAGTCTTAATATAGACGCAAATGTAGGATTGATGCATCACGTTCGAAACTACCTACGGAATGTGTATACTTTTTTTTCCTTTCTTGCTTTATTATGTACTTCGGTAAATTAGTTACATACGTAGATTTACTTCTGGTTTAATTGTAAATGTATTATTTTACAAAATACGGTATTGGAATGTCGGCGCAGTATATGAGTTACAAACTATGTACGTATTGCACAGACAATTGTTATAAAGGTTGTAATACTAATACACATACTGTGGAGTACAAGAGGTTTCGCAAATAAAATGTGTAATTGTATTGTACAGTACTTATGCACTTAGGTAATGATAGTGCAGTCATCGCAAGATTATTAAGATAAACAGATACAGTGTATGTGCATTGTACACAAGACATGCACAATGTTATTGGGAAATCAAGATAAATACATTTGAGTATACCAGAAAGAAATCTAAAGCACCTGCAAACTCATTAGAGAAATTGTTCAAATCGGCCACCTCCATTCATACAACACAGTCTACATCGGCGACTAAGGATTCTTGTACTCTGTTCAAGATACCGGATGTCTCGCGGATCACGTCACATTTTGCGATTATGCGTGCAAGTAACAGTTCATCTGTATCAACAGGAGTCGCATACACCAATGTTTACAGGTGTCCCCGCAAAAATAATCAAGTGGACAGAGATCTGGAGAGCGAGGTGGCCACACTACAGTTGAACTACCTCTTCCTATATCCAACGGCCAGGGCACACTTCATCCAAATTATTTCGCATATTCCAGCAGAAATGGGAAGCAGCCTGATGTGAAGAGGAACTTCTAATAATCTAGGTAGGACGTGCTCTAAAATGTTTATAAATGACGCCATTTAATTTCGAGGGAAGAAGATAGGGGCCAATGATATGGTCAGAAATTACGCCTACCCATACGTTCGCCGAAAATGTCTGCTGGTGACACCTCTCGAAGATGGCATGAGGATTCTGATAATCCCACACATGACTGTTCTTTCAGTTTAGAACCGCCCCATCCGTATTAAATATTGCTTCATCAATGAATAACACCGAGGAGAAGAAGTGCGATGTCTGCAACAAAGCCCTATTACAAAATTGTGCCCGTTGAGCGAAGTCCACTGGCTGTAAGGCTTGTCCTTTTTGTAGATGAAAGGGATAGAGCTGGTCTTCGAGCAGGACTTCCCATACATACACTTTGATGGTTCGTGCCCATTACACGTGGAACAGCACGAGTACTATTAGAAGGATAATCATCCACCCTATGAAGAACATCCATCGAAATCTGCAGTGCGGCACGTACGTCTTTCACCGGCGTCAACTCTGTTTACCTTCGACGTCCATTGCTCCCGCAAACGCCTACAAACAGACTCTAAGTTCTTCGGTGAAGATGGCGTCTATTCGGATAAAGTTCCGCATACATGGCAGCAGCTCTTTCCCATTACCTTGTGCTGCTTCATAGATCAGATGCATTCCGGCAAGTTCAGCATAAAATATTAAATATAAAATTGGTACCTGATAGGTTCGTCGTTCTCAACTAAATTATTAAACTTCATTAAGTAGTTCCAATATGAAGGCCTTACAAAAACAATGTATCATCTTCTGCATTTTAACTGGTTGAGGACGACTGACTTACCAGTTACCAATTTTATATTTAATATCGTTTTACATAACCTCAACGGTACTTTAATGTGAATTTTAAAAATGTTGAGAGTTCAGCATATCTGTAGAGATGTTCCACAATAGTTTTATACAATGCGACTGATACTGAAGTAACTTCTAATGTTAATGTAATAACCAATATGGGTATAGGTATTTTGCGCATGTCTATAATGAACAAATTCCAATGCCAATTTATCACAGTACATGCGCAGGAAAAAAAGAAGGAAAGAAAAAAGTGGCCTGCCGTGATTTGAACCACCACTGTTCAAAATCAGTTCCATGACTTTAACCATTAAGCCACGCGTTAACTATTCAGATTCTGCGTGTTTCACTCTGAGCTAAGTCTCTCATTGTATCGATGCTAACTTTAACCAGTGCAGTGGCGTGCAATCATCTACTAAGTTCGAAATTTTAAGGAATTTGATAACCCAATATTTCAAAACGTTGTTGATGAATTATTAGAAAATAGGATCTCGGAATTATTTCCAAGATCTGAAGTTATTCTAGAATAATTTTCTCTCCTAGTTTGCTCTCCTATTCATTTATCTGCATTAATTGTCGATAACTTTGATTCCCCATAATTAGCCCATTTTCCCTTGTAGAACATTGGTTCTCTATTTCATATTACTTGTATAATACCCCTCTGTAAGCAGTAAGTTTGTGCGGTATAATTAATTTACACCCTGTATATATGATGAACGAAATAACTCGATATGAGAGTGCTAAAAATACAATTATAGTCTGGCTAATTTGTGTTTTTAACCCTTACATTGGCAATTCATCTTATCAGATTCATTGGTATATTTTATTTAATATTTTTAGTGTAAAATAAAGAAAACGTAGTAGTAGAATTTGATTTAAGTAATGTAATTAAGCCTGTGTTGAATACACAATATAGAGTAACTATTTACAGTTAAACTTTATTTTGTTTTCACTGTGCTCCAACCAATTAAAGTAATCGGAATGAGATATTAGTGTTTCGTCAATTAAATGGTTAACCCCATTTTACTCTTCATTATCCTGAATTCTTTACAAGATTTTGTAAATATATCGCCTTACATACGGAGTGATGAAAGACAATTGGAGGATAAATCCAGGGCACACTCTATAGAAAAAAATAATTATTTACGTAGCGAAATTTTAAAGTAGTTTTTTTTTTAAATTAGATTTTAAAAATGCGAAAATAAAAATAATAAGGCGACTTCCGATCACGGGCCAAGCGCAAACGAAGGTGCCCAACCATCTCGTGACGTCACAGGTCAGAAAACGCAGTTCCACTATATACAAGACGTATGTGAGATATGCGAGATACATCGTACGTATGTTTTGTTTGGGTTTTATTTTGAATTGTTTCTGCAATTAATTCAATTCTATGTGATTATACCTCGTCTGGCTGAACTTGGCAAGAAATTTGGAGAAAGAGACAGCTGTGGTCACCTCTAACTCGCTCCAGTGTTGTCGGTGTTTATTCACCAGATGTTAATAGGGTAAGGGGGAAGACGGAAACTGACAACAGGGTGGGTTCTTTCTTTTGCAACTGGACGAAGGCGGTCCATAATTTACCATTATATCTCTATCTCTCTCTTTGCCAAGTTAAACCTGATATACAATAATATGGAACGTGAAGAACGGGAAACTTAAGTGTAATTTAAAATCTACGCTCAGTAACTGGCCAGTGTCGCATAAGTTTTATTCAATACAATCTACATACAAGAAATAATGTGAATTTGCATATGCTCTATGGCATTGAGTCACCTCAAGAGGGGCAATGGGTAAAATTCCTATTTTCCACAATTTTATGGATAGAAACTTCAATTTTATGGATAGGAACTTCAATTTTGGAATGTGTATCCATGTTGGTATAAATAATCAAACGTCTAAATTTCATTTCTAAAAATAAATAAATATCCTCGACTTGTGGTCGGATCGAGAGATGAAATGGAGCCCCTATATAGAGGGGGGGCTATAAATGACAAGGGTGCCGACCGACCACACCTGACGCACCATCATAGGGGTAGATGAATGAAATGGATGATATAAGTATTGATCAATGGTGGAATGAAATTGTGACAGGGGAAAACGGGAGAAAACCTCGAGAAAAACCTGCCGAAGCTCCGTTTCGTCCATCACGAAACCCACATGGACTGACCGAGATTCGATCTCGAGACCTCAGCGGTGATAGGTGAGAGTCTAACCGCTTGCGCCACGGACCGCCTTAAATGTAATTTCTATAAAATCTATAGTTTTCAAATTATTCACATTTTAGTTTTAACAAAAGATGCTTTTTCTCAAAACATATCTCCATTGTCATATCTGAGGGAAAATATTTAAACGTATACATAGGCCATATATATAACAAGATGTTTATAATACCATATTCAATTCAATTTTTTCATTATTTTCCTAGAAGAGTTAAAAAATAATGTACTCAACATTCATTTTTTATATATTTGGTGTAGATCATCATATATTTTATTTTTATATGTAGATAAATTCTTTACATGTACAATTATGCCTATCTCATTTCATTAATTAGAATGTCCAGAACACTCTGTAAAAATTCAGACATATATTGTAAAAATTATAGAAGATAGATTTTAAAAATACAAAATTTCACTTTATATAGAAATATAAAAAATAATAATTTAAAACTTTTCATGCATCTTAGGGATAGAAATGCGAAAATAAACAATAAGAAGTTTGATCAGGTACCAGGAGTATTTTGAATGAGAGAAAATACTAAAACTTGACAGACCAGGAAGGCAATATCCATAAACTACAATATTACCATTGTAGCTAAAGCCCTATAATGGAGAATTAAAAAGCGCAGCCATCTAGATATGACAATTTTACTATGTTCTATGTGTCACCGGTTCAGGAAACTTTAGCAATATATAAATAAATATACATACTTTTTTGCTGCAAAAAAATTTAAAAGAATTGTGATTTTTAACCAAAATTGTTAAATTACACCCATTGCCCCCTCAATGTTGCTTTACGGTAATGCGTTTTCTAGTTTTTCCCCTTTATCATTCATGCCTTTTTTTCATGACAATCTTTGGTGTCTATTAAAAAGATCGATGAAGAATTGTAAACAATTCTCAAAAGAATTATGCGTTTAACCTCAATTATTTCGTGATTAACTAAAATTATGAATACTTAATCTTGCCACGTGTTTAAATAAAAATGAAATGATTAGTGAACTTTGGCTGACAGAATAAAAAGCACAGCTGTTAAAAGCAGCTAACATTCACTGTGGTCGCATTCAAATATCGGAATACAATAAAAAATTTAATTAACCGAGTTCCGTTAATTTTATTTTTAGTAAGGGATATAAATGTGAAAATACCCAAGGCAATGTTTGAATAAGCTTCAGGAAAATAACACGTTTATATTAGAGATACAGTAAATACAGATATTCATGTATTAATCATCGTCAATAAAGTAGGAGTTGATGGTAACTAAAATATCACAAATCCTTGTCTAGACACGAAAAACAATATCACAGGACGGCGTACAGTTATTTTACGACACAACAGTATAGGGAATTTCGAGTAATGTGAACCCTTCTCTTTGAGTGGACCCTGTTAATTCATTGGTGCTGCCCTCGAACAGAAAATATTTGAACTTCTTCCCTGCATCAACTTTGACGGGTTCAAGAACAGTTTCTTTAATACTTTGTGCAAAGAAGTGTTTATTTCTGATATTTATGAAAATAACCACTTTAAAAGTTTTTCAAGCTAAGAATCAATACTTAATTTATACTATTGAATATTACAAATGATGCATATATTATATTATGTAGATACTCTTTTAATATACTGACGGGTTTGGTTTGATATTATGTGACATAGTGGCTATATAAAATAATTAAACATAACTAAGGAATTCGGTTAATGTGGACCCTCCTCGAGGACCTGGATCCACTTTTCACGAATACGTATATTTTATCAATGAAGATGCTATCTGTAAAACCAATAATTTAATTAATTTTATTTAATATCCTTGTAATTTTACTAAACCCAAAGAACGTCGCGTTCTGCAGTTGAATGACGTGTGAATGTTGTATTCAACAATAATTTTTCAAAACATTAAATAAATATCAACTTCTTAAATTACGATCAGTCATACATGTTTTCAGATTAATCTGTGCCTATCTGTATAAATTAATAGAGTAAATAAACTTAAAAATAGACTAAAAGCTAAGGTGTACTCTGAGGTCAACTTTATCCGAATATGGAAGTTGAAGTGGACCTTTCTTGTAATGTATAAAAGTTTATAAATTATGAATATGTTTCCATATTTGAATAAAATGACAATCCTATTTCATAGTTACAACACTAACGATAATCACTGTAATTAAATAAAATTCAAATTCCTTAATTAAAAGATGAAAAACAACAAATTCAAAACAGGGGTCAAAATTACCCTAAGTTCCTCTATGTGTAGAACACTAACCACTTTCTTTTACTTTGTAATGATATAAATGCAGAACATTAATTTACTATTAGCTTTTTATGCTACATAATTTGACCTGCTGTGTTTAGTATCGTTATCGATAATGCATACCACTGACGCATCCTACGAGCCGCGCTGAGACTCTGTGCCAAGCATGAGGAAGAGCAGAGTTCCGCGCTGGGACTCTGAGCCAAGCATGAGGAAGAGCAGAGTTCGGTCGAGCAAACCCTGCTGGTGGATGCTCTGTAGAATCATCTAACAAAGGAAACTGTCAACCATTGCATTCCGAAATCTACGTTCGAATTTCGTCCAGAGAAGCGTTGTGATGTAATAAGGCCGTATCCAAAAACTATTTGCCATTTTTGACTGCAAGGAAATAAAATTCAACGCCACATCTCTAATTTAAATTGTATGGAAGTTGCAACTCGTGAATTATTAGATTGGATAACACTTACTACCTGCCGTCCGCGTCGCGTTCGGCCTCACTTCACTGCATTCTTACTCTGCAGGGAGTTCATCTGGTCCGTACAATGGTTTACCATTGCTGGATTCTGGCTTCGATTTCTGTGACTTGCAGTTAAAATGACAGATATTTCTTTTGGACACGGCCTTAGTACTTCACAACGCTTCTCTGGGAGAAATTTCAAGATATGTTTCAGCATGCAATGACTGACAGTTCCCTTGTAAAACTTTTTACTGATTTCTCTCGTTTTCTGAATTTCATCCCATCAAATCTCTCCATTCTCCCCATCATGTCAGTTCATCTCCACTCATTCATTTCATATCGCCATTGAACTCATAACATTTGGCACGAATGGCGAATAAGACGTACATGGAAGCTTCTTGTTGGAAAACCAGAAGAAAAACGCCCAGTTGGTAGATCAAGAATGAGGTGGGAGAACAACGTTAACTATGATTCGAAGGAAGTAGATTATACAGAGAATGATTGGAAAGCATTAGCTCAGGATAGGAATGTACGGAGAGCTTATGTCCGCGCGGCCATGAATCTACTGGTTCGATAGTGCCAGTGAGTTAGTTAGTTATTGAACCTCATCTCTTGTTAGGTGAAAAAAATAGTCTGGCTCAGAATACCTGTTTTTTTAAATATTTGTTTGTGATGATCTATTGAAGCATACTCATGTATTTCCTCATGACTCCGAGGTACGTGTGATTGCTTAATTTAGGTTGAATAAAGAACACCATATCAGGTTATTCATCATCGTAGAATAGATTTCATCTCATTCATTCCATAAAGTAAATATGAGTAAATACAATGAATTTGAAATATTAGGATCTCAAAAATCCCAACCCTTCTCTACTAATCCAATCTAATCATCTAATGATATTTTATTTATTTACCTACATATTATTCCAGTAAGGCATCATTCATTCGCAGTATCCTGGCTCATTTATGATTAGAACCATAGGAAGATACTTTTACTTTAAAATTTATTTATCTTTATGGTTTTAAAAGGGCAGAACGTTTATATCAGAAGCCATTTGTTTTAGGCTTGATGTACTTTTGTGCCATAAATCTACAATACGTACGCACGAATTTACTTTACTTCTCTTTCCAATGAATCTATGCTAAGGAGTTACGCAACCTTAACAATATACTGACCCGAGGTGGGTTTGAAAACTCACGAACCTCGAAACTAGAAGCGATCATTTAACCACTAGGTAGACAATTTCAGCTGGTGGCGTCTCATCTTTTAGGGCTTCCGGACTTTACCCCGAAAAAAAATACTCATCGACACAATGATTGTGATTAAAATCTTAAATTTTGTAACGTATTTTACACGTTTTTGGTGAAATTTTCGGCTCGCTCCAAATAAGCGGTCTTTCTGACTGGGGGATTATTCCCTTTAATGCGACCGACTGGTGAATTATTTTTTTTACAGTTTTCATCTGATTGTTTTAAAATTTTTATCACGTACATTATGTGCTTATAGTAGCGTTTTTGTAAAGTTTGGTGTGTATAAGTAGAATAGTTTCAGTATTATGATTTTTTAAAACTATATTTTTAATATTTTCTAAAAAAAATGCTCCTTACGATGCATTTTTAAATATTTTCTGATGAAAGTTGAGCTCCTGAATTTTTATAATTCCATTAAACACATTTGCTATGCAAAGATATTCATAAAGGGAAGATACTGCTTATTTTTCATTTTTGAAAAAAAAAATCTTTTTATCGCTCTCAAAATGTCTTTCATCTCAATTTAAAAGGACACACGTGTCTTAGAATAGTAACTGCATAGCAAATTTCAGTTAGCATACATTTGGGTGCCTAACCTCAAAATTTAACTTTGATAGCATAACAATTGCATCGTAAGGAGCATTTAAAGATTTGGAAAATGTCAAAAAAATGGAAATAAAAAAAACGCTTATTGAAATGTAAGTAACAATGCTGACCATATGTGGAAGGGTATTTAAACCCTTATATCACGGACTCGATTTTGCTCCTACAATAAAAAATGTTTACAATAAAATGATCCTAAAAAATCAGAGTTGTTAAATAATGCATTTTTTGACAATTTTTTAACATTTTCACCAGTCGGTCTCCTTAATAAGCGCGGTTTATCGGCGTTAATAGGGTAAGTGACATAGGTAAGGAACATCGATATTTAATTATCATCCGGGACCAGTTCTGAAGTGTCCCGGAAACATGTTTCAGTTGTATGAGTTCTTTTGTGCTCTATGTTGACACCGGTCAAACGTTACGGTACGTCTCGAAACGCCAGTGCAACGTAACCAGATATATTATAATAATAATAAATTGGTAGAGGCACTCGAAAGAGCATTAAGTTATAAGTTTATGATTTGTCTTTTATGAGTTCGTTCAGTGATCCTGTCCATATTCTGCATTGTTTGTAATGGTATCGCTCACACTTTTGGTCGCATATCTTGCATTCACACGAATCACTCGGTTGGTGGAATTTTGTAGTTTTGCACATTTTGTGATGATATCCGTGTGTTACTAAACCTATGATTCTGTGCCTTTGTGGTTGGTTACTTCCAGTCCACTCTCTGTTTACCATGGCATCTGAGGCGTTGAAATCCTCGTCGATCTCTTTTTCTCTCTGTTTCTTTTTTCGATGACTTTCTTATATGGCTCCGTTGCTGGCAGTAGTATCCTTTGCCTCAGGTCCTCTAGGAAGAAGGTTTCTCTGGCTAGCATATAGGCCATTCTATTTGGTGTTTATTTGCTTGCACCTAATGCCTTTTTGATGAATCTTGGGTTTTACTTTTTCTAACCTCTCCAAATCGCTGGTCGATAGTTTCTCCCATATCAGTTCTATCCCGTAGTAACCAGATATATTAATAACGTCAATTTTTTGTTCAATACCTGTGCGTATTACCTTCTCTCATAAGTTGATTCTAAGGATAGCCTACCATTTGTTATGTTTCAATAGTCCCATTTTCACTGAATTTCTTTCCTGCGCAAGATGAAAAACTTTCCGTGGACTCGAAGTTGTACTGTACTTGAAGTTTTGAATGACCCTGTAGAAACAACTAGAATATTTCCCGAATTCGCCTTCGTGTTCTTTTTTTTGTAAAGGCATTCGAGCTTCATTTAACGTAATATTGGTTCTTTCTTGATGCAGCCATAGCACAATATCGGTGACGGTAAGTCATCATTTATGATCTCGCAAAAGTTTGTCCATGATGTTATTACTTGTTGAAACTGTGATGCCATTCCCACTTGAAACTTCATCATAAAAACATATTAGAAACAGTTGACTTGAGATACAACCCTGATATCACGATCACTCAGACGGTTATAATTTAATTATAAGGTGACCACTCCAGGCACAACTGTAGCTGAACTCTTACAACATCATCATATATCATTGTCAAGGAATCAGTTGTCAGCAAAATGGGAAACCATACAAAAGTCAAGAATTTTTCGAACCAGCAAGGAAATATATTTCCACTCTTTCATTTTTCTTGGACTTCTAATTAATTTTATAAACCCAGCCACTTTCATTGCGGGGACGGCAGCTAGCCAGACATTTAATAGAGGGAAATTTCATGTCATTACCCACAATTCAACGTAGATAAATATACTTTATTTTGTTATACCTGTCCTGCCAAGGGAACTGTCAACCATTGCATGCCGAAAACTTCCTTGAAATTTCACCCAGAGATGCGTTATGATGCACTAAGTTCTTGTCCAAAAATATCTGCCGTTTTTAACCGCAAGGCCAAGAAATCGAAACAATAATCTAGCAGTGGCATCCCACTGTAAGAGCAGATGTACGTCCCTGCTTGACTATGAGCGGGGCGTAATGAGGCGGGACGCGGCGCGGATGGTAGGTAGTGAGAGTCATCCATTCTACGAATTTAGCAGTTATGTTACTTCCCTATATTTTTAATGAAAGGCTTGGCCTATATTTCAGTGCCTTGCAGTTAAATATGGGAGATACTTTTTTGGACATGGCCTTGGTACATCACAAAGCTTCTCTGCAAGAAATTTCGAGGCAGGTTTCGGCATGCAATGGTTGACAATTTCCCTGTCAGTCCAATGAGTCCGGTGTGTTTTGCCAATGTATCCAACCTATTCAGAAGCCAAATTAAAGGTTTTTGAAGAGTTAAATACATGGTGAGGTTATAAGCCTTACCCCAAAAACCTAATGTTGTAGGCTCACTTCTTATCATTTTTCCTGACTTCATATTCCCACTTATCCTTATCTAGTGGCTGTATTTTTGATCCACAACTTCACAACAAGATATGGTGACAGGAATCCGCAGCATACAGGAAATGTTCTAAATAACTCATTGTCAAAATCTTGGGCGCCCAGACAAAAATTCTTCATACATCTGTATACTTACTCTTAGATAATATTTTTCATTGATATCCAATGAAACTCTTCTCTCTTATATCATGTTTAACGTTATTTTTTCATCTCATTCTTGGCTTCACATGTGTCGCTTCCTTTATGGTTCTTCTACAAGAAGTTACTAAGTCACTTTTTCAGTCACCATTAATCCTATGTGTACTCCCCAACGCAGTCTACGAAACGGATTTTCTTATTAAATAAAGAGTCCCATGAAGATAATTAGATCATTGCTATGTAAGTTCATCTAATAATCTGTCTGTTCGTCTATTTTTAGTCCAAACATTTTTCCTAACAACTTTTTTAAATACTCATTATATCTTATCCTAATGCAGTTTAACATGTTTCGCGTCTATATAACTGGAAGAATCGCCATTTTTGTATAATTATTTTTTGTGTGTTTTGAGAAAAAATTAGGATGAAAGGAGTTCCTCTATTTCATAAGAGAATACGTTTTCAGAATCGAGTCTATGTTAAATTTGTTTCTTGCTCCTCATTCCTGTTTTCTAAACCCAGGGATTTGATTCCGCAAATTCTTCATAATGTTCTTAATTTTTTGCCAAGCGTCCATTCCCATTTGTTATAAACTTCCACCCGTGACATACAATTTTTATTTATTTTTACCCTCGCTATTAATAATTATGTTAGGTGATTCAGAATGTACTATTTTGCTAATATTAATGTATTGTTTATAAAGTGGCGTGGATGTTTATTTTTCACTATCAATTATCCTTGCATATAATTTAATCATTGAATTCGCTTAGAAATGCTGAATTTTCGATTTATAGCCTACATGCAATTCTATCTAAGAATCCAATAAAACCGTATATAGCTAGAAAACATTTACACAATGAAACCACAAATAAATTCATTTGTTGAAAACGCTGCAAAAATATATGTAGATAGAAAAAAATACAACATGAAACCACAAATAAAGGAATTTGTTGAAAACGTAGCAAAAAGTATGTAGCTATAAAAATAATCAGACCGGAAGTAAAAAAAATCATTGTGGTAATTAATATAATCCTTTATATAAATTCCGGTAAAAGGTTCGTTCTCACACTGTGAAAAAATTCTGAGGATACATATTGCAATATTTTGTCATTACCGAAACAGGGCAGTCCAGTTTCGTCAGTACCATTCAAGGTTCCCGTTTTCCCCACTAGGAGTGATTACATATATACAATGAAAAGGTGTCACTAAGCTAGTATATGTAGGTAAATGGCAAATCAAAGAGCCTTAAGTTTTAGTTTTATGATTTGTCTTTTATCAGTTCGTTTAACGATCCCGTCCATCTTTGCATTATTTGTAATGGTATCGCTCGCATTTTTGTTCACATACCAGGAAGTCGTTGTTAAATTACTTACATAATTTTTGTATTAAATATAAATAATTTTAAGAGATTAGAAATTGTGTGCTTAATTATAAATACCAGTAATAAGAATAATGATAATAATATTAATAATAATAATAAGTAAATTGATCCCACAACAGGCCCGGAGACCCTTGGGGTAGTAGGAGGTTAAGGCTCCCACTTTTCTATTCAATCGGCACTATATGTCAGCCGGGTTGTCAGCCCTGCGTGACGGCCTCCTTTACCCCCAGAACAAGCGTCTGGTACTCATTTCCGTTAGAGGCTGAGTCGACCCCAGGGTCATAATGCCGCCAGAGGGTTTGGGTCAGTTTAAAAATCCTGACCCCAATGGGACTTGAACCCTCGACCCTCCGGCTTGTAGCTCAGTGCCTTAACCACTACGCTAATAATATATTTTTTAAAATTTATATAATGATTTTTAATGTTTACACATCTTTCTGTGCCTAAAGTTTAATTTTCCTTCTCCACTCGTCTCTATCCATCCACTCCATGCCCTCCAGTCCTCTTGTTCTCATTCCAGTTCTTATTTCTTGTTTCGAGGTCTTCCTTTCCTTCTTCTTCCAGGTGGACACCATTGCAATGTTTTTCTGGGTAATCTTTTTTCTTGCATTCGTCGTACATTTTTTCCATGGCGCGACAGCCCTAGAAGGTCGTTAGCCTACCAGCCGGCTGCTGGCCTCACATTCACATGTGTCAATCACAGAGGTAGATAATAATATAGCCAGTGTAGGGGTGACATGTGGTCAGCATGACGAGTCTCCCAGCCGTTATAACATGCCCATACCAGTTTAATTACTTATACCTTGTAAAATCTACTATCGAATGTTTAATATTCATTTTTTTCTCGTATGAGAGTATTTCTATTTTTTTTAATTTTTAACATCTTGCTGCTCTCCTTATGACGTCCATTTCCATCGACATAAGTTTAATAATAATAATAATAATAATAATAATAATAATAATAATAATAATAATAATAATAATAATAACAATCCTTCTACTTGTATCCGTGATAAAAGGCTGATAAGGGAAGCTCCTAATGTTCAAATTATTGTGATATACAATAATGCCTGACTGATTAGGCCTCTCGCACTATCACAAATAAATTATATGAAATTGATTATGTGAACATAAAGAGTTGCGTAATGGATATTGGTAGAAGACGTTGGGAGAAATCTCGAAAAAAATTGTTTGGGTCGAATTCGTCCACCATGAACTCCACGTGGAATAACCGAAACACGGACTTTTGGCCCAAGGACTTTTCAGCGCTAATGTCTACTGATAGTATCGAGCCGTTTATTCAAGATATTGGAACAGTCCGTACTACTTTTTATTTTTAATTTGTGTGTCATTCCTTCATTTAACCTCTTCAGTCTGGATGTACAATTATGACAAATTTCATTTTTGTGTACAAAATTCTTCTTTATAACCATCAATCCACAGAAATTCTGCCCGATAGCAGGTCTTTAACTGCAACCATAGCATTTTCATGATTTACTAGGGAACTATAGTTGTGGTAGCTTCCCGTTGCTTTCCACACCGGTGAAGGATCATGATGATGATGTCCGGATGATTTTCGGGGACCGTTGGGCCCTAAGCTTCGAGACATTTGTCTTACAGGTGAGGAAAAGCCCCGAAGAAAATACCCACGAGCCTGTCCCGACCGGGAATCGAACCCCGGCCCACTGCGTGACAAGGCAGCACGCTACCTCGAGACCATAGCAGTCGACCTATAACCATAAAGTAGTACTAATTCTAGAAGCATAAGTAGTTCCTGAGTTACATTTTGGTGATATTTATGTGACCTAAAACTTACTTGCAGAGTTACAGTTTTGGTTTTGTTACTACAGGTTTCATCAAGAAAAAAGAAGAAAAAAACTGTTAAATTTGATGGGGGTTGAATGTTAATCATTTATGATAGAGTAGGTTTGTATTGAGGCGTTACAGTGCTACTAACCATTTCAACAGTTAGGAATATAACAAAAATATGAACTTGAGGTACAGTTATGTAACAACATTTGGTAAACAATTAAAGTGATATTGAGTTGTTTATAGTGTAAGAAAGACTCAGCCCCTTTCATGTAAAAAGAACTGGAGAGGACAACCATAATGTTAGGGCCATGTACGAGTACACTGACGCTCAAAAAGATTGAACTTACTCTTGGTCCTAAAATACGTAACTTTTAGCGCGCGATTTACAAGAATACATTTTTGTATTATCCTGTATATGTTACGATATCTTAATGTTAAACTGTTGTTTTTCAATTAAATTCACCCATTTATTAATTCTATGAGAGCGTGATGTTTAGCTCTGTGTTAGAGTGCTTGCTTCGTATTCACGAGGTCTAGGATTCGATCCCCGCTCGATATTTTGACTTTCCTATTTACATTTGTTTGTTCTTTTTTTATACAAATCACTGTTGGATATTTAAAATTGTTTAATAATTTGAAGTATTATTTAATTTAATTGTGAAAGAATCAAATTGTTATAATTCAATCTTTAACACACCCTTAATATTTTGGTTGGAGAATAGTGAAAGTATTTCCTAATTTTAAATGTAATTTGATTTATATGGATGTAGTTTGTGTGGTAAATATTTGTATCATAATATTTACATATTCTGAATAACGGATATGATGAGATCTTTCTTGATAGTGAAGCTTAAATATTGAAATCTTAATAAAAATAAGTAAACCCGAGGCTACAAGATTATATCATAAGCGATCAACAATCTTTCTTCTGCATTCATATCCCTTGAGCACCACGTTTGACCTTAGTGGACACAAGAGCGCATTTTCCGTTCTCTCGCTAGCTTTTTGCCTCGTTTAAAGGGGACGTATCATCTATTGATAAGAGAAAATCTCGAATTTTATAACTGGAAGTAATAGGGATGCTGGCTCCATTATTGATTCTTCCTTTCTTATTCGCCTCTTGTATGTATCGATTTAAAATGTATTGAGATATAAGCCAACTCTCTGAAACTCATATAAGAGGAAGGGATGACCAGAATATAGAATTTGGACTGCAGGTTTATTACTTATTTCGTCAAACCACATTTACATTATTACGATATATATATATATATATATATATATATATACCGGTATTAATAATTAGCCAGAACGCAGAACTGTCAGAGAAGCTATGACAGGTTCATAATGCTAGTTTCAGATTTGATCGTACTTTCGAAATATGTGATCGAAGTTCGTCATCTGTCGACACAGTCTTGTCTCCGTACGAGTGACAAAAGCATTCCCTTGCTCTTCCGTTTCAAATTATTTATACCTCTGACCTTAGATATTCAATAGCTCTTTTTTTCTTTTACCCCCTAATCATAACATCAGGATTAGATTACTTGTCAATTAAATATTAAACTTATCCTATCATAGATCATCCCATTACTTTTCGTAACTCACTGTTTCACGTTATTGTTGTTGGAATTGACTAATATTTTAAATCACGAACTGCCAATCGATAGTTTGTTTTCATTAAAAAAATTCTGAACCTCCAATTTAGTGTTACTTTTCATTTTAGGAATTATTCGAAGAACAAATTCCTTGGAGATTAAAACACTCAATACCATTTGAAGAAAGAAGAATTGGAAGACGACAATCAAGATAGCGTTGCTAACGTATGAAATTACATTATGAAAATAGGAGTGAGAAATTGAGTGGTTATAGCAAGAGATTGACGAAAATGGAATACATTTTTCGGAAGTTACGTAATGTAATGGGTCACTTTTCACAACACTTGGAAGAAACACAAGCCTGAAACAGGAATACTGTGAGCAAAATTGTGGGCGTTTTCACGATCAAATTAGAATATCTGCGCCTATTATTTAACTTGTTAAAGATCGTCGTTAAATAAAATTCTAAATCTAGGACTAAATTTGATAATTAATTAGTGCGTATAAGCGCCTATTTTTTGCAAATCTCTTTTTCCTATTTGAATGGAAGTTAAGACCTGGTTATCTTAAATATACCAGTTAAAATAAAAGTTTATTATTGTTGTGGTTATAATTCATTATTATCATTATTATTTGTTATTATTCCGATCCGATTGAGGGTCTTACCACTTTTCAGCGCTTGCCCTTTTACCAGCCGGCTGCTGGCCCTTCACATCCACATGTGTCAATCACAGAGGTAGATGATCAACAGCCAGTGTAGGGGTGACATAAGGTTAGCATGTCGAGTCCCCCAGCCATTATAACTGGTTCCTCAACCTGGAGCCGCTACTTATTGTAGCTACCCAATTGCCTCACGATGCTGGGTGGGCACCGGTCCCATACTGGCCGAAATACCATGAGAAAATTTCTTCCCTCATGGAGACTCGAACCATATTATTATTATTATTATTATTATTATTATTATTATTATTATTATCAATATTAATATTATTGTGGTATGTCTGAAAATATAGGTACTTGTCAGGGATGAAGCCGGGTTCGTGTTCACTTAATTTCGGCCTAAATAATCACACACAGACGTCGATTAAAATCTCACCTAACGCTTTATTAACTTCTACAATTTATCACTAGTAAATTAACCACAATTTGCGCTAACAATTAATTTTGATTCATTGTTTATTTCACTCACAATTAATTCAGAGTTTCTGATGAGTACACTCGTTCTTCTCACACTTCGACTGTCGCAGCCAAAACGCTACTAACTGGCCTCCTGCCTTCGCCTGAAATACATATGCAGCGAGGAACTTTCTAGGCTTAGAGTTCGAGACACTTCCAAACATAGAAGTCTCTGGCCACGGACCTTTCACAAAAGGGGAGGTAGATATTGGTAGAATTATCTGGACAGAGGGCCCAGATACTTCGTTGTTTGCGCGGGCCTTTTGTCTCGCGAATGGGCGACTCACAAATCTATTCCAACCAATTCGAGACCAATATTCTCGGCTTGCCCGCGTAATTTCAACGTCATCACGACGCGTCACATTATTATTATTATTATTAATTATTATTATTTATTATTATTATTATTATTATTATTATTATTATACTGCATTCGGAAGAAGATTATTATTATTATTATTATTATTATTATTATTATTATTATTATTATTATTATTATTATTATTATTATTGAATCCAAGTTATAACTTTCATAAGTTATGATAGAAAAGAGTGCTCTATAGTTCTAGGATAGATAACATGTGGCTGCGTATAATGTGTGAATGAAAATAATTAACAACATTTTAAGTATAAAAAAAACAAACAAACTGAATGACATGTAGTCTGAAGGAAGGCATTAATGGCATGTGGTCTCGTTGGAATCTTTGCCTCTGATATCAGGGTTTCCGGATTGAAATTCCGGCTGAATGTGTAGAAATCCATAGAATCTTTCGGAAAGGATGGAAAGCCGTGGATCTCAGTTAGTACATTTATGGCACGTAAAGAACCAGAAGCCTGAAATAAGGGTTATCTTTCAAAATGTCTCGTCCCTTCAAACACAATTTTGAATTTGGCGTTAATGACCTGGTACGTCAAATGCTTATAGTAATATTTGAAGTTATTTTTGTCCAATTTAATAACCAATTGCCTAAATCAAATTAAAGAAGAAAGTAAAACACGAACTTTTTTTGTATAAGAATCGTCACATAATATTCGTACTCTTAAACATAAAATATTGAGGAATCGATAAACAGACAATATAGAATTTCCACCCTTACAAAACGACAAAATAACGAGTGACACGAGCATTTTATTACCAATATAAAATTATTATTTATTCCATTCCATTGATGCAATGTAACCTCTCGCCTTGTAGGTACTTCTACGTGCTATAAACCAACCAGTTCATACAGTGACACGACCTGTCGGGAAAGGGATTTTTAACTGTGGATCACATACATACTTTTTTTTCATCACACAGGGCATGGAAGGCCTCCCGCAATGAGTTGCCAATTCCTTTTTAGGGCCACCTCCGAGACAACGTAATATTCAGGCGAAACACGCCATTCATACTAAACATTGTGAATATGATATTGATGATTATGATGGCAACATAGTGTTCGGGGACCGAAAAAAAAATTATTATTAGTAATAAAAATAATAACACCATTATTAAAGTTATTATTGCTATTGTTTTATTTTTATTTAGCACGTTTCCCAGTGTTTCATATCTTCCTGCGCCCATTTAATCTACTGTCATTCTCCTCCACATCACTCTGTCATTCCAATCTCCGTCATCCAATCTTTTTTTCCTTCATGTTGCTGAAAACACCATGAATCCTCATTATTTTAGGTAGCTTTCTTCTTCTTCCACCAAATGGGACACATTCTAGTATTCGTCTTCGGAATGTCTTCTGTCATTTTTTTTACATGACCACATAATTTTAATTTGTTATCCGTGAATACCACAATATAGAAGTTTGAATATTCATTGTTTGTTTAATAACACTTTTCTACTGTTATTATTATTTATATTATTATGACTGTTACTATTATTATTAACAATATTATTGTTATTATTATTATTATTATACTTACTTACTTACTCAATGGCACTGTCGAACCCGTAGGTTCATCGCCGCACGGACATAAGCTCTCCATACATCCCTATCCTGAGCTAATGCTTTCCAATCATTCCCTGTATAATCTACTTCCCTCAAATCATAGTTAGTTATTCTCCCACCTATTATTATTATTATTGTTATTATTATTATTATTATTTTAGGGAAGTTCGGGTAATGTGGACCTTCTATTTGAATGGACTCTGATAATATCTTCTTTAATTGGTGCTACCCTCGTACAGAAAATACTTCAACTTTTTCCCCTCATCAACTTTGATGGGTTCAAGGCCAGTTTCTTTCATTCTTTGTGCGAATAAGTTTATTTGTGATATTTATGAAAATTACCACTTTAAAAGTTTTTCAAGCTATGAATCAATTCTTAATTTCTGATATTGAATATTGCAAATGTTGAAAAAACTCCTAAATATATCATGTTATGTAGATGCTGTTTTAATATTCTGACGGGTTTGGTTTGATATTATGTGACATGGTGGCTGTATAAAATAATTAAACATAACTAAGGAATTCGGTTAATGTGGACCCTCCACGAGGACCTGGATTCACTTTACACGAATACGTATATTTTATAAATGAGGATGCTATCTGTAAAAATCATTTACTTAATTAATTTCATTTAATATCCTTGTAATTTTACTAAACTCAAAGACCGTCGCTTTCTGCAGTTGAATGGCGTGTGAATGTTATAATCAACAACAATTTTTTAAAATATTAAATATCAACGCTTTTTAATTATGATCAGCCATAAATATTTTCAGATTAATCTGTGCGCCTCTCTGTATAAATTAATAGAGTAAATAAATTTAAAAATAGACTAAAAGCTAAGGTGGACTCGGGTTCACTTTACACGAACATAGAGGTTAATTTGAGCCTTTCTTATAATGCAAGCAAGTTTATAAATTATGAAGATGTTTCCATATTTGAATAAAATAATAATGCTATTTCATAGTTACAACACTGATGATAATCACTGTAAATAAAACAACATTCAAATCCCTTAATTAAAATAAGAAAAACAACAAATTCGAAACAGGGGTCCAAATTACGTGAAGTTCCTCTATTATTATTATCATTATTATCATTATCATTATTATTATTAGTATTATTATTATTAGTATTATTATTATTATTAGTATTATTATTATTATTATTATTGTTATTATTATTCAGAATAGTCTGATGAAGGGGCAATGGAGGTGATGACAGAGAACGATGTAATTAATGACAAAGTATAATAAATGTGGAAGAAGAATAATAAGTGGGAAGACATGTGAAGTTGTTGCATGACCTGTGTTTATAATAAGAGATTTTGAATGCTTGTTGATTCTTGGCGTTGAGCAGTAGTCCTGCTGAATGTTTGAAATGGTCGTATATAACCATTAACTCTGTTGAAGATAACTTAAACAGATAGCATGACTGAGTTTATGTTTTTAATTTTGGGCGTGAAACCCTTTATCGTATATTACAGTCTTGGAAGAAGTTCTCTTTTTTTTTTTGCTTCTTTTTTTGTGCGAGACGCTCTAATAAATTGCCGGCAAATTGCGGGTTATCCGAGAGTAATGAAGGTCGCCGTTAAACGTAAAGCACGATACTTGCTTTCTAATTCAATATGCGATCCTTGCACTACTAGCTAAAGTATCCGAACTTCAAATTTAAAGTTTTTTATAACTTCCTTCAAAGTCAGATACAGGATTGAAATCCATTTCATTAAATTTACTATAAGACTTCGAAAAATGTACATCTACGTTTTATATTGACGATTATCCACGTAACGTGCGTATAATGTTGGTGAATAATATATATTTAAATTATTATTATTATTACAATTATTGTTATTATTTATTAAGTAATCAATTTATTTGGTGTTTTGTTGATGAAAATCACTGATGTTTATTTACTAAATAAAAGTGTCGAAGTTTTATATGATTTTCATAAATATTTATTTTATTCAACATCCGTAACAGCTGTTTCAATAGGCTGTAGTTTCGTCTGAAGTAGATACAGTGTATTGAAACAGCTGTTACGAATGTTGAGTAAAATATATTTATGAAAATCATATAAAACTTTGATTGTTTTGTTTAGTAAATAATAATAATAATAATAATATAATAATAATAATAATAATAATAGCTTTATTTTACCTGGCAGAGTTAAGGCCTTAAGGCCTTGTCTACCACTCAACCAGGTTTAAAAAAAATACAAACAAAAAATAGTCTTAAATCTAAATTACAATATATATATATATATATAAACGATTACAAGTTATGAATACAATACAATTAATATTTATAAATGTATTTTGATTTACTCTAAATTTAACGAATTAAATATATAATATGTACAATATATATAAAAAACAGGAAAAGATTAATGACATGGTATAAAATTAAATAAATAGAGAAAAATTAATTATTAGACAACAGGTAACTGTATAAGCGTGACTTAAAGGTACCAAGTGTGCGGCAACCCCTGATATCTTGAGGAAGGAGATTCCAGGAGCGGGCAGAGGCTACTGTGAAGGAAGTAGAATAGGAGGAAGTGCTATGAAGAGGAATTGTTAGCAGACTGCTATCTTGTGATCTAGTGTCAATATTGTGGTAAGAGGATAACTTCTCAAATCTAGACGCCAGGTAAGTAGGGATGTAGGAATTCAGAAGCTTGAAAAGTAGTGAAAGAGAGTGCAATTTACGTCTGTCAGTAAGACGGAGCCAAGAGAGGTTATTAAAGTGTTCGGAAATATGGTCATAACGGCGGATATTGAAAATGAATCGAACGCAAGCATTATGAACACGCTGCAGTCTCTGCGACAAGTCATAGTTTAGATCATTATATATAATGTCACAATAATCGAAGTGTGGTAACACAAGATTCTGCACTAGGATTTGTTTTAACGAAACTGGGAGAAAATTCTTTAAACGTCTAAGATAATGTAAGATGGAGAAAGTCTTTTTACATATGTGTTTCACTTGTGTTTGCCAGGTTAAATTTGCGTCTAGATGTAGTCCAAGATCTATTACTGAAGAAGAATAAGGGATGATTATATTATTTATAGTAATGTTTGGTAGTGTAGATATGTCAAAGGTTGTAAGCAGTCTTTGTTGTCCCATTAGAATTACTTGTGACTTGTTAGGATTTAGATTTAGACCGATACTTGAAGACCAGTTAAAGATGGATATGAGATCGTCATTCATTTTTGTCAAGCTGTTATAGAGAGAATGAGGAGGTGAATGTAGGTAAATTTGGAGATCATCAGCGTAGAGGTGATAACGGCAGTGCTTTAGTACAGTTGGCAAGTCATTTATGTAGATTGAGAAAAGAAGAGGTCCGAGAACACTGCCCTGGGGGACTCCAGCCGGCACGTTGCGCCAAGACGAAGATCTAGAGTTTAATGAAACGTATTGTTGACGACCGTGCAGGTATGAGTCGAACCAGGATACAGCGCTGTCAGACAAGTGTAGGTGCTTGAGCTTTATCATAAGTAAGTCGTGGTCTACTGTGTCAAAAGCTTTGCTGAAGTCAAGTAAGGTTAAAGGAGTCAATTGACGTCTGTCCACGGCTTCACGAATATCTTCAGTAATTTTTAGCAAAGCTGTGGTTGTGCTATGACCATATCTAAAGCCGGATTGATAAGGATCAAGGAGGTGATTTTCTTGGAGATATTCAGTCATTTGCTTATGTACAATATGTTCCAGGGCTTTAGATAATGTCGGAAGGATGCTAATCGGTCGGTAGTCATTACAGTTAGCAGGTGTACTTATTTTTGGTATAGGCCGAACTCTAGACTGTTTCCATACAGTAGGGAAGATAGAAGTTATAAGGGAAGCATTAAAAATATGAGTCACTGTGGGTAGTATAATGTCAATGATTTTATTTAGCATTAAAATGCTGATGTTATCTGTTCCTTGTGCATTGGATTTAATCCGCTTGAGTGCTTTTTTAACGTCTATAGGCGAAATGTCGTTAAAGTGAAATTTATCTCTTCCTATATGGGGGGATGGGGATAAGTCTTTAAGAATGTCTGTTTTAGTCTTGTTGTCTGGAGGTGTCATGGGTATTGAGGTAAAATGTTCATTTAAGTCATCTACAGAAATGTCTATAGAGTCAGTTGAGGGATTCAACTGTCTAAGTCCCATTGCACGGAGATTTCGCCAAGTGTCCCGTGCACTTATTTCAGGTCCGATTATACTGTGGGCGTGTCGTAGTTTGGCATTGCGTATAGTTTTGTGTAGTTGTGTTTCTAAGTTGTTTGTACAGTTGCCAGTTCTCGTCATTTTTATGTCGTCTGTATGTTCGGTATGCTTTGTCTCGTTTTGACATAAGTTCACGTATTGAGTCATTCATCCAGGGTGCAGGGGGGCGGGAAAATCGTCGGGTTTTTACTGGTGCATGTCTATCATATAGTTGTAATATCAGTGTATTAAATGTGTCTACTTTTTCATCAACTGATCTAAGATTCCATATTGTGTACCAAGGTAGTTCTAAAGCGTCTGATTTTAGTTTAGTATCGTCTATGTTTTGTAAATTTCTGTACGTAATCAATTTAGAGCGTCTTTTAGGACATTGGAGTGAGTATTCTACGAATACAATGTCATGAGCAGATATGCCGGGAGCAGGAATTTGTCCATATGACAGTACTTTCTGTGGATGTGTAGTCACTATTAAGTCCAGTAGAGTGTCGGTATTAGCAGTATGATGTGTGGCAGAGAAAGGAACAATTGTCATATTTAAGCTTTGGAACATATTTTTAAGTTGTATGGCTGGTGAGTCAGTCTGAAGAAGATTTGTATTAAAATCGCCTGCGACAATAACGTGTTCATAATGAGGTAATGAATCGTTCAGAGCGTTTTCTAGATCCGAAAGGTGCCTTATTTTTGGAGGTTTGTATACAATGCATAAGAGACATTTTTTTAGACTGGCTTGAATTTCTACGAATAAGAACTCGGGGCGAGCGGAATATACAGAAGGGGACTTGTGGACAATTCTTGGATTAAGCTCATTTGATATAAAGGCACAAACTCCTCCACCTCTTTTATCTATTCTGTCATTTCTGAGCAATGTATATCCGTCTAGGTGAACAAGGGACGAAGGTATGGAAGGGGTCAGCCAGGTTTCCGAAATTAAAATGGCGCTCAGTCCAAGAGATGAAAATATGGTTTCAAACTCATCAAAGTGGGACAGAATGCTTTGTGAATTACGTGAGCGATTTTAAGTGATGATTTATCAATAGAAAATGCATTCTTAAGTAGACTAGTAGTATTTGTTGTTGGAGGGGATGGTTGGGATTGAGGAATGTTGCTACCTGCGTTAAAAGTTGTCTGCACAATAAGAGGGTGATTGGAGAAGGTGAGTGAGTCAGAGGTTGCAAACATGTCTTCATTTGTCAGCTCAATGTTGCCAATAGCAGAAAGTAAAAATAAACTATGTACTGTAATAACTCTAATAAAATTAAAATAATTTAGCTAAACAAAGAACTTAAATTAAAATAAAACAAGTAAGTTGTCCTAAATAAAAAATAATAAACTTAAAACTTACCTAAATTAGAAATAAATTAACAATATAATTGTTAGCAAAGAAAAGACAAAGTAAACATATTTTACACTCAGGTCCTATCTAGTTGATATCCGTAGAAGATCTAATTTTGCGTTTTTCGCCATTCACTTTAGCTATGACGGCACCGTCCATTGTCCATACATTTTGAATACCGTATTTCTGTATACTCTCTTGTAGCAGGCGATAGCGACACTTCGTTAGGTCCTCGCGAACAGTGACCCCACTTCCTTTCAACTTTTTCTTGCTTAGAAAAACTTCACTGCGCTTGCGGTAACTAACAAATTTCACTATTATAGCCCGCGGTCTTTCAGCATTACTAACACCAACACGGTGACTTCTGTCAATGTCAGTCACTGATAAATCGACACCGATTTTTTGGCCACCTCGATGGCTTTCTGGTCAGTGTCCTCTCCGGCCTCTTCTTTTACACCAAAAATCCTGAGGCATTGACGTCTCTGGTATTGTTCTAAGTCGTCTATTTTATTTTCTAACACCTCAATCTTTCTGTCTTTTTCATCGAGGGTCTTTTTCAGATCCTCAATTACTTTAGTGTTGTCCTGGATGGTCTTCTGCAGTTCCGCCACTACCTGGTCCCGCAACATGGACACAAACACCTGCAGAGTGCCGGGATCCTGTAGCGCCTCTTTCACCACACGTTTCACAGCTTCCTCCGTAGAACTTGTCGAATCATTGTTAGAATTACGTGTGTTTTTTCCCATGTTGTTAAATGTACACACTTTTGACACTAACTAATATAAATTTAAACTTAAACTCACTACGAATATACAACTTTAGCTATGAAATAACGAAGGCACCTGCTGAAAAATAACTTAAAACCTGGAGCGTAACTTGTGCGTGTTAGTAGCTAGCCGCCATGACACATATCAATATTAATACTATCAAAATTCACTGAGTGTCAAGCTATATTCAAGATTTTGAGAAAACACTTAAAATAGTGAATGGTGATTTCTCACTTTCGTTAACACATGGTCAACAGATGTGCTCTACGCGAACATTATTGTCTAGTAAGTCCGTCGCCGTGGCGTAGTCAGTAGAGTCCCTACCTTTCACTCCGGCGACCCGGGTTCGATTCCTGGCGGGGTAGGGGATTTTAAATCTCCACCCTGGGTCTGGGTGTGTGTGCCCTTTCCTTGTGTATATGCGTGAGGATAAAATAAACTTAACAAAACAGGTAAAAAAATGTCCGTCGCCGTGGCGTAGTTGGTAGAGACACTACCTTCCACTCCTGCGACCCGGGTTCGATTCCTGACGGGGTAGGGGATTTTAAATCTCCGCCTTGGGTCTGGGTGTGTGTGTGTCTTGTCCTTGTGTCTATGTGAGAACTAAAGAAAGTTAACAAACAGGTAAAACAAAAAATAAAAAAGTAAAAGAAGAAGGAAAACCAGTATAAGCGAAAAAAAAAGTACGCAGCGGATACGGGTTTGATTCTCTTTCGGTATATGTTTCTAAATGAGGATTTTTTAGGTTTTACCTCAATTCTAGTACAAATGTTGCAAACATTGGAGGACCAAATAGTCTCCGAACTCTGTTTGCCCGTCATGCCTAGGTAATCATTCGTAACATATTCGTCTTGTTTTAGAATAATATTATATAAGTAAATAGTGTTTCTCGTCTTAAGTGTTCCCATTGTCTGGGACGTGGCCTCATGAACTAGCTGATCATTCATACAGAGAGATTATCCGTGCCGTTGTGGGATCGAAAGTAGTGTATGTGGTCATGAGTTAAAATTCTCTCCCATTACGTCGTCTCTTATCCCTGTAAGGCTCGGTATGTGTCGGATAAGTACCTACACAAAGGGAGATATTGAACAAGAATATTAAGAACATTTATTACATAGATTATATTAATGCTAATTTATATTCTCTTTATTATCAATAACGACCAACAATATATATAGGGTGTCCCATTTATATTGACCACTCAAAATGTCTTTGTACATAAGTACAAAAATAAAAAATTGTTTTATACAAAAATTGTTCAAAAGTAATATTGATGGTTAATGGTTAGTGAAATTAGTATCTTAATTTATTAACAAGTTACGAATAATAACTATGTTTTCTTTAATGGTACCATGTATTTTCCTTCATTCTCTTAATCAAGCAATCCAAGACCTCTCCAAAATGTATCAAAATGTATAGATAGATCTTCGGTTGTTTAATGTCTTTGACATCGTCCGATTCCCAATCGCCAATTTTGTCGGTCCATCCAATCTCCTGGTTGTAGATGTTTCTCCTTCACGTATAAATATATTCCCTGACTCCAGGAGGGTTTAGGTCTTCCTCTGCCTCGTCTTCCCTCAGCTTTGCATTCCAAACAGATTTTGGTAGCCGTTCCTCTTCCATTCGCTAGACATGTCCGTACCATCTTAACTGCTGAGTTTTAATAGAATCTAAAATGGTGTCTTCAATCCTCATTTTCTCCCTTATAACTCAGTTCCTAATTTTTTCCCTCCTTGAAATTCTTGCTGCCCTTCGTATAAAATCCATTTCGTTGCCAAAATATTTGTTTTGTTGTTATGGCCATTATCACAGTGTATCATTGTAATAAATAGGACTCTATTAATGGAAATATCGATTGGTCGTGGAGGGAAGTCTGTTTGCCTGCTCGAAATCTTGTTCTTAGCCCATTGGACTTGTTTCTCTTGAGAGTTAATAAATATATTGTCAATCGGGATATTCCGACATCTCCAGAGAATATGCAGGACCGTATTGTGCATGTTTGTAAATCAATTCAACACGTAACAGTGGAGACATCAATCTCCTCATTAATTCGGTGATTTTACATGTGTATCACTGAAAATGATCATGATTTTGAGCACTTAACGTAAATGTTATAACTAACTAACTCGGCACTATCGAACCCGTAGGACCATGGCCGCGCGGACATAAACTCTTGATATATCCCTATCCTGAGCTAATGTTTTCCAATCATTCCCTGTATAATTTACTTCCCTCAAATCATGGTTAGTATTATTCTCCCATCTCATTCTTGGTCTACTAACTAGGCGTTTTTCCTCTGGTTTTCCTACAACAAACTTCCATGCACGCCTTTCATTACCCATTTGTGCCACATGTCCTGCACATCGCAATGTACGAGACTTATCTGTTCACATTATATGTGGCTCCATATAAAGACTATGTTATGGAAGTCTTCTTCATTCACCTCTCTATTCATCCCTCTTTGGTCCAAAAATTTTCCTATGAACTTTATATCCTAGAGTTTATAATTCAAATGGGTAGCACTGTAATATAGTAGAAATAATATATCTTTTATTTTTCCTTAAACGAAGTTCTTTCTATTAAAATGGCACATTATAATACATTTGTGAACAGATCATGGAGTACTTAATTGATGCATCCAAGAAAAAATACAAAGTGGCATTGAAGATAACAAAATTAGTATTCGTATCTCGTTAATAAATAACGCCATAAAGTTCAATAACTATTAGTAATATTTCCCCTGTTGTATAAAACAATTTTTCATTTTGTACTTACGTACAAATATATTTCGGATGGTCAAGATAAACGGGACATTCTGTATTGAAGAAAAAATAATGGTTTGAATATGTACAAATGTAGGCCTACTGTATACCCTCTGACTTCGTTACGTAATATTAAATTTTTGCTGAACATACTATAGAACGAATTTCAGTGCTTTGGAATTGAGTGTTGCGTGATTAACTGAGATCAACTTAGTAAATTAAATTTCGATCCTGCACTGAAATTGGGTTTGTCAAGTTTTACCAAAGTTCCCCCATGACTGCAAATCGCTAGGTTAACTTATACGCAATCTGATATTGTTATCTTTAATCTGATCAAGTAGTACATCCATTTAACTGTAAATAATGCACTATTATTTCCAGCAGTCATATATTTGTGGAATGGAGACATACATAATTAGGATTGATCACTATGAACAATTGACATAAAGCAACACGAAACTTATGATTATTCGTTATTCTATGTTTTGATATTTGTGATTGTTTTGTTTTTACGAGTTTTACTTCCTGTCTAGGGGTGAGATTAAAGATTTTCGTGCCATGATATTCTACACGCCATTATTACAAAGGGATGGTATTATAAATTAAACAAACAAATTATATATATATATATATATATATATATATATGTATATATACAAACAAAAATGAAACTTGTTTTGTCTCAGGAAGGAAAATATGTGATTCTGATAGTATTTTTTCTCCTGGATACAAATGTGATATCGGTTTTTCTCCATCACTCAAGGTTTGCGAGATACAGGAATTTTTAATTTCAAACACTTTAATATTCTCCACATTCGTAACTACATAATATTCGAACATTCGGACTCACCTAGAAAGTAAGAAATGACGATTTTCTGCTATATTTCGCCTGTGGCGAATCCCTCTTGATGGTCCAACAATAATCGGCCAGCATATTAGGACACCATTTGCCTTGATATCTCTCTTCCATAGCTGAAACCATTTGAGTTAGCTCATTTGGTTTGATTTTACAATGGACAAATGGACGAAAATAGTTTATAAAAATAATTATTTAAATTCATTAATTGAAATTGAAAAAACTGTTGGTAATGGAGAAATTCCGAATACATATTTGAAAACACGATAAAAATTGCATCAAGTACAACTATTGGTACTCATGAGACAATCATATTGACCAGTGTTATTTCTTATTTTTTATTACGTGGCTATTATATGCCACCATGCCACCTGTGAATATTCGACTGGAGAAAAAGTAACTGCTAGCGTCATATCGGCCAATGTGATAACACATTTTCCCGCTAGAGCCAATTACCAACGTGTTTATACACATATAAAGAAATTTTATCTGAGGATCCCACCTACATTAATGGGCAAGTTAGAGTGAGAAAGTGGACCAGTTAGTGTACATCCAGAACAGTTCAGTGTTCATTTAATTATTAGCGAGTTTTTGTGGTAAGTTGGCTACACTGTCTGATCAATGGCTACTACAAATATTACATTGTAGTTGTGCTGATTTAAGGTTACTTTGTGCTCAACTTCCCACTTAATTTTAAAGCATTTCTCACGTTTTTGGAGAAAAAATCATCCCATACAGAGAGGAATTCCCAACTTACTTCCGGGCTAGCGGGAAAATCGAGTTTATGACTCATAGTGACCCTTGCAGTTGCGCTTCTCCGCTAGTCCGGCCGTAGGTCGGGAGATCCTCCCTGTATATTTCCCTCAGGGACTTATTCACATTCTTCAACAATACATTTTATTATTTTCTTCTTTATCTGAATGTATGTAGGTGGATTGGTGACATAGAATCCTCTCCCTACTTTTTTTATGATTTTTACCCCGTGGGTCTTATAAGTCAGTGTCCTAGGCAGTTACCTATAGGAAGGGAGCAGAAAATTTATATCAGCAATCAACAAGTCTCTTTTTGTATCAGTGTTTAAAAGGAAGATAGGACCACTACCCAAGACAGCACTGGAAATCGTAATAAAAGGAGACACACTCAGAACCCACATGATATTAACATTTCCTATGCCGCACTGTTTGAATAAGCCTTCAGCATCTCCAGCTTAAAAATAACGAAAACAAAATTAAAGCAAAACCGTCGAAGGACTTAAGTGAAAATAACTCTTATTTTACCAGTATTAAATCGACTCTTTCTAGAAGTATTACCTGTTTACTAAAAACTTGATTGACCTTGAGAATTTCAATTTTTGTTAAATAAAAAACTTTCAATGCTCTAGGGACATTTTTTTTTAATCGAGCTATTAAATAAATACAATGCGGATTCTGTGGTTGTAAAAAACATATTTGTTAAATTGGAGACCAGCTGCCATATTTGTTCCATGTTGCGATTTCGGAATCCCACAGTTTTGCTTTATAAAGAGGTTTCTGGAATGGAGAAAATAATGAAACTAAATTATGACATCACACAAATAATAAAAGTCAATGCAACAGCGGACTAAGCTCTCAAACACAAAAACAATTGAGATTAAAACTGAAATAAAGCTTATATCGAACATTTAAACTTAACTCACGGATTCTTGTTCAAATTTCTGAGACACGATGTGAGGCTCAGATTCTACTTATAATATGGCTACAAAGTATAGAATATTTAGACAGTTATTTTCTTTATTTGCACGGAATTCCTCAAACGTTAGTTGGACTTGTTCAAAATGTGTCTAACTGGCACAATAAATAGTGTTTACGACACATATCCAGACACAGTGTGAATATTTAAATTACAACAACTCGCGCTGGAATCGAACCCGAGTCGATAGAATGGAAGGAAGGAACTCTACCGACTACGCCACGACCACGCACTCTGTTCCTATATTCTGATAATGTTGTAATATTGTGTAATTCATCCATCCATAGTAATTCTGCCCGAAGGCTGGTCCTTCACTGCAATCAGAGCATTTTCATGCTATGCTTGCAGCTTTACTAGGGAATTGTAGGTGTGGTAGCTTACCGTTGCTTTTCACACCGTGAAGTATGATGATGGTGATGATGATAATGAGAAGGATGATGATGGTGATGATGATAATGATAAGGATGATGGTGATGATGGCCATATGATTTCGGGGACCGTTTGGGCCTTAAAGTTTTCCTGACATTTGTCTTACAAGTGAGGAAAAACCCCGATAAAAACCTCACCCAGAAAAAACTGCCCCGACCGGGGATCGAACCGGGCCCGCTGCGTGACAAGGCAGCACGCTACCTCGAGACCACAGCGGTGGACTATTGTGTAATAATGACGAAATACTAAAAACCAACGCACACATTCTATTAAATAAGTCTGAAAACTTTAGATGGTCCTGTTCGATAATGCAATTGAGTTAGTTATTTGGAGGGGATACAGTACGTATCACTACCAAATCTCCCTGGTACTTCAACCAAAAATATGGCTATAAGATTATCTAGTGTTTTCCTTTTATATTTACTTCTAGTTTTCTTTTTACATTTGACGTAACACCAGGATATTTCATTTATTTTCCACCTTATCCTGTCATCTTGTACTAGCTCTCCCTCTTCGTATAATAGTTTTTTTAATAAATAATCTCCTAGCACCTGATTATGTGTGTATTTTATTCTTATCTAATAAGGTTAACAAATATTTTTCCGCTGTACAGTTAGCATATTCATCCAGATAAAAATACCAAATCCTATGCTCCCTGCAGTTTGAGTGTTTCCATTTATTTCCCCGTTAAACCGTAGTAAAATTATTTTACACAGTAAAGGGTCAGTTTTACCAACAGAGGTAACTGTATTACGCCAGTTTCATCCATATATTATACATAGCTTAAACTGGCGATATACAGTTACCTCTGTTGATTAAACCGACCCTAAATCACAAGCATGTGTTTTTGTACGTAATGTGCCATATTAGTTTATCGATGTGACACACATTTATAAACTGCCCCCTATATCTTATGTGCTGCTCATTGTGTTAATAATTTATATTCTTCTTTCCGTAGCTTGCATTTATTTTTCTCGGCTGTATCTCTTCATGAACTGCCTATATGAATTTCAGAAAATTTTACATTTTTATTATATTTATAATATAATGAATTCGAATGTAATATTTTTTCTACATAACTCATAACGGGAGTACAGGTTGTTCCAAAATGATGTACGGGGTTTCAAAGTTATTTAAATTCCCATATATTATATTATATTATATATGTTGTATTGTATTGTATTGTACTGTATTGTATTGCATTGCATTGCATTGCATTGCATTGCCTTGTATTGTATTGTATTGTATTGCATTGCATTGCCTTGTATTGTATTGTATTGTATTGCATTGTATTGTATTGCATTGTGTTGTATATGTTGCGTTGCGTTGCATTGCATTGTATTATATATAAAGAACAAATGTTACATTGGATTAAGAGAAACTTTCGGGTTTTCATAAGATAATTTATAAGTGTTCTATGTGAGCACCTTTCGTCAAAAGGCACACATCTAGCCGATAGTCGAATTCCTCCCAAACCTTGGTCAGCATATATGGAATAATGGATTCAACAGGGGCAACAGTCCTTCTTCTCAAGTCTGGAAGGTGGACGGGAAGTGGTGGTAGTTACACATAGTCCTTCACATACCCCCACAGGAAGAAATCACAAGGTGTGAGATCGGGAGACCGTGGAGGGTATGGGAATGAATCATGTCATCCGGACCGACTCGTCATTTGATGTTCATGGACGTCCTGAACTTTTCCTTTTACAGGTACGTCTTGTTTTTTCTAACTGTTTATACCATCGACGGATAATTTTATCTGCCGGAGGATCAATTCCAAATTGCAGTAGGAAAGGCTCACTGCACTGCAATAATGGAACCAGACCTCGCAAATCGCAACACCCAGAGTGACTTCTGTACAAGAATCGCCATTTTCACAAATTTAACGCTGACGACGTAATAATGACAAGAAACAAATTACTGCATACAAGATATGAAACTTTCACAGATTTTTTTCATTATATCAGATAATCACGCATACAATTTCGTTTGTGAAGCTGTACCAACTATTTAGAACCCCGTACTTCATTTTTGAACTCGGTGTATGAAACAAATAGAAACTGTTATAAACATGACACAAAAACATGCTAAATTATTATAAATATTTCACAGTTTAGTAGGCAAATTAGAAAATAAATAACTCCACGGGTATCATTTCCACAACAGAAAGTGCTCAGTTTTGCCACTGTTAGATTTCCTCTTTATTCTTGGCTAACTGTTAGGAAAACGTATCTAGTTCTTGACAATTCTGGTGACGGGCATAGAAGACGCGCTCGGACAGGGAGAATGGATAAAAATGTGTTTGTGTATGTGTGTGCATAAATTTTGGTGGCTGTGCACACCCGTCTATTAACTTACCCAGTGACTCCAAAATAAACAGCTGAAGAACTGGAAATGTCTCCAGCGTTACTAAAATTAGAAATTAGTACTGTAATAATAATAATAATAATAATAATAATACAAATAATAATAATACAAATAATAATAATAATAATAATAATAATAATAACAATAATAATAATCTCGATAAGAAAAGAAATGAAGATATAAGAAAGGAACTAAATATTTTCAAACTTACAGACCGATTAATTAAATATAGGAACGACTGGAAAGAACATATTAATAGAATGCCAGAAGGAAGATTTCCAAAATTAGTGCTAAACTATAAATCGCACGGAAGGAGAAATGTTGGACGCCCACATAGAGTATGGTCTGAACAATTTTAACAATTCTAGCTTTCATGAAACCGGAACGAGCCAACAAACTGAATCCCTGAATGAGTAAATAATAATAATAATAATAATAATAATAATAATAATAATAATAATAATAATAATAATAATAATAATAATAATAATAATAATAGTAATAATAATAATAATAATACATTCAAATCAATTTGAATGACAGCATTACTTCTGCGCAGTTGTGGGAACATCTAGCTACTGCCTTCCCATTCCGAATCTGTTGCTCTTCTTACGTCATGTCACACGGCTATGAGAGCAAAGAAACTAGTGTTCGCTCCTTCGAGCAACGAGTCGATTACGTCCGCTCTAAAGTATATCCCAATTACGGTTTACACGTGTAGGAAAGAAACAAAAATCATTTTCTAAATAAGACCTTACGGTTTTAGAGATATTTTAGAGTACAAAAAGTAATTTTGCATTTTGTTAAAGGTTTAAACATCTCTTTAAACCTGGTGATTGAATTATAGTTAAAACATATTTAGCTCAATCAGCAGTTGACATATGTTTACGGTGCAATAAGCAATTTCACATTGTAGTCGTTAATTGGTCTCTTATTTTGGGAGAGGAAAACATATTGAGTATATGAGAATAACATTCTTAGGAAAATTGTTGGACCTGAGATAGATGAACAGAGGTGAATGGAGTATATAAAAAACAGTGAACCATATGATCGTATGGGAAAATACATGTAACATGAAGAGCCAATGGTCGTAGACTGTAATGGTCAAGACATGTGGCACGAATGGGGATGTAAGAGGGACATGTGAACTCCTTGTAGACACCCAGAGGGAATGCGCCCAGAATTAGGCTAGGAATACATTGGAAGAATAATGTTAAACATGATTTCAGGGAGATAAATATACAGGTGGTGATTGCAAATATTAGCTCGGGGTACGGATGAATGGAGATATTTTATGTCCACGCGGCCATGAACCTACGAGTAAGTTAGTTGTTTATGTATATAAACGCCTTTCAAATTTTATAATTATTGTAAATTTGAAATTTCATTGATTTTTCTGACTTGAATTAAGTATATTAAATATTATTTAGGACCAATATCACAGAGGACTAAAATTTACAAATAGTTCTAGTACAACACCTTCGCAACCTTTCTTGTGTCGTGAGATTTTTTTAAAATATTAATGTAAGTACCTTTTTACATGTCTCCCTTTTAAAACGGATTTTTTTTTTTAAAAACTTCATTAATTGGTTGAAATCACGTAGGCCTTTCAAAACTTGTTTCATCTTCGGCATGTTTTTTTGTACTGATGTTAGCGTATATATTGTATAATGGGTTCAGGTCTGTGGGTTCGTTTAGCATGTTTATATTCTTTGTCTCTGAACCAATTATAGGCTACAATTTATAAGCCATCATCAGTATCAAATGATAAACCGAAGATGAAACATGTTTCAAAAGGCCTACATGCGTTTAACTAATTAATGAAGTTTTTTAAAACAATAATTAATTTTAATTCAGGAAGAATGATATAAAAAGGTACTTGTATTAATATTTTGAAAAATAATTATAATACATAAACTCAGTTGTGATTACAATGAATTTTAGAAATATTGATGAGAAAGTTTGTAGGGTAAATAATTTTGATTGCTCTGTAATCTTGGTTAATGAAAGAGAAAAATATTCTGAAACAAGCATATTATGCATTCGTCGCGACAGTAATATTAAAACAATATAATTGTTCCGTGACTGTTTTTCTCCTAATCGGGTATTCAATTCAAATACATTTCATAAGTCATGATTATAAATTATGAAACACCTGTTTTAGGCGCTAAATTGAAAGCCTGCAAAGAGTGGAAACAAACTGTAAGGACATTTTTCCAGTGATTGTTCAGGGGTTGCTAAGTGATATAATGTATCAGTGGTCTGCGATAGCGTACCATTGTTCTTGATATGTCTGGTTGGCCATCATATTGTGCGTATGACTAAGTATGTGATTGATTGACAGTTTTTTTTTTTTTTTTTGCTTCTGAAGAACGTTTTTGTTGTCTGATCCCAAGTAATTACGACAGAATTTTGGCATCATCCCTATATCATATCTTGTAGTATGAAATACTTTTGGACATTGAAAGAAAAAAGTCAGTATGATTTAGAAATGTTATTCTGATACTTAAATTTCACACACTATAAGTTAGTCCTGATAAATTAAAAATTTAAAGTAATTAGGTATTAACCACCGCTTACAAGTATAACAGTTGTAAAGTATCAAAATAACAAAACAATACACATTCATTCTTACATAGTTCCCTGCCTATGACTCGGTTTTGAGCCCAATATTTTTCAACATTCTTTCATTTCTGTTCGTGACTGGATACGATGTGTATTATTTTTTTTTATTTCCTGGCATTTCTTTCATACACCTTTGCGTTCACCTACAACTGCATTTCTTCTTAACTGGTGACCCAGCCATTTTTTATAATTTCCATTATTATTATTATTATTATTATTATTATTATTATTATTATTATTATTATTATTATTATTCTGTAGTTCCTGTACTAGGGAACTGTCAGTAATTACATATCGAAACCTACCCTAAAATTTCCTTAGAGAAGCGTTGTAATGTACCAAGGCTATTTACAAAAATATATATGTATCTGCCACTTTTAACTGCAAGGCATTAAAATGTAGGCTCTTATGAGCCTGTAATAATAATAATAATAATAATAATAATAATAATAATAATAATAATAATAATAATAATAATAATTGGAGTAAGCGATTAGACGCTCGCCTCTCCCCGCTGGGCTCCCGAGATCCGAGTCTCGATCACTCCATGTGGGTTTCTTGGTGGGCGAACCGGTTCATGGGTAGGTTTCTTTCGGGGTTTCTCCCGTTTTCCCCTGACACAATTTCATTACATCATTTCTCCGTACTCATCCATTTCGTTCATCTGCCCTTGTGATTATGCGTCAGGCGTGGTCGGCAGGCACCCTTGTCATTCACAGACCTCTATATAGGAGCTCCATCTCATCTCATCCCTCGACCGACCCTGAGTTGGACACGGATTGAGGATATTTATTATTATTATTAATAATAATAATAATAATAATAATAATAATAATAATAATAATAATATTATTATTATTGTTAGAGATGAATGGAGGTAAATTATAAAGCGAAATTGAAGACAAATCATTGGTGCTGGAAAAATGTATCAACATTGTTAAAACTGGAAATATATATATATATATATATATATAAATTATTATTAGGTCTATTATTATTATTATCATTATTATTAATATTATTATTAATATTATTATTATTATTATTATTATTAAATAATCAGGCAGCGCATTTTCATTCCCGAACGTAGAGGGGATCGAATAGTTTCTCCTGTGGTCATTTATTACGTCAGTTGTATATATAAGCAGTTTACAACTGCTAATACAGTAGATACGCACAAACCTGCCATAAGCATGGTAAATACATATGCTTAATTATCAACATTGTTTATATAAAATACCAAGTTATCCATGACTATTTAACTCATGCCCCAAATGGGACTCAATGGCCAATCACGTTTCAATGATTTCTGTTTTACAACCAATCAGAGTCGTGTTTCACGAAATATTTATCAGTGTTATAATTACCATATTAAAGAAGGCTCCTCCTTTTCAATATTCTGAACAGGTCTGACCATTATTTTTGCAGTGACTGAGCCTGTGAGATATACGGCTACCAGATTGTATATATAGTGCATGAATGTCAACACATGCCGCATGCGGGAGTTAATATAAAAGCATTATACCACCAAAAAAAGAAACCACTGTTTGCACTTTCTTAAATGTATTTTTTCCTAGGTAACAATCCAGAAAGATATAATTGTCATATTTACATCATACGACATCAGAAATGAATTAATATACAGTTTGGTGTGTTTCATTTTTTCTCCACTAGAGAGTATTTCTTACAATATTGCGTTCCTTTGGCAATAAATAGTATGATCTGGTTGCAGTGATAAACAAAAGAAGCAGATGAAGCGTACCTATTGCTTCTCATTTGTTTTCAAACAACGCCGTTTACATTAAATATATAACTATTTTAAAATAACTATAGTTAAATAATGATTTGTGAGTAAACAGCTTAATTTTATTCGTTAAATAGTCCTAACAAATGCCACTCTTGATTTCCAAATTCTCTAGATAAATTGGAAATCACTCGTGGCATTACTTATGATTATTATGTACCAAACTATACCTATGGTAGCGTCCTGACGTAAACATTCAGTGACACAGTTTGAACCCTGAAACCTCCAGCTATATTAATCGATAAATTTCCTAACTTGTATCGGAATGAATATGCGCTGCCTAATAATAATAAATTAGAGAATATGAGTTCTTTATACGAGGAGCGAGTGAAAAAAAAATTGAGATTTCCCCGTAATTTCCGTTGGTAACGCCATTGTCAGCGTGCGAAACTAGATTATCTCTAGGTTATGAATGATGTGTCGCCAAACGGCTCCCACTATACTGGTATAAACGTTTCACTAAATAGATTATACATTCCCTTCAACCATTACAATAACGACGTGATACGGTTTAATCAGACTAAGTAGAAAATTATAAACAAATATTTGATCACCCGGTATAAAAGCACTCAACCTACATGCTTAGAAATAGGCCTACCTCTGAATGTTTACCTTTCGAGTTGGTCTCACTCGTTATAGCTATCTCTGAAATATGAATTATGACGTACGACAGGTTGAATATTTCGTTACCAATTGCTTTGCAGTTCAGTAGCTGTTCTCTTAGCAAATATTTCATTATAGATTTGCCCACTCCAAGAATCAAAGCAACGGTAAAGTGTTTTTGAAATGAATACGCCTTTGAAGCATCGTTTGAAGTGGTTTCGTGTGAGTTTCCAGATGTCCTGTTATCAACAGCGATAATAAAAAAAAGTTTAGATTTCTATTGCTTATTGTATTCCAGGTCGAACTCGCTTCTCTTTCTTCAAAACGAATATATATTCTAGTCACTTGATATAATAGAATTAATTGTCGACAGAGAGGGAATCCATGTAAATTTTATTTCAAGTAAAGATACAAAAATACTAATTATTTAATTGCACTAGGGGTTTATAATAATAATAATAATAGGCCTAATAATAATAATAATAATAATAATCGTCATCATCATCATCATAGTACATTCACGAATTTAGGCCATTTGTCGACCTGTTTCGGCCTCAAGAGAAACACCATCCAAAATTCTTTTGAGTGGACGTCCTGGTCTTCTTCTTCCTGTTAATCTTAACATTTTTTTGGTGTTCTGTGATCTTCCATTCGATGAACATGTTGCATCCATCTTGACTTATAATCAGAAATTTTGTTTTCTGAAGGTTCCATGTGTAATTCTTCTAAGATGTCTTCATTTCTTCGTGATCTAACTGTGTGTATCCTGCAGTCCTCCGAAGGTATCTCATTTCAGCAGATCTAAGTCTCTGTATATCCTACTGTTTCAACTTCCATAATACTAATAATAGTAATAATAATAATATTAATAATAATAGTAAAAATATTAAAAATGGTAATTAATAATAATAATTACTATTATTATTGTAATAATAATAATAATAATAAATAATTATTTATTATGAATTTCTCTACAATACAGTAGTTTTCCTACAACCCACTGCATATTTTACTCCTCCATAAATCCCTACTCTCAGCATCACTCTCTGTTAATCCTGTCGACACCATACTCCTATGCATTCTTTGAATACACTGTTGTTTCAGTCTCCCCTTTCTTCTGTTACCCTCCGCTCCAAAATTTAATATCACTTAGGCATCCTGTCATCTGACATCCTTTTAACGTGGCCAAACCATTTCAGTCTTCATTCGTCAATGATTTGTAGAACATATTTTTTACATGCATTATTTCTCTGATTTTAGTATTTATAATTTTGTTTCTTCTCGAATTTCAAGAAACTCTCCTCCAAATGTCCATCTCTGAAACCAATAATAATAATTTATGATGATTATGATGATGATAATAATAATAATAATAGCAGTAATAATAATAATAGTAAATTATCCCATAACTTGCATAATTCAAACACTTCACTGATCCCCTTCAAAGGCCAAAAGCATTGAATTCATATCTCATATAAACAGTTCCATAACTTAAGTCAGAATATTATCGTCACACCTTCGGTTAGAACTTCCTAATGACCATTTCTGAAAGCGTTTAAAAATCGTAGGATTTTTTCTATTATCCGTTGGAGCTATATGTATCTTTTCATTTCACACTCTCAGACATAATGACCCGGAAAATATTATGATTACCTCACTAGATCTATCGAACACAGAGGTTCATGTTCGCGCCGGCATTAGCTCTCCGTACACTCCTATCCTGTGTTAATATTTTCCAATCATGCCCTATATAATTTACCTCCCTCAAATCGTAGTTAATATTATTCTCCCTGCTCATTTTTGGCCTATGTACTGGATTATTTCTCTCTGGTTTCCCTTCAAGTTTCCATGCCCCTCTCTCATTCTGCATTCGTGCCACATCTCTACCCACGAAAATATTATGACAAAGATAACCGCGTTCCTCTGTGTGAATTTTTTTTTCCATTCTTTATTTTCATCTTTTATGGCAATGAATATTCTTCTTCTAATTCTATTGTTTATACGCCCATATAATACCACAAGATTATAATTCTTAAGTGCATGCAGGTATAGGAATGGGTCATATTTAGGGATGTCTCCTAGTTTGATGACGTTTCCTAATTTTGGGGAAGTTCTGTCATACAGTGAAATGAATGTAAACCACCTCTGAGCATTCTTCCCGCAACCTAAGAGCACAATTTATCCTTACGAGCCAGATTCTCAAGCTATAAAGACGTACATTGTTTCCTCTGTAACTTTGAAAAGTTAGTGAAACTGAAAACTCAGACAATTTTAAACTAAATGCCATTTTTAATATTCTTTTAATATTAGCATTACGAAGTATAAGGTATGGCGTATCAAATGACTTACCTTGCTTTTGTTCTGAATTCACACTAAAGCTTGATTAAATTACTATACCTGGGAATATGAAGGATCACAAATTGTGGTGTTGTTAGTTTCCTGATTCGGGTCTCCTCATATTATGAGCTATATTTCTATATTATTAAACATTATAGTCTCCATTGAAGTTAAACCACGATTTTAACGAATTAGACAGTTACTCATAAATCTCATTGCTATTAAATGGTTATGTTTAATGTAGTCTTCTATGAATAGGCTTTAAGGAATTAATTGTTCAAACTTGTATGTTACGAAGATAATGATTAATTATACCCCTAATAAATAATAATTAAAAAAACTAAAACGACACGCTTTATTAGAAAACCGAACTAGAAAATGAAAAATAATTTTATTTTCCAACATGCTTGGAATAAAATTAAAGTGGTCAACAAAAAATTCATCTCCAACACATCTAGAATAAAACTAGAGTTATCTACATAAATAATACTTTTATCATCAAAAGCGTGGGTTGCTCTATATTAATTAATCTATTTGATAATAAACAGATATTGGTAAAAGTAAAGTCTCTAAGAAGAAAACGTAAAACCGTAAAAAGCACCCCACGCTTTTGATGGTATTTTTTATAAATAATTCTAGTTTTATTGTAGATGAGTTGGAGAATATTTTTTGTTGGCCACTTTAATTTTATCCCAAGCTAACACAACACAATCTAACACATTTAACTATCTCGGATACCAAGTTGCATACGAAGAGGAAAAAGATTTTAGTCAAAAAAAAATTAAAATTTAACAGAGTAATAGGAATTATAAATAATATTTTGAAGCCAAACATAGTACAGCAACACACTCGAACTAGAATTTGTAAAACACTGGCCAGACCCATATTATATTACGGCATTGAGGCCTGGACAATTCGCAGTGTAGATGAACAAAGACTAACTGCGACAGAAATGAAATTTATGAGACGTACTGCAGGCTACTCAAGAACAGACTATAAAAGGAATTCTGAGATTCTCAGATAATTATAAACAGAATCAGTCACGGAATATGTACAAAATTACAGAAACAACTGGAAATCTCACGTAAGAAGAATGAGCAGGACATGAATACCACGTCAAATCTTGAATTACCAGCCACCAGACAAGAGAACATTCGGCAGACCCTTCAAACGTTGGATTGAGATCCTAACAGACCACTGGGTCTATCATATGAAAGGAAGAAGAAGAAGAAGAAGAAGAATATATATATTTCAGTTTAAAAATTAACCATAGTTGATAATATCCATAAATAAGAAATTAAATAATTTTCTAATAGGAATCTTATAGTGATGTTCTTGTCCGCAAATTTTTCTCAAGCTATAATATTTTATAGATACGTACAGTAAAATATTATTTAAAATTAAGATATAAAATTATGGAATATTCACCTGAAAGGCCCGTCTCCTCAACTTAATTAATTATTTAACTGTAGCGCTTTCGGGACTTGTCCTATCATCGGCAGGATTCAAAACTGGTGTTTCACTGAAGATCTGGTAGACGGGGTTACATGTATTGGGTTCGTTTTCGTTTATCAGATTGTCGTTGTTGTGAGATGCTTGCATGATTTTCATCTCTTCGAGTACGTTTAACTTCGCTGGATTATTTTCTCTCTGCATTACTGTTAGAGTGTTTGCAATATTTAACATGCGATGTCCTTCATGGATAACGTGTTTTGCATAGCTTGATTTTCCTTCTGCGTTGATTTAAAACACATTTTCGAGACTTCATTCACGCAGAAGGAAAATCCAGCTATGCAAAACACGTTATCCATGAAGGACATCGCATCTTAAATATTGAAAACACCCTAACAGTAATGCACAGAGAAAATAATCCAGCGAAGATAAAGGTACTCGAAGAGATGGAAATCATGAAAGCAGCTCACAACAACGACAATCTGATAAACGAAAACGAACCCAATACATTTAACCCCCTCTACCAGATCTTTAGTGAAACACCAGTTTTGAATCCTGCCGATGATGGGACAAGTCCCGAAAGCGCTACAGTTAAATAATTAATTAAGTTGAGGAGACGGACCTTTCAGGTGAATATTCTATAATTTTATATTTTAATTTTGAATAATGCCTCAACGGAACACATCATGAATCTTATAAAAGTTGAAAATGTTATTTGTGTGAATTTAAAATAATTTGATTCTATAAGAGTTGTATAATGCCACTTTACCACAAACAACGGGAATGTACAAAATGAACGATTAAAAAAAGAAAGCTGGAACAAATTTTAAACTAAACATCTTTTTACAGAACACCCTCTGTTACAGGTTTCTACGATGAACTTATTTGCTGTTAGGTAGACAAGTTTGAAAGAGATTGAGTGTACGGCACACTCTGTCTACCCTGGAGCCCAAGTTTGTTGAAATCTCTTGATAGCTTGGCACATTTTGGTAACCGGCTTCACTTCTGCGAAATAGAGTAATCAAGATATGTTGATGCAATTAGGATGTAGCTACCGAGGCCCTCCCATTCTCCAGATTTACTTAGTCGTGACGTCTGAATCCGATGTTAACTTCTGGGTGGCCGTCTCTCTCAGCGCAAAAATATTACAAACTTAAATTTGAGACATGTTCAAGCATTCTATTTACAGTTTTGTTATTACATGGCATATTTATGTTTTAATCTACCTAGCGCGTAATCATTATGATTGGATGGCAAGGATACCAGCAGTATCTTAAAGCTTGTCCATGACTCCAACACGGTGGTCCCTTCTTGTGTTTTTCAATTAGCGGCTCGCAGTCCTCCTTTGGAGGTCCTTTTGAAATACATTTTACTTCTTGGTTATTTAAATAGACAGTTCAATGAACTACGGGAACTTACTAAACCAACCCGTGATATGCCAAATATAGCCTTGGTAGACATACTCCTAGCGACCCAAACACAACTCTGGAACTGTGAACTGAAAAAGTGTAAGTATGTTAAAAATGACAGATTGGAGACATTTGATGGATTATTCAGGGGTTGCCACACACTTGGCACTTTTAAGTTACGCATTTACAGTTACCTGTTCTCTCTCTAATAATTACTTTTTATTATTTATTTAAATGTGTACTATATCATTAATGATTTTTCTCGTTTTTTACATATCTTGTATATATTATATTTAATTCGTTAAAACTAGAGTAAATCAAAATACATTATAAATAATAATTGTATTTATTAATTAAATAAAAATAAAACGTAGTTTTATTTGATTTTCATATTTATTATATAATTCAGTGACAGCTGTTTCGGTACATTGTACCTTCTTAAGACATGTTAACAAATTTTGAAATGTGTTATAACTGATCTAAGCAACAATACAACAATATTTATTTCAATTTTTAAATTTAACAAAGGGGATTCATTCAAATCAAGTTCAGAATCAGCTGTCACTGAATTATATGATAAATATGAAAATCAAATAAAACTACGTTTTAATTTTATTTAATTGATAAATATGGATTTTCATCAAGTAAACACATACTCAATTGATTAAATAATTGTATTGTATATAACTTATAACATGTAATCGTTTATGTTTATTGTAATTTAGATGTAAGACTATTGATTTGAATGAATCCCCTTTGTTAAATTAAAAAAATTAAATAAATATTGTTGTATTGTTGCTTAGATCAGTTGGAACACATTTCATAATTTGTTAACATGTCTGAAGAAGGTACAGTGTACCGAAACAGCTGTCACTGAATTGTATAATAAATATGAAAATCAAATAAAACTACGTTTTATTTCTATTTAATTAATAAATATGAATTTTCATCAAGTAAACACCAACTCAATTGATTCAATAATTGTATTGTATATATAACATGTGTCCACCGCTATGGTCTCGAGGTAGCGTGCTGCCTTGTAACGCAGCGGGCCCGGGTTCGATCCCCGGTCGAGGCAGTTTTTTCTGGGTGAGGTTTTTATCGGGGTTTTTTCCTCACCTGTAAGCCAAATGTCAGGAAAACTTTAAGGCCCAAACGGTCCCCGAAATCGTATGGCCATCATCCTTATCATTATCATCCTTACCATTATCATTATCATCATCATCCTTCACCGGTGTGGAAAGCAACGGGAAGCTACCACGCCTACACAATTCCCTAGTAAAGCTGCAAGCGTAGCATGAAAATGCTATGATTGCAGTGAAGGACCTGTCTTCGGGCAGAATTACTATGGATGGATATAACATGTAATCGTTTATGTTTATTGTAATTTAGTTGTAAGACTATTTTTTGTATTTTTAATACCTGGTTGAGTGGCTGAATCTGCTAGTTAAAATAAAGTTAATATTATTATTATTATTATTATTATTATTATTATTATTATTATTATTATTATTATTATTATTAGTAGTAGTAGTAGTAGTAGTAGTAGTAGTAGTAGTAGTAGTAGTAGTAGTAGTAGTAGTAGTAGAAACTCTCCGGGCAATTTATTATTATTATTATGCCACAATTAGCACTGTCAATATGTGATTCACCTATAAATAGCTCAAGTGGTACACATAATTACAACTAGTAGTGATAAGGAAAATACATTTTATTTATCCACATTCCATATAAAATGAATTTTGTATTCTTGACTGACATCTGAACCCAGTTATCGCCTGTATTTTAATGTGCTTGTTTCACACACTCTTAATAAAGATAATTAATTCTAATTAATTTGTAGGTGGGAATAACTTTTAATATGAAAATTCAGTTGCTTGTGGATAGACATTTATATTATTCAACTACTATTAAATTTTGTACTAAAGTCGAATATGTGACAGAGCTTCGGTCTTGTGAACAGAGTTTCTGGCTTTGGATATGCGAAATGCTTTACCAGAATTAGGTATTTATATGTCTTTGCGTACATATGTCTTTATATGTAAGAAAGGGTAATGATAATAATAATAATAATAATGATGATAATAATAATAATAGAAACTCCAAGCGCGGCAAGCATAGAAGGCCCTTGGCCTACCAGCCGACTATTGCCTCACATCCACATGTGTTAATCACAGAGGTAGACGATCATCCAGCCAGTGTAGGGGTGACATGTGGTCAGCATGTCGGGTCCCCCAGCCGTTAGAGCTGGTCTTCTCAACTTGGAGTCGCTACTTATTGTAGGTACCCAAATGCCCCACGATGCTGGGTGGGCACCGGTCCCATACTGGCCGAAATTCCATGAGAAAATGTATTCACCTATGGAGACTCGAACCAGCGCAAGTCCCGTAGCTCTGCGCCAAGGCTTCTTGCCTTAATCACTCGGCTATGGCGCGGGACTATAATAATACTTAAAATTTCGAATGAAGTACAATTACATTAATATACATTAGTACACAATGCAGGCCAATAATAATAATAATAATAATAATAATAATAATAATAATAATAATAATAATTTGAGAATAAAGTACTTAGGAAAATTTTTGGACCAAGGAGAGATGAACAGACAGGTGAATGGAGAAGACTACATAACAATGAACTACATGGTTTTTATAGGAAGGCAGATATAATAAGAACAGTTAAGTCTCGTAGACTGCGGTGTGCAGGACATGTTGCACGTATGGGGAATGAAAGACTTGCGTGGAAGCTTCTTGTAGGAAAGCCAGAGGGAAAACGCCCAGTTTGTAGAACAAGAATGATGTGGGAGAATAACATTAACTATGATTTGAGGGAAGTAAGGGAAGTAGATTATGCAGGGAATGATTGGAAAACACTAGCTCAGGAAAGGGATGTATGGAGAGCTTATGTCCGTGTGGCCATGAACCTACGGGTTCGATAGTGCCAGTGAGTAAGTAAGTAAGTAATAATAATAATAATAAGAATCCATCCATCCATCCATAGTAATTCGGCCCGAATGCAGGCCCTTACTGCAAACACAGCATTTTCATGCTATGCTTGCAGCTTTACTAGGGAATTGTAGGTGTGGTAGCTTCCCGTTGCTTTCCACACCGGTGAAGGATGATGATGATGACCATATGATTTTGGGGACCGTTTGGGCCTTAAAAGTTTCCTGACATTTGTCTGTCAGGTGAGGAAAAACCCCGATAAAAACCTCACCCAGAAAAACTGCCCCGACCGGGGATCGAACCCGGCCCGCTGCGTGACAAGGCAGCCAGCATGCTACTTCGAGACCACAGCGGTGGACTATAATAATAATAATAATAATAATAATAATAATAATAATAATAATAATAATAACATTAATAATAATGTATTAAATTGGCAGACTTAAAGACATTAAGCCGTTTCCTTCCATTCAACCAAATACAAATATTTACATTCAGAAAAATTATATTAAACGTAACATAGAAAAGTATTATAAATAAGGGTAAAAAGATTTACGCACATTGAGCTGAAATCAATATAATGTAATACAGCCCTAACATATATTTGTAAAATAGGAGTTCAAATCTTGGAGACTTAATAAATAGTGAATTAATTAAATCAAGCTCTTGGAGAAATGAAAATATCAGGAACCCTCAATTCTTTTTCTGAGTTAAAAAACAAAGATATTTACATACCTGTTAAAAGAAGCTGGCGTCCAGCAGCCCCTAATATCCTGTGGTAGCGAGTTCTGGTAATGGATACGGTATAGGAATTAGAATAGTGGAAATTTCTAGGTTGGTGAATGTCAAGCTGCAGGTTCTGGTGATAATTGTGATTAGAGGAAAAGTGATGAAAGCTAGAAGAAAAGTAGCTTCAATTCGACCTGATGTATTTCTGAATACCAGGCTTACTTACTTACTCACTGGCACTATCAAACATGTAGGTTCATGGCTGCGCGGACATAAGCTATCCATACATCCCCATCCTGAGCTAATGCGTTCCAATCATTCCCTGTATAATTTACTTCCCTCAAATCATAGTTAATGTTGTTCTCCCACCTCATTCTTGGTCTACCAACTGGGCGTTTTCCCCTCTGGCTTTCCTACAAGAAGCTTCCATGCACATCTTCCATTCCCCATACGCACACCATGTCCCGCCCAACTCAGTCTACGAGACTTAACTGTTCTTATTATATCTGGCTTCCTATGAAGACCATGTAGTTCATTGTTATGTATAGTCTTCTTCATTCACCTGTCTGTTCATCTCTCTTCGGTTCAAAAATTTTTCTAAGAACTCTATTCTCAGAAACTCGTAATCTCATTTCCTTCCTTAAAATAAGAGTCCATGTTTCGCACCCATGTAATATCCCTGAATACCAGGCTATGAGCATATATTTTTATAATTTTATGGAGATATAATCAACATAATTCACAGAAGGATGAATAAATATGAGCATTTTTATGGATGTTAAACATATCCAATACGCATATTATAATTTCCTTATATTTTAAAAGTTAATCTATTTTAAGATTTACCAATAAGATGTCACAATAGTAAAATTGTTTCACTATAAATGTTTGCATAAGAATAATTTTGGGATGAAGATTAAATACAGTAATGTAATAAAATTCATCATCATCATCATAGTACATTCACGAATTTAGGCCATTTGTTGACCTGTTTCGGCCTCAAGAGAAACACCATCCAGAAGTCTTTTGAGTGGACGTCCTGGTCTTCTTCTTCCTGCAGGTTGATATCTTAACATTAGTTTGGGTATTCTGTGATCTTCCATTCGATGAACATGTTGTATCCATCTTGACTTATAATCAGAAATTTTGTTTTCTAAAGATTCCATGTGTAATTCTTCTAAGATGTCTTCATTTTTTTTTGTGATCTAGTAGTGTGTATCCTGCAGTCCTCCGAAGATATCTCATTTTAGCAGATCTAAGTCTCTGTATATCCTTCTGTTTTCAAAGTCCGTACTTCGCTACCATACAAAAGAGTTGGAAGAGCCAGTGTTTTATACACTTTCAGTCTTGAATGCTTTTGGACTAACTGTGGCTTGAAGATAGAATTTATTAACCCTAAAATTCTTAAAAATTTAGATACTTTTGCATTTACATCCTTTTCTTCTTCATATGAGATATTGCATCCTAGATATGTAAAATTATTCACCTGCTCCAAAATTTTATTGTCCAGTACAATTTTACTTCTGACAGAATCTACACCTTGAAATGCCATAATTTTTGTCTTTTCTGTAGATATCTTTAATCCATATTCTTCTGTAATTTTGTTAAGTTCATACAGACCTTTCTGTAGATTATCTTCGGAATTTGCTATTATTATTTGGTAATCTGCAAACAATAGGGTGTTTAATTTTCTATTTTCTGATATTCTTATTCCAAATTTATATGTTTTGTTCCAGCAACATATTACTTCATTGATATAAATTGCAAAGAGTGTTGGGGATAGGGGGCAGCCTTGTCTCACACCACGATTTATAATTCCTTCTTCAAAAAATCTGTTATTTAATTTAATATTCATGGTGTTGTCTTTGTAATATATTTGTATGTTCTGCCGAAGTAAATTTGGCATATTTCTGTCTTCCAATATATTTAAGAGTTTTGATCTCTTGACTGTGTCGAATGCTTTTTCAAAATCTATGAAAGCAAAATGTGTTTCTAAGTTGAATTCTCTTCTTTTTTCAAGCAATAGTTTAACAGAAAATGCTGAATCAATACAAGATCGTCCTTTCCTAAATCCATTTTGACATTACATAAGGAATGTTTTCACTGAAACTTTTCAATTTTCCATTTAAAATGTCTGCATAAATTTTGTAGCATGTGTTTAACAAACTGATTCCCCTATAGTTGTCCATTTTTCTCTTGTCTCCTTTCTTGAACAGGGGTATATAACAATGCTTGTCTTCCATTCTTGTGGTATATCTGCATTTCTGAATACATTATTAAAGAAGGACAACAGTCTTTCATGGAACTGTTTGCCTGCATATTTGTACAATTCAGAATTCAAGCCATCTGTGCCAGTTGCCTTCTCATTTTTTTAATTTCTTTAAACTATTGTTCAATTCTTCCAATGATATTATGGAATCTGTCTCATTATTATTTCGGAAAATTGTATCTTCGTAGCTATTGTCAGTCCAAAGACTTTTATAATAATTGAAAAAATCTTTCTTTTGTTACTCCGCAATTAATTTTGGTAGATTCTTTAATATCTTTATTCAAATGTTTTAATATTTTGAAGGCATTAGGTTTGGAGCTTATGCAAATCTGATTCTAAATGTGTAACAAAATTTAACCATGTTTTCCTATGTCTCTTTCTAATTTACCTCTTAATAATAGCTCTACAGCGTTTGAATTCTATTTCATTTTCTACTTTCTTTGTGTTCAAATATTTTATATAAGCTGTATTTTTTTCTTCAATCAATTGTTTTTATTTGATCATCCCAGATTTTTAGAGTTCTATTTCTTCTCTTTGTTGTATATTTTACGTTTCCTAAAGTTTCATTAGCTGCATTTTGAATTATAATTTTAATGTTTTTCCATTCTTCTTCGACGTCATTACTTTCTGGAGTTGTAGCCATATATTGCTGAATTCTTCTCGAATATAACCATTTAATGCTGTCATCATAAAATAATTTTACCTTGTACTTTTGTTCTATGCTCTGTTGTTGTTTCTTCTTTTTTAACCATCTTGGTGGAAATCTTATTCTTGCTTCTACTAGGTAGTGATCTGAACCAATATCATATCCTCTGTAGGCTCTGACATCGAGAAACAATTTAAAAATCTTATTATTTGCAATGAAATAATCAATGATTGATTTTGAGTCCTGACGATGCCAGGTATATTTATGTATGTTTCTATGATTGTAAAAGGTATTCATTATTTTCAGTTCATTGTAGATAGCAAAATCTGTTAATCTTGTCCCATTCCTATTGCTGGTTGGTTCGCCAAATGTTCCAATATTATTGTTGACTTGAGCATTGCCCACTCTGGCATTTAAATCTCCTATTATGAGAATGTAATCATTTCTATTAATTTTGCTATAAATTTCTTGTAATATTTTATAAAATTCTTCATTATCTTCTTCACGGCCTTCCTCTGGTGCATATACACCAAGAACTGTCAAATTACCTCTATTTATTTTCAGTCGAAGCTCTAATATTCTTTCATTCCAGTAAGTGTAGTGTTGAATTTTATTTCTTATGGTTTTATTAATCCAAATCATTACTCCAGCTTGTCCATGGGTTTTCCTGTCGACACCGCTATATATTTGTACATAATTTTGTGTTTCTTTCGTTCCTTTAAGTTTCTTCTTAGTTGTAATAAAATTATAACCCTATAAATTGATTGTGTACTACATCCCCAATGAACGTGTTAGCTAAGCTTATGCTCAAATGCAGCCTTTGAAAAAATTGATGGCGCACAGATAATATTCATGTCCCAGAACGAAGCCATTGCGCTTGATCACAAGTGCACAACTATTTGAGAAACTCTACTCCGGTATATGTTGTTATGTGTCGTGCAATGGAAAATATTTTCGTGTAAAAGTAGAAGTGCGGTAAATGCTGTAAATAAAACAAAACTAAACAAATAAAAAGAAACAAAATTAATTGAAATAAGGACGAGAGAGAGAGAGAGAGAGAGAGAGAGAGAGAGAGAGAGAGAGAGAGAGAGAGATATGACAGCGGGATGGAACACGCGACCTTATGCATGGGACTACTACAACCGTCCCTACTAGAGGCAGTCTGTATGAAGCGATGCAATACTCCAAGACTTATTCGTATATTGAAATTACATATTAATTTAGTTTAAATTAGTCAGACTTCCAAAATTGGCATTCCAATATACCCCAACTGGACATAGGGACCAAGGAAGACCAAAACATCGGTGGAAAGATCAAGACCATCTTCGCTAGGTTTACCGTACAGGCCACATGGCCTAAAACGAATTTGTTCATGATGATGATGATGAAATTAGTCAGACGCGTTTTGTATTAGTTGTGAAAATAAAAAAAATTCTTATGCCTTGTGTTTTTATAAACGAAGTAATCAGTTGTTACAATTGTTATTCATTTTCTATATATGACTTGTTTCCTTTAATTAATTTAATTCCTTATATATACAAATTTATTTATTTAATGAACCTGGTAACGTGCAGGCATTATGAAAATTAACTACGTTATTTAATATATATTTTTTTCCCTTGACCAGGATGGAACATGGGCCCGCAATAGATCAACTTACCGTCTGTTCCACTGAAGCGAACGATACGAATACAGAAAGACTTAGGCTGACCGATGTGATCTCAAGGGAGACAGCACACCTAACAACTTACTGTTGTGAATCGCTCTTCAAAACTTTAATTTTCCATCAATTTTTTCAAAGGCTGTACATGTGATTCTCGCAGGCCCTGACAAAAGAGCACAGGTAATACGGGTAGCCCAAAAAAAATATTTGCACATATATATTGAGTAAGCGATTCAATATGGAGGTACAGCTGTAGGTTTTTTTCCTCGCAAATTTGTTTGGAATATAATTGGAGAGAGAGAGAACGTTAGCCAGTTATACAGAGTGTAGCAGGACCTCGTCTACAAACTGATAGGGATCCTCTGGATTTCCAATAGCCAATGAAAAAAAGTAGCTGAAACTGGCTCGTAAAAGGGGCTAGAAATGCAAGTTGTATCCGCGAAGGAATTTGAATTTTAAGTGGACTTACCAATCAGTACTTCTGAAGTCAATACTTTTTTGTTACTATTGCAGCTACTATAATGCAACGACTGAATTATGAATATAAAGTTTATTTTAAGAAATATAGGCTATAAATTCTGTAAATCTGTATTTAAAAAAAAATTCTTTCATTTCTTTCTCTTCGAGTTTATCGAAGTTATATTTTTATTCTGTTCTCATCAGAAATTATATTTCAATGGGATATTCTCTGTTTATACCTTACTCTCAGTGAGTGGTGGTTCAGTCACAATCGACTGCCCTCATTTATATATTTACAATATTATACTTCAGTCTGTTCTTTGTTAATACATTATCTGATTAGTAATATCATGAGGGGATGTAAACATCTACTTTTGTATGTTCTTCTTGGGGAAAAAGTAATCATTAGGTTCTACTTTTGTATGTTCTTCTTGGGGAAAAAGTAATCATTAGGTTTTTTTTGTGGTGGCAAAATCTATCATTGTCCATCCGTTATCACTACAGATTTTATATAAAATAATTCAAATAAAATAAGAATGGCTAGAAGTGGCTAAAGAAAAGGTGACAAATAGCCATAATATATATTAATGGCCTGTTCTCAAATTTGTAGCTACTTACGTTTTCTAAATGGCCACATATAGCCACAAAGAGGCAAAATTGTCAACCCTCGGGATTATTGTCAATGCGGAGAAGATTATTCTTTGCTGAGGAACATATACTTCCAACACGTAATTTATGAGTTATTCGAACTTATCATGGTACGCGCGCCACGCACTCTAACCAACATGCAAGATATTTTTCTTCGTCATAAACCTTCACTATGCCATTTCGGTGCATAGCTGATAGACGTGGTTTGTTTTTGTGAACATTTAATCGGCATGGATAAGTATTCAGGTATACTATTTTATGTTACGCTGCGTCGAAGGAATTGGAAGAGAGGCTCGTTGGATCCTACGATTAGCGATATCCTGGCAGGAGACTTCCACACTATACTACCTTTGTTGGAATCCACCAACGCGTCATCTTTGTGAACGGGGAATCTATTTCCACGATCCGTGTCGGCGGAAGGCGTTATATAAAGACACCGGATTTTGAGGACGCTGTGGTCGAGAGATATAGTTAAAGTACTTTCAACCTGAACGTATTCCATGGGCGTAAGTCACCATTTTGGAGAGTATTAAGGGAGTACAACCTACATGTGTACTGGCTCCATAAAGTAGAAGCAGTATGGCCACAAGGTATTGTACATCGTATGCTGTTTGTACAATTGTTTTTGAATCAGAATGTTAACGGTGTTCCCTTCCCCGTGCCGGTGTTATTCTCAAACGAGGCCTATTTATGCTTGACGGATATTTCAACAATATGAATAATCACAGCTGGAATTGTGATAACCCATATGCAATTGGTTTATGCAAACACTAGCACAAGTTTTCCTTCAACATCTGGTCTGGAATTGTTGGTACCCATCTGTCGGGACTAAGGTTAAACTAAGACAGCTTGTCTTAATTCCGGGCAGACCACATTTCCAGATCTACTGGATAGTGTGACTCTTGCTGTGCGACGCAATATCAAGAGTGCAACGAACTTTTGACTGTGGGAACATTGGATTGGACGAACCGGTACTGTTGCGTGTCCAGCGCATTTGCCCGATTTAACGACCCTTGATTTTTATTTTATTTGCGGTCATGTCTAGAGTAGTCTACGTAATTCCAATTGCCACTAGAGTTCATATGATTGGCAAAATAAATGTTGTATTTGACCACGTCAAACAGAATACTGCCATGCTCGACAGAGGTGGTCGATCGTTGCTGCGACGGTATTAAGCATGAAATGAAGCACAGGCCTACTTTTTGAACATGAATTGTGTTAACATGTCTTTCAAATAGTTCGTACTCAATTTCGAATCTTGCGGCAAGCAATTTCACCTGCACACAACTTATTAATGAAGTGTTTGATAGTATACAATCATAATAACAATAATAATATTAAACTTTCGCCATTAGGAATTGCTCTACAATATAGTAGTTTTCCTAAAACCCATTGTAAATTTTACTCCTCCATAAATCCCTATTTTCTTCATCATTCTCTGTTAATCCACAGTTCTTTTGGTCTTCCCTTTCTTAGGTTTCCCTCCGCTTCAAAATTTAATACCATCTTAGGTATCCTGTCATTTGACATCCTATTTACGTGGCCAAACCATTTGAGTCTTCCTTCTTCATAACTTTATAACATATTTATGGACATCCATTAATTGTTTGTTTTTAATATTTCCAATTTTGTCTCTTCTTGAATTTCTAGAAGCCCTCCTTCAAACGTCCATCTCTGTCATCAAAAGTTTAAGTGCTTGGATCTCTGCTTAATGTCCAAGTCTCCGTACCATACGATAGCATACTCCCCACTATTAATGACGATGTTAATAATAATAATAATAATAATAATAATAATAATAATAATAATAATTAATAGAATTGAAATAATTGAGGAGAAGGAATTAAAGTGGTTAGGACATGTTTTAAGAATGGAAGATGAGCGATGGCCGAAGCAACTATATGAATGGCATCCGAACAGAAATAAGAAAAGAGGGAGACCAAAGTTAACATGGAAGGAAAACATGAAGACAGTAATGCAAACTTGAGGGCTAAGCATCGAAGATGCCCAAGACCATAGGCTTTGGAGGTTTGGCAAGGGAAGACGGCAGCAGCTGTAAAAACCCGAATATAAATAGATATAATAATAATAATAATAATAATAATAATAATAATAATAATAATAACAACAAAATATTTCTTAAAGAAAGTATCTTCTCGGCATGACCAACTTACCTACCAGTTTGTCGGAAAAGGCCTTTTACACTCAATATAAGATAAACATAAGGTAAAACACGGGTTAACGCTAGAAAATAAGATACCGTATTATGTCCGATTCTTTTTCCCAACTCATACACAATAAACTTAGCTAGAATTATTTTTCTGATTTAGTGTAGGAGGAGGAATTTTGCGTAACCTTGGAGAACTTTGTTGCCAAGCGTTTCCACGTCTTTGAATTCTCAAGTAGACGTTGTTATGTTGCGTTGTTCAGAGACTTCTGTGGCGACTTCTTCGAGAAAATGCTGTCTTGTCCCACCTTTTCCAGAACACACATGTCAGGGAGTTTTAAGTAGTCCTACATAACTTAATGACATATATAGAAGTAGAGTTAACATTAATGTTGCAACTTTTAATTGCGAAAACGTATTCCATTTGTTTGGTATATATGGGAAATTTGTGCGATTGTTAGAAGACGGTTATGATTTCTCGTTTTGGTGAAAAATGTTATTTTCTAACTTTCCGCTGAGAATTAAAGTCATAAGTACACTATAAACATAGGATAGTAGTAGTAGTAGTTTACAACCTTACTTCCCCTTTTGGGGATATGGCTCCTCCTTAGCGTGAGTTTCCTAACCAAGCATAATTTACTTATGCTTATTTCCCTTAAAATACCAGTAAAGGACATGTGGTTTTCACATCTCCTCAAATAGAGTCTGGTAGGCAATATGAACGTACAGAACATCCGAAATGAATACTTCTTAGAGAAGTTCATGTGTTGCACCGGTATTTTACGGCCATGTGTTAAATATCCCCTGAAAATTTTAAGCAAATCCATTCAGTATGTCTTAACATAACATACACGTGATAATTTGTGATAATTTACTTTATAAGAAAAAATCAGAGAAACATATGTTCCTAGGGAAGATGGATATATATTAGTCACCGTACCCACATCAAAGAATTTTATTGTTAGGTGTACAACATTCCAGCATAAGGATATTCATAAATACACCTGGACGTTTCCACATGGCGAATCGTGAAACCAGATACATAATGTATTAGTAGATAAACGTTGGCACAGTAGAGATATAGGGAATGCGGCAAGTATACCACATCAACGTTCAGAGGAAAACGTGGCAACTGAAGGAGAAACTGATATAAATAGAGAATGGGAGACCGTAAGGGGACTATTAATGTATCAGCATCAGAGAACTTAGATTTAAAAAGGGGAAGATAATAAATGGATTGATGAAGAATATGCCGACATTATAGAGATAAGACAGCTAGCAAAAATTAGTTGGTTATACGAGTAAAATCAAGTAAATTTAGAACAATTGTGTAACATCAGACGGGAAACCACTAGATTTTAAGGAGTAATAGGCGGGAATATTTGAGAGAGATGGGTAATGATCTCGAAATGAACGCAAAAAATAGGAACTTTAGATAATTATGTCAGGAAATTAGGATAGAAAGAAAGGGGGTTCATGTTAGAACAAATATAATTAGGAAAGAAAATGGGGAGTGATTGCAGATTCCAGGACTGTATTAAGAAAATTGAATATTACATTAATCAGGAATTAAATGTACGTGCAGAACAGAATATTGAAGAGGATGAATTATAGAGAGCAGAAATATTGTCAGAGAACCTAGCGCATTAGAGGTTGAAATGGCGTTAGAAAATCAAATATGTATAAAACATTGGGTTCAGAAGAGGTTAAAGTATAACTGATAAAATCAGGGGAGAAAAATTGATGGACAAGATACATTGATTACTCAGTATAGTTTTGGAGAAAGAGGCTCTCCCAAATGAATTCAAAGAATGCATTGTTGCACCAAGTTATAAGAGTGGGAATAAACTGATTGCAACTACTAGATGGGCATCTCATTACTTTGAACTTCATACAAAATTATAACACATATATCAGTATCCAGCCTTATTTCCTGTACTGACGACGTAATAGGTGATCATAAATGTTGATTTAGAATAAATAGGTTACAATAGGTCAGGTATTTAGTATGAGACAGATTTTAGAAAATAAATTGGAATTTAATAGCTGTACATAAACTAGATATAAACTTCAGATGGCATTGGATTAAATTAAGAGAGAAAATATGTATAGAATCCTGTTGCATTTCGGAATTGCTATAGAATTACTTAAGTTATTCGAATGTGTCTAAATGGCACAAAGATTTGAGTGCGGGTAGGCAGTTTTCTCTTTTTTTTTTTAATTTACAGTGAGTTAAAGCAATTTTGTACTAGAACATGCCATCAAATCTTTAGAGGATGAACAAGGCGTACAACATAATGGTATTAATAAATTGTTAGTATATGCTGATGATGAAGTATTATTAGGCGTTAGCAAGGAGATCTAACACACACTTTTCATTGAGTATCACTGGGAAATTTGGGAGGAAGTAATCGTAAATAAAATTAAACTTATGGTCACACAGGAAATGCATTATATAACCGAAATGGACAATTAATAAAAAATGCGAGGAATTTTGAAGAATTAGTTGAATTTAAATATCTAAGGCGCAATAATTGTAAACAGGTACGAAGTGCTGAATGAAATAAATTATAAGCTCAATTCTGTAAATGAATGTTATTAAGCATTCCTGAGACTTTTGTCATCCCAACTTCTTTCAACAAAAATAAACCGAAAATATATAAAACTGTTATTCTCCCAGTTATATTATATGGATGCGGAACACGGATAATTTTAAGGGAAGATAAAAGACTACGAGTATTTGAGAATAAAGTTCTTTGGATAAAGATTTGGACCAAAGAGAGACGAACAGACAGATAAATGAATGGAGAATACTACGTAAGTGAACTTTTTTTTGAAAACAGATTTAATAAGAAGTATTAAGTCTCGTAGTCTGCAACTGGCAGGATTTGTGGCACGAATGCAGAATATAAGAGAGACTTTGGTAATTTATGTAGGAAATCAAAAGAGAAACGTCTGATATTTAAGCCAGGGACGAGGTAGAAAATTTTCAGTAATCATGATTTGAGGGAGATACATTATACAGGGAATTATTATTATATTAGAGATGTGTGGAGTGCTTTTATCATCGCCGCCAAGAGCTTTCGAGTTCGATAGTGCCAGTGAGTTACCTACTTAATTAAGGAAAAATATCCACATAATGATACAACTAATGGAAGTTCTTATATTGAAATACCGCTCGATTTCATAAATGACTTTTAATATTTCATTGCCCGGTTCTGAATTGATTCTAAGAAAACTTGGAATAAATAATTTGTTCTTCAAAATTAGCTTTAAAATTAAGGTATTTTTGTTTCCATTAAACTGAAATAAATATAAAAATATCATGAATACTTCTCCACATCCTTCAAACATACCATTCTTTATAAATGAGTATCAAAACATCGATTATGTATCCATAAATAATATAATATTTTACATCAAATACGTGCATACATCACAGTATGAAGAATTTCACATTTTTTCAGAAAAGTTACAAAGCTTCAATAAAAACAATTCAGTTGTTTTACAAAAATAATGAATTTGTTCAAATTCCACGTGAGTTTAAAATATTATGTTTCAAACAAAAGTGAAAATGTACATAAAACCTGGCGTGAAATGAGTAATTACTAGAAAGTGTAAATAATTAAAATTATTACCAACATTTTAGCAGGACAAAATAAATTGAGAACACTATTTTAATTTAATATCACATTAAAATTCAATCGTATTTCTCGTCTAACAATTGTAAAACCTGCATTAATATTCCATTTCAAAGCCAACGTAAATTCAAATTAATTATAAATTATAATATTTGTAATTTGCTTTCCTCTTTCCTCTCATATCCATGGCATTTATATAAACATATAAAACACTGTTCTCCACAAAACATTTAATGTTGACTGAAGAATATAAAATTTGTTTAAAATCGGTTTAATTTAAAAATTTATAATATTTCAATATTATCTAGTATATAACGTGAAACTCAATTACTAAATACGCCCTAACAAATTCAGTGGCACTATCGAACATGGTTTATAGTTTCATGGCCGCGCGGACATAAGCTCTTCATACATCCCTATATTGAACTAATATTTTGCAATAATCCCCTGTAACATTTTCGTCCCTCAAATCATGGTTAATGTTATTTTCCCACCTCATCCTTTTAGTATATATATGATGTGAAAAGAAAAATGAATGCTTGAGTCGGGATTTGAACCCGAGTCACTAAGCTCTAACGACCTGAGCTACCCAAGTATTCAAACACAAACACATTTTTCTTACATATTTAGTATTCTACTACCCAAGTATTCCAACACAAACATACATTTTTCTTATATATGTAGTATTCTTATATACGTGGTAGAATACTACATATATAAGAAAATTGTATGTTTGTGCTGGAATACCTGGGTAGCTCAGGTCGTTAGAGCGCTAACGTACAGAGTTTAGAGACTCGGGTTCAAATCCCGTCTCAAGCATTCATTTTCCTTTTCATATCATATTTTCATATTTGCCTTCATTGCCAAATGTCAAAAATATAGTTATAATATATATGTATATATATATATATATAAAGTTGCCCAAGAAAAGTAACCCATGGACGACCAATGAACGTTCTCCAACCCCAGCTGCAGACTTTCGCAAGCACATGAGCTCGCATAAGTGTCAACTGAAAAAACGTACAACACAAATCAAGTTAGAGATCCATATCCTTTCGATTTATCAATATATATTTATGTTTTTAATTAAAATTGCATTGTGAAATAACATTTTGAGATTTTTTAAAATTTATAAATGTGTTGAAGAAAATATTTATATACCAAGGCATTCGATAAGTAATGGTAACTGTTATAACATCATACAAATTTATTTAGGTTACTTTTATCATTACATACTTCATTTATAGTCTCTTGTGAAAACAACTATATGTTGCCAAATCCTCGAAAGACGGCGCACTCGATCTGCAGCACCATTTCTGGATATCTCTCTCATCTGATCGATCTAGTGTTTTGTGGTTACCAACTCTTGGTTGAAATCTAATGCATCATAGAGAAAAACTACGAATTTCAATAATTTATGAAATCCCAACAAATTTTAAAAAGACACCCCCACACATATATATATATAAAGATTATGCGAAATATGGATTCTTACTTTAAGGGAGCAGAAAGATTACGAGTGTTTGATAATAAAGATCTTAGGATCATTTTTGGACCAAAGAAGAGCGATGAACAGACAGGCGAATGGAGAAGACTATATAACAGTGAGCTACATCATATTTATTGGAAACCAGTTATAATAAGAACTGTTAAGTCTGGTAGACTGCGATAGGCAGCACATGTGCCATGAATGGATTTGAAAGAGGGATATGGAAGCTTATTGTAGGAAAACCAGAAAGAAAACGCTTAGTTGTTAGACCAATATGAGGTTGGAGAATGATATTTATCATGATTTGAGGGAAGAAGGTTATACGGGGATGATTGTAAACATTAGCTCAGGATAGAGATTTGTGGAGAGCTTATGTTCGTACGGCCGTGAACATATTGGTTCGATAGTACCAGTGAGTAACATGTATGAAGATTAAGAAGCGACGAAGGTTAAGACAGTAATTCCAACTTATTTTATCTTGAATTCATAGTTTGTGATTGTTACATAATGTAATAGGCCAATCTTCATTGCGCTTACGAAAAAGGAGTGTCTAACTTCTTAATAAATTTGTAATATGTTCATGCATAGAACTCGCATACTAAAATTTCAATCCTTGGTGTTGATTTAACGGAGCGATTCTCAAGGATTTGCATAGTATTTGAGGATAATCTGTTTACATAAAATCGCAACTTTCATTCCTTTCATTTAGTTTTCATGTACAGTAATTTGCGAAACATGGACTCTTACTTTAAGGGAGGAAAGGAGATTACAAGTATTTGAGAATAAAGTACTTAGGAAAATTTTTGGACCATAGTGAGATGAACAAACAGGTGAATGGAGAAGACTACTTAACAATGAACTACATGGTCTTTATAGGAAGCCAGATATAATAAGAACAGTTAAGTCTCGTAGGCTGCGATGGGCAGGACATTTTGCACGTATGGGGAATGAAAGACTTGCATGGAAGCTACTTATAGGAAAGCCAGAGAGAAAACGCCCAGTTGGTAGACCAAGAATGAGGTGGGAGAATAAAATTAACTATGATTTGAGGGAAGTAGATTATACAGGGGATGATTGGAAAACACTAGCTCAGGATAGGGATGTATGGAGAGCTTATGTCCGCGCGGCCATGAACCTACGGGTTCAATAGTGCCAGTGAGTAAGTAAGAGTAAGTACAGTAATTTGAAAATATGGATTATGATTTCCGATCAACAATTAATTATTTCCATGTCCTTTACTAAATAAACGCTTTTCGCAAGTTCACTTTTCCTTACGGGCACTGACGGCTAAGTGCGGGTACCATTAAATAAGCGAACTGACATTTATTAATAAAAATGGAAGTAGCGTAATCGATTATTCAATATGCACACAAGACATGATTCCAGTCCTAAGTAATTTCTGTATAGTTTCCAGAATCGAATCACACCACTTCCCAAACAAACTTATTTTAAATATGAAAGGTATTAGTGAGACAGTTAATGATGAGGTGGCAACAATATTGCGGCCAATTATCCGTTTCAGGTGGATCGAGGATCTGAGAGAAGAATATATCAGGAGTTTCGAAACGCTAATACAGAATCTGCAATTAAATGATCTTAGCGGGGAGGAAATTATTAAAACTTTGACAGAATATTTTCAAAAAGCAGGGGAAAAATTCAAGGTTAAATACGCAATGAACCAGAAGGACAAAGGGTGGTACAATAATGCATGTAGAAAGAAGAAGAAATTTGTCGAAAGTAGTCTTTTAAAGTTTAGAAAAGAAAGCACAGATGAAAGCAGAAAAAATTATGCGCAACAGAGAAAGGAATATAAAGAATTTTTGGCAGAAACAAAACTAGCATGGCAAAATAAGAAATCCGAAGAAATGAGAGTCGCGACTGAAAGTGGGAACATTGCAGACATATGGAAAGCGTTAAGGGAACTCAAAGTAAAGTCCATAAATCGGACAAGAATAACGCCCGGGGAATGGAGAAGTTACTTTGATAGGGTGCTGGGAAATGAGAGGTTAAGATATAATCATGGAAATATAGTTGAGATCCCTGACCCAATTCATATTCAATTACTGGATCAGGATATTTCGAAAAATGAAGTGGTTTCTTCCATTAAATGTTTAAAAGAATGGTAAAGCACCTGGAATTGATGGAATACCAGGGGAATTCTTGAAAAAATATGATATCATCCAATAAATTATTAGACGTTTTGAAAACTGCGTTCAAACAACTTTTTAATGCAGGAGATTATCCGGAAGCCTGGGCGACAGGTGTCATCCAACCGCTATACAAAGGGAAAGGTGGGGCACAGATACCAGATAGTTATAGGGGAATTTGTCTCATGTCAGTGTTCGGAAAAATATATTGTAAAGTACTTTACGAACGAATCGGACAATGGGCTAAAGAGAACAATAGGCTCTCAAAATATCAGGCAGGTTTTAGAGAAGAGTACTCCACGGTGGACAACCTATTTGTTCTGAGAACATTAATTGATGACAATCTGAAAATGAAGGGGGGTAAATTATTTTGTGCATTCATTGATTTTAAGATGGCATTTGATACTGTGGACCGAAGCGCACTTTGGGAAAAATTAAATCGGAAAGGATTGTCTCATAAAATGATACATGCTTTAATGTCAATTTATAAATATGTTAATTTTTGTATAAAAGTAGACCAAGGGCACATTACAGAGAGCAGCGAAGCCAATCGGGGAGTGAGACAAGGTTGCATTTTATCGCCAATGCTATTTAATATATTCGTTGATGATATTGTAGACGTAATGCTAGAAGGAGAAATTGAGGCTCCGGAGATAGGAAATGTTAGAATCCCAGTCCTGTTGTATGCAGATGATTTAATTATCTGTTCCAAGACAATCAAGGGATTGCAAAGAGGTCTTGACCTACTGGAAATATACTGTAGGAATTGGGGATTGACTGAAAATGTTAGTAAAGACAAAAACAATGACCTTTAAAATGGACGGTTTATGGTAGAACAGAGGAATGGAAATACAGAGATCAAGTTCTTCAAAACGTGAAACATTTTGAATATCTTGGTACGACGTTGAAAATGAACGGAAAGTGGAAAAAACACATTGATATAGCATTATTTAAAGGGAGGGGACAACTTAACAGTGTACTCGGTATTCTGGGTCGAGTGCCTGATATTCCAGTCAGCACATTAGAAAAAATGTATGGACGATGGTCAGGCCAGTAATGCACTATAGTAGTGAGATTTGGGGTTTCCAAAGAACGGAAATACTAAATAAGGTATATACGCATTTTCTAAAGTATATTACAGGACTTAGTAAGGCCGTTTCTAACTGTGGAATTTTATATGAATTCGGGTCATTCCAGGACGATATTAACTGTAAAATTCGTGTACTCAAATACTGGTTGCGAGTAATCCAAGGTGAACAAACAATGCTTAGAGCAATTTGTTACGACCACCAAATTAAAAACATAGATGTTAAATTTTGGGCAGACGAGGTTAGGAGAGAACTCCAAAAGATTGGGATGGGCTGGATATGGGAAAAGGGACTGAAAATCGCAAAAACGTGTGGAGAAAAATAAGGAGGAGGTACTTAGATGTAAACCAACAAGATACCTTCGCCGAATGTACAGGAAAACGCTCACTGTGTTTACAAAGATACCTAAAACACGTCTGGGGAAAAGAATCGTATATTCTCAACCTAGGATTTAAGGAGAGATCAGGGCTTGCTTGGTTTAGGCTAGGGGCATGGAAATTTCTAAAAATTAGCGACGATCGCGATATGCGAATATGTCCAATGTGCGGGAACTTTGAAGATGAGATACATATATTAGGAAAATGTAATGATTTAGAATATTGGAGACGTCAGTTATTACCGGAAAGATTCTAAATTCAAATCGGGAAAGATTGGCATGCTACGAGTTATTGGTAAATCCAGAAAATTGGATAAACCTCGGTAAATTTCTGGACAAAACGCGAAAAAATAAGGACAACACTCATTCATGAATAAATATATGTTATCAAAATGCAATACCATTAATTATTAACAATTATATATAGATTAATTAGTGTATAACGCTATTGTGTTATTATTTAATTGTAAATATAATGTGTTTTCTTTATGTAATTGTAATGTTAATGTTTTTTTTAGTGTATAATGCTATTGTGTTATTACCTAATTGTAATATTATTGTGTTTTCTTTATGTAATTGTAATGTTAATGTTTTAGTGTATAATGCTATTGTGTTATTATTTAATTGTAATATTATTATTGTGTTTTCTTTATGTAATTGTAATGTTATTGCTATTGTGTTATTACTTAATTGTAATATTATTGTGTTTTCTTTATGTAATTGTAATATGGAGAGGTTAGAAAAAGTAAAACCAAGATTCATCAAAAAGGCATTAGGTGCAAGCAAATACACACCAAATAGAATGGCCTATATGCTAGCCAGAGAAACCTTCTTCCTAGAGGACCTGAGGCAAAGGATACTACTGCCAGCAACGGAGCCATATAAGAAAGTCATCGAAAAAAAGAAACAGAGAGAAAAAGAGATCGACGAAGATTTCTACGCCTCAGATGCCATGGTAAACAGAGAGTGGACTGGAAGTAACCAACCACAAAGGCACAGAATCATAGGTTTAGCAACACACGGATATCATCACAAAATGTGCAAAAATGCAAAATCCACCAACCGAGTGATTCGTGTGAATGCAAGATATGCGACCAAAAAGTGTGAGCGATACCATTACAAACAATGCAGAATATGGACAGGATCACTGAACGAACTCATAAAAGACAAATCATAAACTTATAACTTAATGCTCTTTCGAGTGCCTCTTACCAATTTATATTTATATTATGTAATTGTAATGTTAATGTTTTTAGTGTATAATGCTATTGTGTGTTATTATTTAATTGTAATATTTTTATTGTGTTTTCTTTATGTAATTGTAATGTTATTGCTGTTTTTGTTTATTTTTCTTTACACTAGTACCAATTATTACTTTATTGTAACGGACTGTCAACAGCACGTACGGCTTACTGCCCGTGCGACCCCATATTTGTAAATAATATTGTAAATATCTTACTTTTTTGTCTAATAAAGTCCTACTACTACTACTACTAAAAAAAAAAAATAAGCGAGTTTATATTAGAAAAAGGTGAAGTACTGAAATACTAAATTTAAGAAAATGAAATAATAAACGAAGAAAGATGTTTGAGAGGTAAAAATAAGTAATGGGGAAAGAAAAAAGGAACGAAAGAAATAATGAGAAAAAAGTCCAATGGAAGAAAAATCAAAGATGAAATACAGTAAATCAATCAAAAAGAAAGTAGGAACGAAGAAGGAATTAAGAAGTAAATTATGAAACGGCGAAAGTAAGATGGAGCAAAGAAAGAGAACGAGACAAGACGAATGAAACAGGAAATTAAATAATCATCATGATGAACGCATTCTGTTTTAGGTCGTTTGAGTCTGTTCCCTTGATATCTCAAAATGTGATTGGTCATTCAATCTTAATTTAGGTATTCCTGTAACTCGAAGACCTTTAGATAGATACTGCAATGCTAATTTAGGAAAGCGAGGTGGATCCATTCTTTGGACATATTATAACCAATTAGTTTGACTATTTAACTCGTGCCCCAAATGACAGTCAATGACCAATCACATTACAATGAATGTTGATTTACAAGCAATCACAGTCGTTTACCACCTTGATTCTATCACTTTAAATGCACGAAGTGGCTCTCAGATTGTATATATAGTGCACAAATGTAATCAGATTCTGTTTGCGAGATATAATAGAAAAAACATTCTTAGCAATTGATTAAATCATAAAAATATAAACCACTGTTTGCACTTTCTTAAACGTATTATTTCCCAGGAATTAACGTTGCAGAAAAATATAATTGACTTATTTTCTTCATAGGACATCAGAAAGTAATTAATAACCTGTAATGATGTGTTTCATGTTTTCTCCACTAGGGTGTATTCTTACAATATTAAGATTCTATTTGGCAATAAATATGATCTGGTTGCAGTGATGAACAAATGAAACATAACGTTTCGCATTTGTTTTCAAACGCCACCATTTACATAAAATATATTAGAATTTTAAAATAACTATATTTAAATAACGCTTAATTTTATGCGTTAAATAGTCCAAAAAATTACCACTCTTGATTTCCAAATTTTCTAGGTAAATTGGAAATCTCTAGTGGCATTACTTCTGATAATTCTGAATTTCTTCAACTATATTTTGAACTTTTAATTTATCGCGTAAATTTGTGTTTCTTTGCTTGTCAATTATTGTCAAACCCAGGAATTGACGTAAAATTCTCTTCTGTGCTGCTTAGCACTTTTGATTAGAGTTTAGAATATAGTATCCAATTTTCACTGCTATATTTCAGTCCTGATTTTACAATTACTTGTGCAATCTCAGTTTGGTAGCGGTTGACATTTATTTACCAAAATTTATTTTCATTACTCCATTTATTGCATTGTATTTCGGTAAGTTTATCTCTGTGTCGTTTATTTTATCAGGTATTACATAATAGAGGTAATTAAAATCAGAAATTTATTCTATGATATTTCCATATCATTTTCTATTAATTTTTCGTAAGTGATAAATTAAGAAAGAAAATAAAACATGGAAGGAAGTAAAGTAAGGATCAAAGAACAAAGCAAACATAATTTAGTAATTGTGAACAAATACTAAACAGATTAAAAGAAACATGAGAATAAATATAAATTCAAGCAATAAATAAAAATTCTCCACTTTAACTTCTTAGTCTTCACCCATATTTTATTTTAATTAATATATTTATCTCTTTTACCTGAAAATAGCTCTTGATAATTGGTCATTAAATTAGATATCAAACGATTATTATTTTCTCATATCACATTTTTAAATATCCTTATGTAAAGTGATAATGCGATAAAATCCGCTTATTAGTACGCTGACAATGTAACTTGTGACAAAAAATGTAATACAGGGATCCGTTATGCAGCTATGGAATTAGGAGGATTGAAAATCCCCTCCGCTATGGACACAGTCAAATCTCATTAAATTGGCCATTAAATGAACTGATGTTATAACGAGCTAATTCAAATTAAACGATATGCTCGAAGGCTAATTGATGTATCACTATATCAAAAATGGAGAGTTCCTGTCCGAAATTATAATATACACAAAACGTGTCCCGTTGAATCACTTCTACAAAAGAATATATAAATATCTCTTCACTCAGTAAATTTAGGAAAATGTTTCTCATGTCTTACGTAGAATTTCTCCAAGATTGGTAACAATGAAAATTATGACTCTAGTGCGCATGCGCGGGTATGAAAACAACATTGATTTAAAATGGCGGAATTCAAGATATAGCGAAAAGTGAAATGGTCAGCCGAGTTAAAATTTCCAATTGCAGTGCGAAGAAGATTTAGGCAGGAATATTGTGCAAATGCCCCAGAGCGTCATGAAATAGTGAAATTGTATAATCAGCTGTTAGAAACAGGCTCCGTGTTTAGAAAGAAGGAAAAGCGGCAAAAAAAGTAGTGTTCGCGCAGCTAAAGATGTTAGGCAAGCATTTCAGCGCAGCCCAAGGAAATCAAGTCGGCGCGGCGGGCCGATTTATAACTGGGTATTCCGAAGTTAACTCTTCACAACATTGTTAATAAAATATTGCAACTTGTGCAAAAGCTGCAGCGAAATGATAAACCCCGACGGACCGAGTTCGTTATTGCAGTATTAACCTGCACTGAAGATGACAATTGATACCTCATTTACGTCGTATTCCGAAATGAAGCAACATTTCATACGTGGTAAGTTGCATCGTCGTAACTGTAGATTTTTGGGAGAAGAAAACCCACATGACGTAATCGAATATGAACGTAATAGCCTCAAAGTTAACATGTAGTGTGCTTTCATTTCTGATATGTGATTGGGTCTTCCTTCTTCGTTGAAACCACAGTGACAGGAAAACGATATATCTATATGCTGGAGAACTATGCAGTTCTGGAAATACCGGGTAAGCTATTCTTCCAGCAAGATGGAGCCCCTCCGCATTACGCTAGTGAAATTCAAGACTACCTCTACACGCAATTTCCAGTGTGGATCGGAAGATCAGATCTCATTGAATGGCCTCCAAATTCACCAGATTTGACCACCTGAGATTTATTTCGTTTAGATGAGTAAAATGTATTGTTTACCAAACTCCTGTGTAGGGTCTGGCTGACCTCCGAAAGCGGATAACAGGCGCTTATGCTTCCGTCACACATTTAATGCTCCGGAACACATGGAGGGAGATAGAATACCCTCTTAATATTATTTGGGCCACCAGAGGCACACAAGTGTTGACTTGTTGAAACTTTAAGAGTTTCTACGTAAGACAAGATGAGAAACATATTGCTAAATTCACGAGTAACAATACATTTATATTTCTTTTTGGCAGTGATTCAACGTGACACACTGTATATATAAAGTACTTTTCCATCAGTGCGATCTAATTCTAATGTCGTTGCTCCAGACGTACCGGGATTGAGTTATATCCTTGGTTGGTATAATTTAGTTAGGTAAGTTTTATTTTTTCAGATTTTTTCTCACCTGTAATACAACTTCAAAGAAACCTTCTATTCTATAGTAATTCTACCCGAAGGCATGTCTTTCACTGCAATCGTAGCATTTTTATGCTATGCTTTGCAGCTTTACTAGGCAATTATAGGTGTGGTAGCTTCCCGTTTCTTTCCATACCGGTGAAATTATGAACATGATGATGATGGCTGGATGATTCTCCGGGACCGTTGGACCCCAAGCTTCCTGATTTTTGTCTTACAGGTGTGGAAAAACCCCGAGAAAAACCTCACCCAAGAGCCTGGAACCGGAAATCAAACCCGGCCCGCTGCGTGACAAGGCAGCACGCTACCTCGAGACCACAGCAGTGGACAGGGAAACATTAAAGCGCGAATAGTCTCCGAAAACCACTTTCCCATCATTAGATCCCTATCATATTGTCTTGTTTAGTGCGAATTTAAGTGTGAATGGTTTCTTGTCTTAAGTGTTCGTATTGTCTCACAGGTGGATCTGGGATTTAACTGAACACTTATCGTGTGAGGCCATCCATGCCCTTGTTTGCTAAAAATAATTATGTATGTGATCCAGAGTTAAAATACTGTCCAGACTGTTTGTGCCTCTATAAGCCCAGTGTGTCGTGCTGCACATGACAAATGTCTACAAAAGAGAGTTTAAACTAGTGAAAAGAGAGAAATAAGTATACTTACACATATTAATGAAGATTCCGGTAGAGAAGTGAAGTATAGTTAAAAACTCCTTAATCGCGGGGGATATGTTTCACAAACATTCCGCGAATACAGAAACCGCGAATATGGAATGGTAATTTATATGGGTATAGAGGGGATACGTTCCAAGGTTTGCTGAATAACATAAACATTGTCAAAATAAAATCACTTAATGAGATATTTCAACAATTTCTACTAATTATTACTGTCAGACTTAGGCTAGGGCTTAAAAAAGTTAGTATTTTTTTTGCCCTGTTTTGCAGCTTTTAAAAGCCTTTCAATTGAGATTGATATTCAGTTGCGAATTCAGCCACATAATTATTTACTTTTTTTCGGATTACTTTATGAATCGTACAATTAATTAATTAATATTGAAACAGCGTAATATAGACGCAAACGACTCGCCAACGCGTAAACGGTCAAGCATTTATGTTTTTACTTGAAGCGGCAATGCTACTTTTTTCCGTTTCAGAACTAATTTTCTTTCCTTTTACTCGATATTATAAATTGGCAACAAAGCAGAAGAACACGTGTTACTCAATCAAAATTATTGCAACGAATGAGAAGTTGAAACAATAAAACACCGGTCGTGGCGAGGGCGGCATTTATAACGGACATAGCGGTACGTGAAATACGACGGCGGTGGCTTTAGACAACGAACTTTAGGCATAGTTACAATAAGGTTTGTTTTTCTTTTATATTAATTTGTCCATTTGGTTTGAATCGCACTGTGTAAAAGCCGCCTTGGCACATGCCTGCAGTTAACAAAAGTTGCCGATGCATTAATAAAGGATACTAATCCTTGTAATATACTGACTGGATATTCAAATAAATAATTTTTTTAGCCCCGAATACAGGAACTGTGTCGCAATTTTTATCACGCGAATAAAGGAACCGCGAATATGGAGCTTTTATTGTAATTTAATATTATACTGCTTTGCAGGCAACAATATAATCTTCAAACCTAGTAACATCTCTGAGTGACTATTTAACTCATGCCGCAAATGGGACTCAATGGCCAATCACGTTTCAATGATTTCTGTTTTACAACCAATCAGAGTCGTGTTTCACGAAATGTTTATCAGGTGTTATAATTACCATATTAAAGAAGGCTCCTCCTTTTTAATATTTTGAACAGGTCTGACCATTATTTTGCAGTGACTGAGCCTGTAAGAAATACGGCTACCAGATTGTATATATAGTGCATGAATGTCAACACATGCCGCATGCGGGAGTTAATATAAAAGCATTTGTAGCAATTGATTATACCACCAAAAAAAGAAACTACTGTTTGCACTTTCTTAAATGTATTTTTTCCCAGGTAACAATCCAGAAAAATATAATTGTCATATTTACATCATACGACATCAGAAATGAATTAATATAAGTTTGATGTGTTTCATTTATTCTCCACTAGAGAGCATTCTTACAATATTGCGTTCCTTTGGCAATAAATAGCATGATCTGGTTGCAGTGATAAACAAAAGAAGCAGATGAAGCGAAACCTATCGCTTCTCATTTGTTTTCAAACATCGCCGTTTACATTAAATATATAAATATTTTAAAATAACTATAGTTAAATAATGATTTGTGAGTAAACAGCTTAATTTTATTCGTTAAATAGTCCTAACAAATGCCACACTTGATTTCCAAATTCTCTAGATAAATTGGAAATCACTCGTGATATTACTTATGATAAATCGTTAGCATGAAATATATCGCTGATTATTTTCCCCACAATCTCAAGAGTTAAATCCGAAAACTGAATCACCCAGACTATTGATAACTTACTTTATAATATATTTATTTCCTGTAATATACACTTTATAATACAAACATTTAATAAATATTCATAATTATATACTTACATAATCACGTACTTATACGCATGAATGTATGCATACATAACGAAGAAATGTAACTAACTCACTGGTACTGTCGAACACGGAGGGGGCACGCCGTAGCGTAGTGGTTAAGGCACTGAACTACAAGCCGGAGGGTCGAGGGTTCAAGTCCCGTTGGGGTCAGGATTTTTAAACTGACCCAAACCCTCTGGCGGCACTATGGCCCTGGGGTCGACTCAGCCTCTAACGGAAATGAGTACCAGACGCTTGTTATGGGGGTAAAGACGGCCGTCACGCAGGGCTGACAACCCGGCTGACATAAAGTGCCGATTGTCTAGAAAAAGTGGGAGCCTTAACCTCCTACTACCCCAAGGGCCTCCGAGCCTGTTGTGGGATCACTTTACTTTACTTACTGTCGAACACGGAAGCTCATGAATGCAATGACATAAGCCCCCCACACATATTTCTCCTGATTTAATACTTTCCATCATTCCCTGTACAATTCACCTCCTTCAAATCATTGTTAGAGTAATTCTTTCATCACATTCCTAGCTCACTCACCGGGCGCTTTTCCTCTGGTTTTCCTATATAAAGTTTCAATGCCCGTCTTATATTTTCCATTCGTACTAAAATTGCTCTAATTTGCTGACTACGAGACTTAACATTTCATATTATATCAGGTTTCCCATGGAATTCATGTAGTTCATTGTTATGTAGTTTTCTCCATTCACCTCTCTGTTCGTCTCATTTTGGTCTAACATTTTCCCTAGGCACTTTTTTCTCAAATACCTGTAATCGTTTCTCCTTTCTTAAAGTAAGGTACGATGTTTTGCTTCCATATAGCATAAATTGAAGAATCACTGTTTTATTCGTCTTCACGTAGTTCAACATATTTGTAGAAAAGTTGGAATTACATGAGTTCCTACAATACATAGACTGTGTTTAATTCCATCCTGTGCCTCATTCTTGTTGTTACATATATTTTGAAAAACAAAACACCGAGAATAAAACTGTCTGTTGAAGGCTTTGCGTGGAATTGTAGACAAGGAAATGCTTCGGGCTGAAGAAGGTGTCATAACCGAAATTACATAGTACAAAAATAAATCTATCGTGTATTAATAATGACTATTTAACTCATGCCCCAAATCGGAGTCAGTGACCAATTGCTTTTCAGTGAATTTTGATTTACAACAAATCACAGTCGTGTTTCACCTGCAATTTATCAAATAAGTTTATCATATTAAAGAAAGCTCCTCCTTTTTAACATCGTTGCTTTCCACATTATTATTATTATTATTATTATTATTATTATTATTATTATTATTATTATTATTATTATTATTATTATTAATATTACGGCTGCTGTGGTCTCGAAGTAGAGGCACTGCCTCACTAGCGGGCCCGATTTATATCTCCGAAATTTTCAAGGTGATGATTTTTTTCAGCGTTCTTCCTCACCTGCAAGACAAATAGTCCCAGAACATTAACTGGTCATCATAATCATCATTAACATATTCGCCATGGTTGTTTATGTGTGTATATGTGTTGTGTGTGTGGTGAGTTTAGTCATAATGTTGTGTTGTCTCAGAGGTAGCCCTGGCATTGAGCTGATCACTCAATCGGGGAAGCCCTATATGTCCTTGTGTGGTCAAAAAAAGGATGTGTATCATCAATAGTTTAAAATCCCTCTCCCGGCTGTCGTGCCACTCCAAGACCCTGGTGGCATATAACATGTAAAGAATACCTATAAGGTGAGAGGTTAAATTGAGTTAATGAAATGGAATTATCATTATTATTATTATTATTATTATCATTACTATTATTGTTATATTGCACTAACGATTAAATTCGAAGTATTGTACAAGAATTTATGAATATCCAATCACCTCCAAAAATATTTATAAACTAGTAAACTCTATATCTAAGGCTAAAATATTTACCTCATACACAGCTGCACTGGATTCGATTTCCGATCGGGTTTAATTTGCTGGTATAAATTTTTCAGTGAATTATTTAACTGCAAGGTATTTGCCAGCAAATTCGGGCCAAAAATGTGCCTCAAATCACCGTCCTCAACATTACCATCAACAACAGTAACCATGTGAAATTATGTAAAGACAGCAGGGATATTCAGATTATCGTACTTTATTCAAAGATAGGTAGCCGCGGCGGATCGAACGACAAGCTTCACAAATAAAACAGAGTAGTGGCCACAGCATAAAGTAAAGTTGTACCATTGTCGTTATTGTTTCATCGTTTTTTAACAAAAGCATGTCCTTCACTCAAATTAAGCATTCTTCACAATTCTCACTTCTCTGATCTTCTTTTCCTGTATGAACAATTTTTTGTTCTATGTTGTTTATTATCGTATTTTTTCTTCACCGAACATTTATTCTGTCCAATATTCTTACGTGTGCATTCTGTAACAAGCATTTTTTTTCCCTTTCTTTTTGTGCCAGTAGGTCATCGAACGTATTTTTATCTTATTTAATATTACCGTAATCATTCTTGTTTCATTTATTATTCCTAGTAGATCTTTCTAATTATAGCGACTAAAAATAAATTGGAAATCGTTTTCGCTATTTAATATCAATATTAACCTTAATTGTTGACAAATTACTTCCGAATTACCTAATAATGTCATGAATGAATTTATCTAGGGATTTGGAAATCAAGGGTGGCATTTGTTATGACTATTTAACGAATAAAATTAAGATGTTTTCTCAAAAATCATTATTTAAATGTAGTTACCAGTATTTTAAAATATTTATATATTTAATGTAAATGGCGATGTTTGAAAACATCAGAAATTTGTTTATTCACTGTAACTTGATCACCACTTATTGCCAAATATGATCGAAATATTGTAAGAATGCACCCTAGTGGAGATAAAATGAAACACATCAAACTGCGTATTATAACCAACATTAGGGGATTTTTATTTTTTTTAGTAAACAACTCGGTAAAATCATCATTTAAATCACAATAATTAAACACACAATTATCAAATGTGTAGATCGAAGGCATCTGTTCATTATTTGCTATATTCAGTGTATTTGTTGGAGAGTCAGCCACTGCAAAATAATGTTCTGACCTGTTCAGAATATTAAAAAGGAGGAGCTTTCTGTATCACAAAAGCAGGAGCTGGTAAAGAGAATTCGATAAAGAGCGAGGTGAAACACGATTGTCATTGGTTATTACAAAATTAATTTAAAAGTGATTGGTCATTGACTCCCATTTGTGGCATGAGTTAAATGGTTATATATAAATATTCCTCTTTATCCCTGTTCAAACTTTAACCATGTACCTATGTTACTTGTTACATTCTACACGCCACCCGGGCCTCTGAGACAACAAAACATTAAATCGGAATACGCCATTCATACACACACATTGATATTAAACATGGCGAATGTGATGATGATTGTGATGGCCAGGTGATGTTCGGGGGCCGTTTGGGCCTTAAAACATCCTGATATTTTTCTTAGAGGTGAGGAGAAAACCTGAAAAAAACACCATTACCCAAGAAACTTGTCAAGACTACTAGACAGCGACGCTATCCTACTACAAAATCGGTGGACATAATCTTGTAAATAATAATAATAACAATAATAATAATAATAATAATAATAATAATAATAATTGTATTGTATTGTAAGCCTATGTTTCCCTTTACAGAGATTTAGGCGCCCCTCCCCCTACAGTGAAGAATTTGAACCATACTAATTTTAGTTACACTTGTTTTTTAATAATAATAATAATAATATAATAATAATAATAATAATAATAATGAATAATAATAATATTAATTAATATTAATAATAATAATAATAATATTAATTAATATTAATAATAATAATAATAATAATAGTAATATTAATAATAATAACAACAATAATTACTAACAATAATAATTTATTATTATTATTATTATTTATTATTATTATTATTATTATTATTATTATTATTATTATTATTATTATTATTATTGCGGATGAGCCCATGTAGGACTACGCAAAGTACTTAGAGACATTTCCTTTGAGCCCAAATTTCTTTCATTCTTTTGCTATGAGCTAGTTTTCTATCATCTGTCCAAGTTGATCCATTATTTTTCTTCGGTTTGTCCTCTTGGTCAACTTGACACTTATTCACCTTCATTCTAAATATATCTCTGTTGGGATATCTTCTTTAGTAATTCCTGCCAATTTAAGTCCTTTTTGAATTCATCAATCCACTTCATAGTATCCACTGGAGCTTTACTTCCGTTTTCGTAGAATTCCATTATCTGTTTTGTAAGCCTATTTGAGTTAATTCGTTTAATATGGCCATAAAATTTTAACCTTCGTTTTCTAATATCACTATGAATGTCTGTATATACTTTTATTTCCTTTTTGTTATTATTATATTTATTATTATTATTATTATTATTATTATTATTATTTTGAATGGCAGCATTAATATAGGCCTATTTTATATTTGATATGAACAATTCATGACAAATGAGGAAAATTTTGAAGAAGTGGCTGAAATTCAAATACCTAGGAACAATAATATAAATATGAATGATATTGGCCTACTTACTTACTTACTTACTCTCTGGCACTATCGAACCCGTAGGTTCATGGCCGCGCGTACATAAGCTCTCCATACTTCCCTATCCTGAGCTAATCCTTTCCAATCATTTCCCGTATAATCTACATCCCTCAAAACATAGTTAATGCTATTCTCCCACCTCATTCTTGGTCTACCAACTGGGCGTTTTCCCTCTGGCTTCCCTACAAGAAGCTTCCATGCAAGTCTTTCATTCCCCATACGTGAAACATGTCCTGCCCATTGCAGTCTACGAGACTTAACTGTTCTTAATATATCTGGCTTCCTATAAAGACCATATAGTTCATTGTTATGTAGTCTTCTCCATTCACCTGTCTGTTCATCTCTCTTTGGTCCAAACATTTTCCTAAGTACCATAGGTAGCATTGCTGCCGATAGGGTTACCCATGCCGGACTGCTCGAAGGTGATAAGCCAGACGAAAAAAGTACCTTGGTCGAAATAGTGACTATCTTTCACCGTAAAAATACAACCGTCAAGAAATGCGGACATGGGTTCAACTGGGGTAAAATTTTCCGGAGGTCAAATAGTCCCCCATTCGGTTCTCCGGGCGGGGACTACTTCAGGGAACCCATGCCAATGGCTCAAATATGAATGATATGCACAAAGGAATTAAACATTGGGTCGATTATGGAAATGCATGCTCTTTTACATTACACGGACTCTTATGGTCACAACTCCTTTCAAAAAACGTTAAAACGTTTATTCTCCCAGTTACGTGGATTATTACTTTAAAGGAGGGGAAAAGATTACGAGTATTTGAGAATAAAGTTCTTAGGATTTTTTGGACCATTCAGAGATGAATAGACAGGCGAGTGGAGAAGACTACATAACAATGAGCTACATGATCTTTTGTAAGAAACCAGTTATAATAAGAGAAGCTAAGTCTTGTAGACTGCGATAGGTAGGACATGTGGCGCGAATAGGGAAAGGAAGAGGGACATTGAAGCTTGTTGTAGGAACACTAGAGTTATAAGCCCAGTTGGTAGCTCAATAATTAGGTGGGAGAAGTAGAATATACAGTGGATGATTGTAAAACGTTAGCTTGGGATAAGGATATATGAAGAGCTTATATCCACACGGGCATGAACCTACATTTTTGATAGTGCCAGTGAGTTAATAAGTTATTCTGACAGGTTTAAAGCATAGGCCTTGTCTTGCAATCTCACAGTAATAAATGTAGAGGAACTTCGGGTAATGTGGACCCAATTTTGAATTTGTTGTTTTTCCTTTCTTCTTCTATTTAAGGGCGTTGAATTTTGTATAAGTACAGTATTATCATTAATGTTATAACTATGAAATAGCATTGTTATTTTATTCAAATATTGAAACATCATAATTTATAAACTTTTTTACATTACAAGAAAGGTCCACTGTAGCCTTCATATTCGGGTAAAGTGAACCCCTGAGTCCATCCTAGCTTTTTGTCTATTTTTAACTTCAATTACTCTATTAATTTATACAGTCAGGCACAGATTAATCTGAAATTATTTATGGCTGATCGTAATTAAAAGCGTTGATATTTATTTAATGTTTTGAAAAATTATTGTAATTCAACTGCGGAAAGCGACGGTATTTGGGTTTAGTAAAATTACAAGGATATTAAATGAAATTAATTATGTTCATGGTTTTTACAGATACCATCCTCATTGATAAAATGAACGTATATACCCAGGTCCACTTTAACCGCCTCGTGGATGGTCCACATTAAGCGAATTCCTTTGTTAGGTTTAATTGTTTCATACAGCCACCATGTCGCATAATATCAAACTAAACCCGTCAGTATATTAAAACAACATTACATAATATAATATATTTAGGAGTTTTTCAACATTTTTAATATTGAATAGCAGAAATTATGGTTAATTCTAAGCTTGAAAAACTTTTAAAACAGTCATTTTTATAAATATTGCAAATAAACCCTTATTCCACAAAGAGTAAAAGAAACTGGCCTTGAACACGTCAAAGTTGATGAGAGAAAAAGAAAAAAATATTTTCTGCTCGAGAGCAGCACCAATTAAAGAAGACAAACAGGGTCCACTCAAGCCGAAGGGTCCGCATTACCCGAACTTCCTCTATTAGATATTGAAGAATTAATAATAAAGTAGAACAAAATATTGTATTTAGATGCAAGGGGATTCATGCGAAATACATTGAAATTAAAATTAAGCCAAATTATTATTAAAAGAGAATTAACTAATCAGAAAACAAAATTAAAAATAATAAGTATATTTAAATTCCTTCTAAAACATGCTAATTTATGACATTCGCCATTCACTTATGAAAAGGGAGATCAAGAATCTATCGGTGGATACAGTATAGGAATTCTACGATATCTAATATATAAAAATTAATGTTTGTTTGTTTGTTCGTATTCAATGTGCGGCTATACCGTTGATCCGATTTTGATAGAGTTTCTTGCAAAATGTTCTGGAGATTCCCGGGAAGAACATAGGCTATAACAGAGTTGTAATACTCAACCTCTTCACTCCTAAAAATCACTCTTTGTAGTGAAAAACGTGAAATAAAGTTCCTATTTTGATGCTTAAATGGCTTACGCTGCTAAACCATAACCAATACACCAAATTATTGTACACGGAATTGAATATCTCAACAAACTCCACAAAAACGTCCGCGACACCATATGTTTATCTTTTACGGATAACTCACAACAGCTGTTTTTGTTTTTCATTGATGCCAAGAAGATCGGGTTAAGCTGGTTCCCGGGCAAGCATAGCAGCTCAAGACTGGTGGTAAAAAAAAACATTAAAATTTATTTAGTTGCAGCAACGCACGCCAGGTATTAGCTAGTGAGATATAAAAGCGAATGAATGTTTGTTTGTTTGTTTATTTGTTGGTTTGTTTGTTCGTATTATATGCGCGGCCATACCGTTGATCCGATTTTGATGGGGTTTTGCAAAATGTTCAGGAGATTCCCGGGATGAACATAGGCTATAAGGGAGTTGTAATGCTCAAACCCTTCACCCCCCAAAAATCACCCAATTGTAGGGAAAAATGTGAAATAAAGTCCCTATTTTGACGCTTAAATGGCTTACGCTGCCCAAACCATAACAAATAATACACGAAATTAGTGTACACAGAATTGAATATCTCAAAATAGTCTACAAAAAAGTCCAAGACAGCATATATTTATCTTTTACGGGTAACTCACAATAACCATTTTTGTCTTTCATTGATTCCAAGAAGATCGGGATAAGTAGATTCCCGGGCAAGCGTGCTCTACCATACCGTTGATCCGATTTTGATGAGTTTTTTCGAAAAATGTTCAGAAGATTCCGGGGATGAACACAGTCTATAAGAGAGTTGTAATAATCAACCCCTCCATCCCTAAAAATCACACTTTGTAGCGAAAAACATGAAATAAAGTCCCTATTTTGACGCTTAAATGGCTTACGCTGCCTAAACCATAGCAAATACACCAAAGTATTGTAACGGAATTGCATATCTCAAAAAAAAACTGCAAAAAAAGTCCGGGATAGCATATGTTTATCTTTCACGAATAACTCACAATAACCATTTTTGTCTTTCTTTGATGCCAAGGAGATCGGGATAAGCTGATTTCCGGGCAAGCATAGCAGCTCAAGGCGGGTGGTAAAACACACTAACATTTATTTAGGAGTAGCAGCGCACGCCGGGTATTAGCTAGTGATATATAAAGTAGCAGTTTCTGGTAGAATCGTATACTCTAATTGTGTTTGCAGAATAGAAGATGATAAAATATATTAGTCAAGACAAAAAAAAATCTCGTGCTTGTATGGAGGGAGGGTTTTGTTGTAGACCAAAAACTTTTATATTCTGAATTGTAGTGTACATTCTCAATATCGCTATTCCTATTCCGACATTCTGTTTCTATATTTTGGAGTATGTATAGTTTTGAAAGGAATATGATAAAATTGTATTGTATGAAAAAATCTTCGTAAAGAATAAATGGCTATTGACCTGAAACATGACTAAAAATTGTGAGCTTGCAATTCAAATGATTAAATCCATACAATTTTAACTTGATGGAATATTCAACGAAGCAACCAAATTAAAAAAAGAGCCTTTGTGGTTATCTCGGTATTGAATAGGAATGTCTAAAAAAGTAGGATCGTAAAGGGAAAAGGTTGCAAAACTTTTCTCATTTGAAACAAATGTTCGTTTAGTTTTCAATTTAGATGGGAGGACAAGCCTTTTGTAACGTCACGTACAAAATAATGTTTTCAGTGCTGTACAATAAGTTCTCAATGAAATCAGACAATTGTGGTTATTTTTAAAGTCTCAATAGAGCTTAGAATTGATATAATGACGCACAAAATAGAAAATAGACATTACGGAAACTTAATTTATGGTCGAGAATCTTTCGTGGAAATTAATTTTCACAAACAGAATAAGCTAACTAACTCGTTGGCACTATCGAACCCGTGCGGACATAAGCTCTCCATACATACCTATCCTGAGTAATGTTTTCCAATCATCCCTGTGTAATCTACTTCCCTCAAATCATGGTTAACTTTATTCTCCCACCTCATTCTTGGTCTATCAACTGGGTGTTTTCCCTCTGGTTTTCCTACAAGAATCTACCATGAATCTCTTTCATTCCCCATTCGTGCCATATATCCTGTCCATCGCAGTCTATGAGACTTGACTGTAGTTATTATAGTAGTAGGACTTTATTAGACAAATAATGAGATATTTATAATATAATTTACAAATATGGTTCGCACGGGCAGTAAGCCGTTGGGTGCTGTTGACAGTCCGTTACAATAAAGTAATAATTAGTAATAGTGTAAAGAGAAACAAAACAAAACAAAAACAATAACATTACAATTACATAAAGAAAACACAATAATATTACAAATACATAACAATACAATTAGTTATTATATCTGGCTTCCTATATAGACCATGTGGCAGACTTTTATAATTACAGTGGCATTTTTAAATATGGTTAACGTGGGAAGGCTCGCACAAGTGATGGCTGATCAGGTAACCTTTATAAACTTTCGTCTGTAGTTTTGAATATTTGTATGTTCATGAAGGATGTTTATAACTGTATTCCGAAGATTATTTATAAAACAAAATTCCGGTGAATGTTAGATCTAATACGAAAATATCTCTGGTTATAGCGAAAAAAAAATTGATCACATATAGCAATGGGCTCTATATTCATATTTATTATTGTACCACATTATTTTATATCTAGTGCAAAATAAAACAAATCTGTGCCAAAACAGCTCCGAAAAGCCAAGACTGGTGTCATTATCCTACATATTAACAAAGAGCAGCAAATATTGACGTGAATAGCCTGGCGTTGTTCCTAAAATATAGTTCAAGTTCTCTTAACCGAATTTTTCTACTTTTTATATTAAATAACTGTTCAGTTGTCCTCAACGGGCTGAGTGGACCACATTCCAGATCATATATACCCAAAATTTAAACGTTTATAATGCAGCCGGGAATCGAATTCAGGACACCTGGGAACCTATCCAAACATGATAACCGTGGCACCACTTAGACTGTCGTTTTTTATTTACATTGCAGACTCTAAATTAAGCTATATTTACCCCGATTATGAGTTCGGTTTATTTGGTGGTAGATATTTATTTTTTGCCGATTTATATTTTCTGGTCAGTTTATATATATATATAAATATATATATATATTGGAATTCTTGAGTATATATATTGGAATTCTTGAGTAGCTCAGTTGGTTAGAGCGCTAAAGGTACAGACTTTAGAGACTCGAGTTCGAATCCCGACTCAAGCATTCATTTTTCTTTTCATATCATATATATATATATATATATATATATATATATATATATACTAGCAAATACCCGGCGTGCGCTGCTACGCCTAATTAATGGAAATTAATATGCCTTTATGTTTAGTTGAATAAATAAAAGGAAAAATAATTATAAATTTATATTCTTTAGATACCCCGTGCTGATTACTCGGCATTGCCCGGGAATCTACCTATCCCGATCTTCTTGACATAAATGAGCTGAAAGGCAAAATGAAATGTACTTCTTATGATTAGTTGAATAAGTAAAATGAAAAATTTGTTCAGCGTAATTATTTTAAGATTTTTCGTGCTGATTATCCGGTGTTGACCAAGAATCTATTAATCTCGATCTTCGTGGCACAAATGAGCTAAATGACAAAATTTGTTATTGTGAGTTATCCGTAAAAGAATACCCGTCATGTGCTGCTATGCTTGCACAGGAATCTACGTACTTGTTTCGATCTTCTTGGCATCAATTAACCTTTAAGCGCCCAAGTTTAAATGGCCAGGTAGCGGCAGGCTGCCCGGGTTTAAATGTCCACCTAGCTTTTAAACTCCTTGGCTTTTGACTATAACTTTGCTAATTTTATTAACTCATATTTTAAAATCTGTTCGGGTCACAAACATCAAACAACATTTAAAGTGTTAAAAATTATTGTAAAATCGGTGGTATTCACGGCAAGAACCCGTAGTGATATTTTATAGCATAGAGATAATTTTTAAATTCATGATAGTTACCAAATAACTTTAGGATTTTGGAGTGTTGTGAATCAGGTTGGAAGTGAAAAACTATATACAGATTTAGGTATATTCTAACCCTCGTTCATTCTTTTGTTTATTATGTTGCATCTGGTCAGTTTTCCCCAAAGCAGGAAAGTTTTGAAAAAAAAAACAGGTCACATTCCTACCACAGCCCTTATTCATTCACAGTTTTGTGACTCAGAGTGAAGTTTACGATATGTCTAGTACAAAATCACTACATTCTGCTGAAATACAAGACATTCTCGTATTGTGACAATGACGAAAACGATATCAATGACAATCACAAGCTACAATCAACTGACACATAGCTGTGAGACACCTGACTTTTGTCAGGTCTTGGGTTCGTGTAACTAGAATTGACAGCAAAGAAAAATGTACTCTTCCCCCTGACATGACAGAATCAAAAATGTACCTTTTTCTTGGCGTAATTATTCTAATGTGAAATGACGTGTTGTGGGATAGTAAGACCTAAGAGAGAAGGGATGCCTAATAATCTAAAAATAATAATAATTCCATGGTGTGACAGGCCTAGATGGCCCTTAGCCTACCATCCAGATGCTGGCCTCATACTCACATGTGTCAATCACAAAGGCAGACGATCATCGAGCCAGTGCATGGGTGACATGTGGTCAGCATGTCGAGTCCCCCAGCCGTTATAGCTTGTTTACTCAACCAAAAAATTATGTTTTCATTTGTTAGACTTGACCATTCTATACAGTTTTCTTCTTCTGACTTCATTGGTGCCAAAACAACAGATAGAGACTTCTGACTTAGACTTCTCAGAGACTTTTGCAAAAGGCTGATAGAACAACCTGTAGACGACTCCCTGGATAGACCTAGTATATTGAGTACAGACATTTCATGATTTGAAGTCTACTTTAGTCAACATTGGGCCAAAACAACACAAACAGACTTCTGAATTAGACTTTTTGGAACAGGCTGGTAGAACACCCTGTAGATGACTCCCTGGTGGGTAGACATAGTATATTGAGTACAGACATTTCGTGACTTGAAGTTAAATTTAGTCAACATTGGTCGGTAGCTTTACAAAGACTAATTTGTCGTGTGTGTTCGGCACGGGGAATCAGAAAACATGTGCAAGTGAAGTGTAAAAAGTATGATGTCGGTTTGTGGATTGGTGATTGTTTCGAGGCTTATCACACAAAAACAAACCTTCAATAAACAAATGCTATCTTCACATCAAGTTGCCAAGCATCTGATAACCCTGAAAAAAGGTATGTTACAAAAGTAGTATTATCCAGTATAATTTCAAGCAACCAAACAAGTCCACCTGCTCAGAACCCATACGCTGGGTCTGCGGGCAGACTGGACATACAATTTAAAACCCAGCATATGGGCTCCTGGGCATTTAAAGGTTAAAGACAAAAATGGTTATTATGAGTTATCCGTAAGAGATAAACATATGCAGTCAGGGACGTTTTTGTAGAGCGTTTTGTGATATTCAATTCTGTTTATACTAATTTTGTGTATTTGTTATGGTTTAGGCAGCGTAAGCAATTTAAGTGTCCAAAGAGCTACTTTTTCACGTTTTCTGCTACAAAGGGCGATTTTAAGGATGTAGGAGATGAATACCACAACTCTCTTATAGTCTATCTTCATCCTGGGAATCTCCTGAACATTTTGCAAAAAGCCACATCACAATCGGTTCAATGGTATGGCCGCGCTAAAGTACGGAAAAACAAACAAACAATCATTTATATATATATATATATATATATATATATATATACTGAGAGATCCGGGTTCGAATCCCGTCCAGGCATTTATTTTTCTTATCATACCACATATATATATATATATATATATTCCATAGTAATTCTGCCCGAAGGCAGGTATTTTACTGCAATCATAGAATTTTCATGCTATGCTTTGCAGCTTTACTAGGGAATTATGGGTGTTGTATCTCCCCGCTTCTATCCACACCGGTGAATGATGATGGCCAGATGATTTTCGGGGACCGTTGAGCCCTAAGCTTCTTATAATTTGTCTGACAGGTGAGGAAAAACCCCCAAAAAACCTCACCCAGGAGCCTGTCTCGACCGGGAATCGAACCCGCTGCGTGACTAGGCAGCACGCTACCTCGAGACCACCGGGGTCGACTATATGTGTATGTGTATATATATATATATATATATATATATATATATATATATATATATATATATAAGGCAACTAAATCATGAAACGCTGTTCGTTTCGAGAAGCATGACGCGTCTTCGATGGAATTAGGCAGACGTTATTTGTTCCCGCATGCCACTTAATACCCACTGTGCTTGTTTGTATAGCTGCATAATGATCACAACTGACAACACCAGATAAGACATTGAAGTGTTTGTGATCGCATAAGTTGTTTTTGTAGTAGTAATAGTATTAGTTATTTATATAACGAAGTTCTTTGAAAACTGAGGTTATAGTCGTTGCAATTAAAATCTTGGAGTGAAAGAGTGGAATAATTTTATCAGAGTTCACTTACTTCAAGCTAGAGTTTGTTTTACGTGTCGAAAATCTAAGACTTGTGAGCCAAGGTTTTAATTCCCTTCCTTATGAAGTCACACTCAGAAATTTTCATTTCTGTAAAAATCCATGCCCCTCACCTGTGTTTGAACCCGCGAACGTGAAGTACCGTAAAGAGTAGTTAACCTCTATTCCACTGTGACCGAGTTATTCTATGTAAATATTCAACTGGTAAAAAAATAGTTTAATAAAACGAATAAAAATTCAGTAAAAAAATAAGTGAACTCTATTGCACTCGACACATATAGAGATATTTTCTCTAGTATAGTTTGTGAGACCTTAGATATTCTGTTTCATAAACCCCATTGCCGTTTTATCAGTTCATAATTCATTTTTTATTTTGCATGTAACTTACGAGGGGAGTTAGCGCAACTTGCGATCGCAATTGAAAACAAAAATGGTTAGCATGTAAGCGTTTTACATGTACATTACAAATATGCGCATAATATTTGCCGCTGACAATTACACTGCACTCTACAACCATGAGCATGTCATTCACAAAGTTAAAAAAATAATGGGTTGTTGGTAGCTCTTGGCAAAAGATTACGAGGATGAACATATCCACGGAGCATAAAGTGCCGGAAGAAGAGTTGATATCACAGTAGGAGCTCTTCGTGAATGCCTGCATTAAGCAGTATTCCGAGTCACACTGCTTTTGAACATCAAAAATACTTTCGAGAGATGTTTTAAACCTCTCTGGTCTGATGTCATCATATCCAGATATAGTTCGGGAGTACCGAACAAAGTCTGTAAAAACTGGAGAACAGAACTTATTGTGTGGAATACTCTTCTGTAAAGAAATTGTATCCCTCGACGATGGTGTGAACTGATAGTCGTGATCTTCGATCCGCTTCAGCACCGTTTTGAACTGTCGGAAGAATAGCATATCAAGTGCAGATAACTACATTAGCTAGAGAAAAAAAAAATGTTTAAGATGACTAAAGTTACTAAAGTCACGATAACATGTTAGATATGGTGCATTGTGAGCGGAATATCGAATCTTCGTAGTTATTGGCGATGGCAACTTAGTTTATCCATTTTTGTAATCAGCACCTCAAACATATTCATACTAACCAATTTTTTTTTGCATCGCAACTTGCGCTAACTCCCTCCTTAGAAGCATTGGAAATATTCCCCTATTGTCTACTTTTCAGTACAACGATAAATAATAGTTTTAAAAAACTAAAACATCACGCTTTATTAGAAAACCGAACTAAAAAAATGAAAAATAATTTTAATTTCCAACATGCTTGGAATAAATAATTTTACCATCAAAAGCGTGGGGTGCTCTTTAACAATTAATTAATATATTTGATAATAAAGAAATATTGGTAAAAGTAAAGTTTCTAAGAAGAAAATGTAAAAATCATAAAAAGCACCCCACGCTTTTGATGGTAAAATTATTTATCCCAAGCATGTTGGAAATTAAAATTATTTTTAATTTTTTTAGTTCGGTTTTCTAATAAAGCGTGATGTTTTAGTTTTTTAAAACTATTATTTATTTTTTAGTTTTAATATTTAACAGAATAAGATAAAAATGTAAATATCTTTAAATTCGATTCTATTGTAGTATGAGCTGAAAGAAATACTCTTCTAAAAATATAAAGCGTGTAAAAACCTCCCAGCCGAATTTGAATCAGCGACCTATGGATTACAGAAATTATATACCACTAGAGTGTACCGCTCTACCAACTGAGCTCTTACAACGATTGACTAAAAAGTCGACGAGTCCGCAACCTATTATACCAGTTTCCATTTTTTTGATTTTCTGATGATTCTGGCCAGGATTCTAGAAACAAAATATGAAATTATTGTATTGTCACGGGTTCTTTACAAGTGCACAAAGTTTCAAGTCGATCCAATGTTCCTAAGTGGGTGAAAATCGTGTTCAAAGATTCCGTTACTTAGATACAAAGACACTTTTATTTTCTGACGATTCTGGCCAGGATTTTGGAAACAAATATGAAATTATTATATTGTCACGGGTCCTTTACACGTATACATAGTTTCAAGTCGATCCAATGACTTTAAGTGGGTGAAAATCGCGTTAAAAGATTCAGTTACATAGATACAGGTCAAGCTAATATAAAGCGTGTAAAAAATGGTTCTAATCAGGTAAAATTCAAATTTGAAAGTAATTCTGTACGCCACTGAACTATTGCTGCTTCGCTATTACAGACTGCGGCCACCTAAGTCATAATACAACTTGCTAATTACTCGAGCACATAAAAAAAAGAAAGAACAATGCTTTATTAAGCAGCTTAGCGAGCAATTTCATCTTCCCTCTCCTTATCCATTATTTTATTTTAATTCTTTTTAAAATAAAAAGACATATTTTTCACAGAACATCATGCAGCAGTACATTTTTTGGAGATGATAATTTATAAGAATTTATTTGTAAAATCGCCATGAAAAATGTAATATCTAGCATACTACTAAAAACATCCTATTCCCTTTCATTTTTTAATGGGATAATGTTCTCAATATGTCAACAAGAGTTACATCAAAGATGGGAATCATTATTTATTAAGAAGGTTATGGGTAAAACTTTCATATAAATAGAATAAAATACACAATGTAGATTCTGGGCCCCTTTTCGAATGATGATGGATTTGAATCCCGCTGTTGACAAATATTTTCACTGTGATTTTCCATACAAATCTGGCGAAAGCCTTTATATTTTCTTCGGAAACAAAAAATATATAATCTTCACTTTTCATGAATAAATGCAGCTTCAAAATTAATTTTATACCATAACAAAATCCAAAATAATGCGACATATATAGCTCCGAGATTCGTCTATATATATATTATATGTGTGTGTGTGTGTGTGTGTGTGTGTGTGTGTGTGTGTGTGTGTGTGTGTGGTGGTGTGTGTGTGTGTGGAATTCAAACACTTCACAATGATCTTTACAGAAACTAAATTTAAATTTAAAATTTACATACGATTATGTAAAAAAGTTATTACCAAAGAAGTAAATTTATAAATTGTATATTATAATACACACTGAGTTTAATTGTTCAACACGTGAATTATTATTATTATCATTATTATCATCATCATCATTATTATCATCAATTTCATCATCATCATTATTATTATTATTATACTTTCGCTGATTTTTTGATCTACCTTCCATAACTTATCCGGTATCTAAGTAGGAGTTTTCGCTTTCTGATTCTTGGATTAATCGTAATCCAACATTTTGATCATGTAAAAGAACAGGTAAAGATCGAATTAAGATATACAATTTCTTATAAATAAAAAAATGCAAATAAACTACCTTTCTATCCAGCAACGAAAAATTGAAGCTCTGAAGAGGACAGCACAAAGATTATTTTTAAAAAATCTGGAAAATTCTCTGAGAAACTACAAATAAAGTAAACACTTTAAGAAAACTCCGGGTCTGACCACTTGAGGCGACAGCCTACTGAGTTATCTCAACAGGCTTAAAATTGTAGACTTACCATTTCTATGGCATGTATTAAAATGGGATCACACAGGCGAGATTCTAGCGGCTTAATATCCTGTTTATTGAAATTGCCTACCTTAATCTCACTTATTGGGTTCATTTTTCCTTGTTCATTGTTTTATATTCTATATATATTCTGTTTACTCAGGATTGTTTCTGTTACTTACACAGGTATCCTCAACCAAAATATACAATGTTTTTTCTTCCACACTTCCCGGTCTTGTATGTCTGCTTCTGTCATGTTTTTATTCTTCATGTTGTCATGAATTCCCTTCATCCATGTTGGCTTTGGTCTACCACATTTCCCTTTTCCAGGAGGTATCGATTTAATACTTCTTTGTTTCTGTGTCCCTTCTTCTCGTTATATGTCCCAACCATCTTAGTTGGATTTCTTCAATCTCTTGTACAATATTCTTTTCTACATTCATAGTTTCTCTTATTGTATTATTTTTTATTTTGTCTAATTTTGATATTCTTGCCGATGTTCTTAAAAATTACACTTCTGTGACTAATAATTTATTTCTGTGTTTTGCATCAACGTCCATGTTTCCGCACCACATAATAAGATACTCTTCACAATTGTGGTATATATTAATAATTTAGTCCTCTTGATTATATTCCTACTCCATAAAATATAATTTAATATGTCAGTAACTTTTTTGCCTCTATTATTATTTTTTCTACGTCTAATTCAGATGATCCATCTTCTTGAATTATTGATCCCAAATACTTAAAATACTCCACTGTTCCATATATTTTTAATTCCTCGGAAAGATATGTGCTCATATATTATTATGTTTTATTATAATTAATTGTTAAACCCCATCTTGCGTATTCTTCCTCTAGCTTCCTACCCATATAGTTTGTATCTTCACATTAAGAAGATATATGGGCTTTCTATAACGTAGCTCTTTATTTTTATCTTTTGTATTTATAATGTGTTTTTAAATATAAAAGTGACAACATTTGCAACTTTTCTGGAAGCTCTACAGTAATATCATCTCTTATTGTAATATCATGAGTTATTTGATAAATTTCACATAATTTGCATGTGTTCATAACTATCGTAGTATTTTTATAGAAGAAAAGGTGATAATTTAATCTCCCATTATACATAATATTTATAGATTATGAAAAGGCATACCATAATGTAATCCGAGGCAAAACTTTGCAGATACTGTATGAAGAACATGTACACTCACATATAAAAAGAGCCATACAAAGTTTATATAAAAACTCTAAAATCAAAATTAAATTACCTAATAGAGAAATGACAGTACATATAAACACAATCAAACTGTTCGACAAGGATGTGGACTTTCTCCACTCTTATTCATTATATATATTAACATAATAGTTCAGAAATGGAAACAAACAGTAAACCCGATAACTATAAATTAAGTAGTTCAAACAATATTATATGCTGATGATGAAATAATGTGATCAGATTCAGAACACAGCTTGCAAATAGCAGCGTATCAATTATTCAAAATTGCCAGGAAATATAGGCCTAATGTAAAAACCTCCGCTTCAATAACTAAAGCAGTGGTAATGTATGGGAAAAAAAACATACAACGGACGAAAATTGAGATTAATGGTAAAATTATAGAACAAGTGTCTGATTTCTCATAATTAGAAGTATATTTGCAGAACATAAGAGTGACATTGATTCAAAATTACAAAAATGTAATAAAATTAATTAGGTGATAAGAAGACATTTTGGTAAACAAATTGGGACAAATACAAAACTAAATTTACATACGATCAAAAGTTGCTCTAAAATACGGAAGTGAAATTTTGATTTAAAAAAAAAGAAATTCTCATTAACTTAGAGTAAGCCAAATGCGCTTCTTACGATCGCTGTTAGGAGATAATAGACTGGATCACCAAAGGTTTTTTTTAGATTAGATTAGATTAGATTAGATTAGATTAGATTAGATTAGATTAGATTAGATTTATTTAGCCTGGTGGAGTTAAGGCCATGTGGCCTTCTCTTCCACTCACCAGGACAAACATACATTACATCATAATATAACAATCTGAATTAACTCTAATATTAAAAACTAAATAAAATTTGATCAAAAAGATAATTTCTATTATATTACGATCTATAATGCAACCGGTTAATGTTAGTTAAATTTAAGACTAAAACTAATAATGAAATGTATACAAGCAAGACATATTAAATTGTCCCTGTCTAATGTATATAAAAAACAAAGAAAATAATGAGATATAGAAAACTAATTTTACGATTATACAATACTTAAAACAAAGCAAAAGAAAATATTTGCAATCTTAATATTATTTTCATAAACAATTGAATTTATTGATGGTTAAAAGAATACTATCAGTGAGGTGTATAAATTAGTTTGTTATTAAATAATTCTTTAGTTTGTTTTTGAAGGATGTTATAGTTTGACAGTCCCTGACATAGGGCGGAAGGGAATTCCATGTTTTCGTAAGTGAGACCGTAAAAGATAATGAATAATATACAGTGTGATGAGGAGGGATATAGAGGACAATGTGCTGATGGGATCGAGTATCAAGATTATGTGTTTCGAATAGTCTGATGAAGCGGCGTGATAAATAATTAGGCGATGATGTGTGAAGTATTTTTTAGAGAAGGGATAGGGAATGGACAGTTCTACGATCTCTTAAACGAAGCCACGATAATTGTTCCAGGGACGGTGTAACATTGTCAAATTTGCGAATACCACAAATAAAACGTGCGCAAGAATTATGAACACGTTGCAGTCTTTGAGTGAAAATAATATTTAAGTCTGTAAAAAGAGTGTCACAATAATCAAAATGGGGCATTGCAAGTGTTTCTACTAACATTTTCCTAAGAGCTATTGGCAGACAATTTGGAAGTCTTATCAGAGAAATACTTGGAGTACCAAGTTTAAATGAAGATATAGTAAGATACCAACATGAATGGAAAAATCATCTCAGAAGAATGGAAAGAAATAGACTTCCAAAATTGGCATTCCAATACACTCCAACTGGACATAGGGACAATGGAAGACCAAAATATCGTTGGAAAGATCAAGACCATCTTCGTCAGTTCCGTCACAGGCAACATGGACTAAAACATATTTGTTCACGATGATGATGATTATGACGAAGTATTATTTTTTTATTTTGGAATTTATCCACAATACATTAGTTTTTTGCCACCTCAACGTATTCGCCATCTGCAGTTGTAGCGGTCCTAAGTCCCAGTGCACTTAAATTTCTTGTCTCACCATTCATGAAATTTTCTATAGGTATTCTCTTTCATATATTACCATCTATTCTCCACTCCAAGATTTTATTATGGATTCTATCATGTATTCATTCTCTTGAGATGTCCGTACTATACTTCTTCAGTTATTTATAACACATTTCTTTCAACTTTCATAATTTTCCTAATTTCAACGTTTGTAATTGTTTTTCTAAGCTAGACTTTCGTGATGATCTTCTCTAGTAATCCTTCTATGTTGTTAATAACTTATTATCTTAGCTTCTTTTAATTGTCCATGTCTCTGATTCATATAGCATTCTAATATGTATAATGGCTTATGTCCACCGCTGTGGTCTCGAGGTAGCGTGCTGCCTTGTCACGCAGCGGGCACGCGCAGTTTTTCTAGGTGAGGTTTTTATCAGGGTTCTTCTCACCTGTAAGACAAATGGCAGGAAAACTTTAAGGCCCAAACGGTCCCCGAAATCATACGGCCATCATCATAATCATTATCCTTATCATCCTTATCATCATCATCCTTCACCGATGTGGAAAGCAACGGGAAGCTACCACACTTACAATTTCCTAGTAAAGCTGCAAGCATAGCATGAAAATGCTAAGATTGCAGTGAAGGACCTGCCTTCAGACAGAATTACTGTGGATGGATGGAATGGCCTTATAAGCACATTTGTTTTTTCTGTAAATACTAAGTCTAGCAAGCCAATTACTCTCTGGACATATTTTTTGCATTGCTAATTGTAATTAGCTTTCTCTGTCTAAGATTGTTCTTAGATTTATAATTTTTTTACACCTTTAATGTTATTAAATTCTGTAAAATATTGTTCATCAATATTCATTGTTAAATATTGTGTTTTATATACATTACTTTGTAATTCCCATTCTTCGTATTCCTCGATTAATGTTCTTACCAAGAATGATGCACTATCTATAACTTGTGAAGTAATGACTTGATCATCTACAAATAATAGATTATGCAAGAAAATTTGTTTCTCATTACCAGACATTCCCTGTACCAAAGTCTTAAACTTACTTACTTACTTACTCACTCACTGGCACTATCGAACCCGAAGGTTCATGGCCGCGCGGACATCAGCTCTCCATACATCCCTATCCTGAGCTAATGCTTTCCAATCATTCCCTGTATAATCTACTTCCCTCAAATCATAGTTAATGTTGTTCTCCCACCTCATTCTTTGTCTACCAACTGGGCGTTTTCCCTCTGGCTTTCCTACAAGAAGCTTCCATGCACGTCTTTCATTCCCCATACGCGCAACATGTCCTGCCCATCGCAGTCTACGAGACTTAACTGTTCTTATTATATCTGGCTTCCTATAAAGACCATGTAGTTGATTGTTATGTAGTTTTCTCCATTCACCTGTCTGTTCATCTCTCTATGGTCCAAAAATTTTCCTAAGTACTTTATTCTCAAATACTCGTAATCTCCTTTCCTCCCTTAAAGTAAGAGTCCATGTTTCGCACCCATATAATATAACTGGTAGAATAATAGTTTTATATCTTTCAGTTTAACGTTTTTTTGAAAGGAGTTGGGACATCAAAATTTCTGCAATGCATAATAACATGCATTTCCAGAATTGAGCCTATGTTTAATTTCTTTTTGCATCTCATTCCTATTTGTGATTATTGTTCCTAGGTATTTAAATTCAGCCACTTCCTCAAAATTTCCCTCATTTGTCATTGGCTGTCCATTTCCATTATATACTGAATTTCTACGTATGACCATACATTTAGTTTTACTGATATTTACTTCCAGTCCTAATTTCTTAGTGTTACTCAATAGTCCCTGGGGGTCCGTTTATCGGGCCCCAGCTGTGCTCACAACAGCAACAGGGCGCGTCCCCGGGCGGCGGATAGGGGAACGGTCGGTGGTTTGCTTGCATTCCTCCCGGCTAGGTCCGGACCGGACCCGCGGGCCATTTGTGGGGTCGTCAGGACTCGAGCGACCTGACGTACTATTTAGCTCGTGCTGCGCCCACTCCAGCAGCAAAACGCGTCCCCTCGGTGGCGTAGTGGGGAAAAGGTCGGTGGATCTGCTAGTCAGTCCTCCCTTCCAAGTCCGATGGACTCGCGGACCATGAGTGGGGTCAGCAGGAAAAACATTTGGCTATAGGGGCCTGCTGTCAAGCCAGAACGACCCCGGCCCACAGCAGGGGGCCTGTGCCGCCGTTGGTGGGGCGGTGGGAGACTAGGGATTCGTGCACCCTATCTCCTGGTTCATTGAACCTGAGACCATCTGTGGGGGCACCATGGGAGATGAGCTCCCTGGATGCCTACATTGCTCAGTGGGCTGCCTCACAGCAGCTACACGACTAGGCCTAGTCTTGCGAACGGGCTGGATGGGACAATACCGGGCGTAATGCTGGGAATTACCACCAGGTCAATAAGCTCGGGAAAGGAGGAAGCGCGGTCTTTTGGTCTGTGAGACTTAGCGCCGACTCTGGAACCGAGTGACCCAAGGACAATCTGTGAGGTCGTCAGGAGTTGAGCGACCTGACGTACTAAATGCTCAGGCTGGACCCACTTCAGCAACCAAACACGTCCCCAGCTGGTGCACTGGGGGAAAGATCGGTGGATCTGCTAGACAGTCCTCCCGGTTAAGTCCAAGGGACTCGTGAACCATTAGTGGGGTAGGCAAGAGTTGAGCGCCTTGTCGTACTAATTGCTCATCTGTTGGAGCTTGCGAGCTCCGTGCTGGCCCACAACAGCTGCAGAAGGCGTCCCTGGGGGCACACCAGGGCTCGGCTCGGACCAGTCCAGCGGGGAGCTACTGTACTGGTTCCTGGCTTGGCCTACGGGCCCGTCGACAAACTGTGGGGTTGCCAGGAGATGAGCACCTGGATGTACTAAAAGTCTCACACTGTTGGGCTTGTAGCCCTAGCCGGTCTCACAACGGCTGTAGGACACGTCCCTGGAGGCAGAACAGGGAAATGGTCGGTGGATCTGCGACAGCAGTCCTCCCGGCTAGGCTCATGGAGCCCGTGGACCAACTGTGGGGTCGTCAGGATTGAGTGACCTGATGTACTATGTAGCTCATCAATTGCCCAGAAGTGCAAACTCCAACACTCTCTCCCTGGGGTGTTGGTTTAAGGACCGAGAACTTGAACGTGGACGCGAACATAGGATAGGGAGGACTAGAACTAGGACTTGGGAGTATGGTCATGACGACCGAGGTATCCCAAGGGGTGGACGGCAGGGCCTAGATGTTACTCAATAGTGTGTGCGTGTTGGCCTTTAGTATCTCCTCGCTATCGGCCAGTAGTACTACATCATCAGCATAAACTATCAGCTTATTAATACCATTCAGTTGTAAGCCTCCCTCATTCTCTAAAGATTTAATGGCATGCTTTAGTACAAAATTAAATAGTAGAGGAGATAGTGCATCTCCTTGCTTCAACCCATTCTGGATTTCAAAAGTGTCTGAAAACTGTTTGCCTACACGCACCCTACTCTTTGAGCCATTTAGACACATTCATATAAGTCTAACTAACTTTTTAGGAATTCCGAACTCCAGCAGGATACTATATAACTTCTCCCTCTTAATTGAATCATATGCTTTTTTGAAGTCTACGTATAGTTGATGTACAGTACCATTATATTCCCATTTCTTCTCTAAAATCTGTCTTATACTGAAAATCTGATCTGTTGTAGTCCTATTTCTTCTAAATGCATATTGATGATCTCCTAGAATGTCATCAATATAGGTTGTAGGTCTGCTTACTAATATATTTGTTAGAATTTTGTACGAAGTTAAAAGTAATGAGATGCCCCTGTAGTTGTTGCAATCAGCTTTATCTCCTTTCTTATAAATTGGTATAATAATTGATTCCAACTTACATCGAAACAAAATTTTGAAAAGTGCTGGTGATTTACACCATCTTTGAAGGACTTCTGTAGAGGTGATAATTTTTTTAGACTATTTAACTCATGCCCCAAATGGGAGTCAATGACCAATCACGTTACAATGATTTTTATTTACAACCAATCACAGTCGTGTTTAGCTTAGAATTTACCAACTAAAGTTTATCATAATAAAGAAAGCACCTCCTTTTTAACATTCTGAATAGGTCATAGCATTATTTTGCAGTGATTGACCCACTAAGAAATACGGCTAGCAGATTGTATACATAGTGCATGAATGTCAACATATACCGCATGCGGGAGTTAATATAAAATATTTGTAGCAATTGATTGTACCACCAAAAAAAGAAACCACTGTTTGCACTTTCTTAAATGTATTTTTTCCCAGAAAAATATAATTGTCATATTAACATCATATGACATCAGAAATGAATTAATATACAGTTTGATGTGTTTCATTTTCTCTCCACAAGAGTGCATTCTTACAATGTTGCGTTCTTTGCCAATAAATAATATGATCTGGTTGCAGTGACGAACAAAAGAAGCAAATGAAGCGTTCCGATCGTTTATCATTTGTTTTCAAACATTGCCGTTTACATTAAATATATACATATTTTAAAATAACTATATTTAAATAATGATTTGTACGTAAACAGCTTAATTTTATTCGTTAAATAGTCCTAACAAATGACACTCTTGATTTCCAAATTCTGTAGATAAAAATTGAAAATCACTCCTGGCATTACTTATGATAAATATGTAGTCTACCCATTTTCATCTGATACGTATTTTGAGAATATGTTGACTTTAACATATGTATTGCGTCTTCACTTTTCTGAACTTTTTGTAATGCTTTCCATGACAATTTTGTTTGTATGAAATCGTAAGCTTTTTCAATATTTACCGTATGAATATCAACCCTAACGGTATTGCTATTTTCTGGAATTTTTCTAAAATAAGTATATCATAACATACAACATTTGTTTTTCATGCTTATTTGAATTAAATTTCTGAGAAATACAATCTACGTTTTGTTTACACAAAAAATTATAAAAATTATAAAATCTACCTTCTTCCCCTATTTAATTTGAATTCACAAAATATATTTTACCCGTACGCTCCAGTGAGCAAATATTTTTGTATTATTTCGCGAAAATCAGGCAGTTATTGTCGGCTAATAGAGTTTAAGCCAAAAAATATTTGTAGTATAGTTAAGGAAGAAATGCCTGGAGTGAAGCTGTGTGCTAGAGTTAAACTAAAACAGATGTCTCATATGGCGGAAAAGTGTTTTGTTTGATGGGGGGAAAAGTAAACGCTCACATATCGAGCTTAGTTAAATATCAAATTGCATACTTTTGCTTTCTTCTCATATGCATTTTATTCTCAAATAGTTCACTGATATAAACCGATTTACTGCTTTCTATATTACAACTGTATTATAATGTACAGTAATCATAATATTGTTAGATCATACTTTTAGTTTAAGTGAATATTTCTGTATGACTTAGGTTATAAGTACATAGTTTTGTGTGCACATTTTGATGAATTTTAGGTGATAAAAACCTTTGTATAATACATGCCGTAGTCTGAGAGACAATTACTTGTATACATATTTTTGTGCTTATTTTATTCGTTGTGTATAATAGGCTTTTAACTCTATTCATAGTTACATCAATTATTATTATTATTATTATTATTATTATTATTATTATTATTATTATTATTATTATTATTATTACTACTGCAGAAATAAAATAAGTTGTTTCAAAAATTGATTAAATACATATTTTAAAAGACCGAAGGAAGTAACTATGGAAACACTCATTCGAACAGAATAAGAATATGCAAGTTAAAACTAAAATGAGAATTAAATTAAGTTCAAAGAATGGTATCTAAGAAACTTTTATAGGTAAATGGAGTTTTGAGAATGTGAAGGTTTTTCCACCGCCTCCCCCCCCAACCCATTGGTTTGCTCTAAATGTAAGGTAAGCGGGTTGCGTATTTCGATGGAGAAAATACATCATTTCCCCTGTAAGCTAACCTGCAGAGAAAGAAATCCGCTGGTATCACAAGAAGCCAGAGGATTTTCTTTCTGCCGAGGTATCCAAGACAGGATGCATCGAGTTTGCAGAGCTCTGAACACGAGATAAAACTAGTGTCTGGAAATATTGAGAGTGAGCCCCCATTCCAATGTTTTTAAAATGTGTTCGCCTCCAACTTCTCGTCAGACGTAATCCGCCTTCTTCATTTCCAATAAATCATGTTTAGACGTACTATACTTCCTGAACGATATATTTCACAAAATAATAAAAACACAACAATAAATCTCGTGAGCAATTAAATCAAATAATACTTTAAATTGTTTTGAAGTCGATCTTTCGTCTCCAGCTGTGGTAACGGCGCTGCCTCCAACGAAGCAGACCCGGGTTCCATTCCCGATCGGACAAGTTTCCTGGGAGAGGATTTTCTTCGGAATTTTTCATAACCTGTGCGACAAATGTCAGCAATATTTAATGCCAACGTAGTTCCAGAACACCATCTGGCCATCATAATCGCCCATAGCGCATTATTACCCTTGTTTATTATGAATCTGGATGCAGTGCCCTTTTTTAAATGTTCGCATTTTTTGGAGTTGGCTTGAACATTTACTTTATCCACGGAAGCTCTACATCCCCTAGTGTGGTTAAAAAAGCATATATGTTATCCTGAGTGCGGAATCCTCTCCCGACACTTCCGTGTGACGTGGGATACGTAAAAGTACCTACACAGGGAGGTGCTAAACTAAAAGTAAAAAAGAAAATAAATGGGTTTTTCGCATTCAGGCAGGGGAATGGGGCATCGAAAGTAAGACGTTAATTGCGTTGTGAATCATATAAACCAAACTGTCGACAATAAACAAGAGCAGAAAGGTTTACCCGGAATAAAAACTTTAGTCGTTGTAGTTCGATGAACAAAGTAAATAATTGCTCTTTATGGCAGAATATCGTTCTGCGAACTCCGCTGCAACCACCATCAAGTTTACTCACTGTATTGGCGATTTTTCGGTATATCTCGACAGTATTTAGTACACACAACTTCATACTGTGCATGGTAATGTCTAATAAAAGTAAACATGGCATTTAACTTATCATCATCATCCTGCCAGGTATTAGTCCTAGAAGAACTGTTACGGCCTGAGAAAGCGGTTTTCGTGCCATCTTTTCATAGGTCGACCAAGTGACCGTTTCCCATTTGGAGAGTAGTTCATTACTGCCTTGGGGATCCTGGATCTACCCATTCTTGAGACATGTTCCTTCCAATTTAGCTGATATCTGGAGATGTAGTCCAGTATTGGTGACACATTAAGTTCTTGAAGGATTTCTACATTTTTCTTTCGATCCCATTTGGTGTAGCCAGCTGTTCGGCGCATAAATTTCATCTCACAAGCTGTTAGTCTGCTGTCATCTCTCGTCCTTTTTGTCCACGCATGACTCCCATAACATAGGACTGGTCGAGCCATTATTTGATAAAGACGAGTACGAGTTCATTTTTGTACTAATGAAGGTTTTAAAACTCTATTAATGATTCCCATTGATTTGTTGAATTTCACAATGTTCTCTGGTAAATTCAAATTGTCAAACAAAAGAGAGTTTATATGCTAAATAAGTAAACTCATTAACTCTCTCTAAAATTTTGTTATTTAAACAAATTTTGCGTGGTATTGGGGATTTTCCACAAAAGGCCATTATTTTAGTTTTATTGGTAGATATGTCCATTGAATATTTCTGGGCTATAAAATTTAAATTATGTACTGACCATTGTAAATCATCTTCAGATGTTGCATACTACAACAAAAAAGGTAAAGTGAATCCAATACAGGACTTAGAAGGCCATTGTAGTAGTAGGAGGTTAGAACTCCCCCTTTTTAGATAATCAAAACTAGTAGTCAACCCTGCCTTTACACCCAGATAAAGCGTCTGACAATCAGTTCCGTTAGAGGCTGAGTTGACTCCATGGCCATGGTGCAGCCAGAAGGTTTAAGTATCTTTAAAATTCATGTCCCATCGGGACTCGAATTCCCGATCTTCCTGCTAGTAGCGCATCGCCTTAACCAACTACGCTACGGTGTGTCTCCAATAATCAGGAAATCTACGATAAGAAATTTGGCCTATGTATAATTTATTGATCAATGTTGAAAAGGAACAGAACATGACACAACAAATGACGGCAGCTTGAAGCCGTGTACCGGTAACACGAACCCGCCTTATCTAATGTTCTAATTTTGAAACTCCAGTGTTATACAATATACGCCAGATAAAAAATTACACTATTATTTATTGACCAGTTCTCGGTGCAAGAAAAAAAATACGTTTATTTGAGCGTTCAGACACCAAAACGGAAAGAGAGAAAACGTACATGAAATACCAAACGGGATATAACTGTAGAGTGATCGTCGGAGTCTGGTCAGTGCAGCTCAAAAGAGCTAGTTTGGTTTGTTAGTCCAGTAGGCCAGGGTGGGGCCGCAAGGACTATATACCCCAACCCGAGGCTGGACTAGTATGTATGTTTGATTATATATTTTTTTGTATAGATGATCAATCATAGTATTATTTTCATTATTAAATTAATTATTTATTCATTTATTTTCATGTTATATCTGACTATACTTTTAGGCTCGCATTAAAGCTTTGGTTGTGTATTTTAAGTACCTTTTTGCCTATTCATTTAGTAGTTAGCTTATCTCAGTCATCAAAGTAAAATTCCAAAGCTTACTCAAGAGTGTGTTAGTTCCTCTTTCCTTAAAGCTTCCACGATTATAGCATGTAGCTCATTGCACACTACATGTTTGAAAATTTAGTAAGGAAAGTTGAATTAATCTTTGCCTTTTATGGGTCCGGGCAAAGATGTCATAATTTGAGCAGTCTATGTTTTCTAATCAAAATAGTTATCAACAATAACGGTTTGATCCAGCACCAATACTGCACAAAATTGGTAGCAGTCAGCGTGGTTATAACTGCACAAATAAGAATACTTTGGGACTTTGTACATGAATAAAAACAAGAAAACTATCACACTATTACATATCATTACGCTACTTAATGATGTTTATAGCTAACATACGTTATTTTTGTAAGTATATCTATATATAAAGTAAATTGTTGAAATATATACTTACATTTTGACAGGGCCGTCGTCCTCAGCTCTGTTAAAAAGTTTATTGATTTTATAAATTAGTAACTGTAGGCCTTTCGAAAGTTGATTTCTATCATCAGCAGAATAAATATATGCTACTCACTGTTGTTATTGTTGTACGATGTTTTGGATGTTGGCGGTCTTAAAGCATCGTCGGTAGCAACTGAGTTGCTCATTTTAAACTCTTAATCAAATGAATTAATTTTAACAGAATAGGTTAAGGACATGTAGGGCCGATACAAGTATTCTGCTCAATGCTACAACCGTCTCCGTGACAACACAAATCACCACTAATGAACTATTATTAATATTTTTAAAACAGAAAAATTAATTAATCCAGTAGCTCCAAGAAATTCGAGAATATCCATTTCCAAAAAATAACTACAGTAGAAACTTCTTATTCGCGGTGGACATGCTCCGCAAATATGCCGCGAATACAGAAACCGCAAATATGGAATGTTAATTCGTATGGGTATATAGTGAATACGTTCCAAGGTTCCAAAATAAAATAAAAATTATCAAAATAAAATCAATTAATGAAAGATTTTGAACATTTTTTCTTTTACTTGACATTATAAATTGGCAACAAAGCAGAAGAGACGCGTGTTATACAATCAAAATCATTGCAACGAATGACAAGTGGAAACAATAAAACACCGATCGTTGCGAGGGCGGCATTAACAGAGCTTATTGACAACAATATTTGTTTTACTTTGATATTAATTTGTCCATTTGATTTGAATCATTCTTTGTTTAAAGCCGCTTTGACACGTGCCTGCAGTAAACGAAGTTGCCGTTGCGTTAATAAAGGTTACTAATCCATCTAATACACCGACTGGATCCGCAAATAAAGACATGTTTAGCCGCGAATACAGGAACTGTGCCGCAATTTTTTAACCCGTGAATAATGGTAACGCGAATAAGGAGCTTTCACTGTATTAAGCTCAATAATAATAATAATAATAATAATAATAATAATAATAATAATAATAATAATTTATTTATTGTGGCAGAGTTATGGCCATAAGGCCTTCTCTTCCACTCAACCAGCACATGTACAAATAAATATTTGACAAATGTAGATATACACTATACTAATTATAAACAGTTAAAGATACATTAAATGTAGCAATGTAAATTTCATGTAAAAACAACATTTTATACGATAATAATAATAATAATAATAATACTAATAATAATACTTACGATAATAATAATAATAAAACTAATAATATTACTTACGATAATAATAATAATACTTACGATAATGATAATAATACTTACGATAATAATAATAAAATAATAATAATAATAATAATAATAATAATAATAATAATAATAATAATAATAATAATAATAGAATAATAATAGTATGAATATGATAAATTATACGAGAAACACCAATTAATACATGTACCTTACACTGGGTAATGGTGAAGTCGAGGTTAGAGCAAATATAAATTTTGATTTCTTTTAAAAGTTGTCATTGTCCGGCAGCCCCTTATTTCTTGTGATAGGGAATTCCAGTTGCGAGAAGTGAAGATGGTATATGACATGGAGTGATGTGATGTCCTATGTTACGGTATATTAAGCAAGAGACTAAGTTGTGATCTTGTGTTTAAGTTATGGTTTGAGGATAGATACTAGAAAGGAGATGATAAATAATTGGGAATCGAGGTATGTAGGATCTTAAATAAGAGAATTAGACAAAGGACATACCAAGTATTCGTACTGCTGAAGACGAACATAAGGTGATTATGATGACCAGATTGTGATAGAGAAATATTGGATCTTAAAGTTTCTTAACATTTGTCTTACAGATAAATAAAAACCCCGACATACTTCACACAGGAAACTTTTCCTGACTGGGGATAGATCTCGTTCCACCATGCTTCATAGACCACAACGGTGGTCTACTTAATTGCAGGGTGAAAATCTTACACAGACGGTGATAATGATATCCTCATGCCATACGAACTGCTGTTGTGTTATTTTTGCACAGTCTTTAATGAAAATAGGAACATTCGTTTTCTTTAATGTAAACGTAATCAAGCCTCTTCTCTCCCACTGCCTTTGCTCTGGGCGCAATAAAATTAAAAAGCATCTGCGAATCTCATAAAAACGAGTTGCCTCAATCGCAAAATTTACATTAATGTTGTGAGAAAGCTCTATCCCAATGCCACAATATTTATTTAAGACTACAACTCTACAGGCTTAAATTAAGTTCTTTCATGGTTTTGTTTGAATGTGAATTGAGAGTTAATGTAATATGGGAAGATTCGGGAAGTTTGTATAAACTGGATATACACTACCAATATACAACGTACATTCGATTAAAAAAACACATTAAACAGAGTAACGATATTTTTTACAGAATGCTCCATAACTCTATTTTTTTACCTTTCTCACAATTTTAACTGATTAACAAAGTAGGATATATTTTTGAGTTGTGTGCGTATGTATGTTAAAATAACAATACTTATGTGTGTGGAAGAAGTTCGGGTATTGTGGACCCTTCGGTTTGAGTGGACCCTGTTAATATCTTCTTTAATTGGTGCTGTCCTCGAACGGAATATATTTCATCTTCTTCCCCTCATCAACATTGACGTGTTCAAGGCCAGTTTCTTTTATTCTTTGTACGAAGAAGGGTTTATTTGTGATATTTATGAAAATTACCATTTTAAAAGTTTTTCAAGTTAAGAATTAATCCTCAATTTCTGCTATTGAATATTATAAATGTTGAAAACTCTAAATACCGGTATATTATATTATGTAGATGCTGTTTTAATATACTGATAGGTTTGGTTGATATTATGTGACATGCCTACTGTATAAAATAATTAAACATCAGAAAGGAATTCAGCTATTATGGACCTTCCAAGAGACGGTTAAAGTGAACATGGATTCACATTAAACGAATACGTACATTTTATCAATGGGGATTTTATCTGCAATAACCGTGCACTATACTTACTTACTTGCTCACTGGCACTATCGAACCCGTAGGTTCATGTCCGCACGGACATAAAGCTCTCCATACATCCCTATGCTGAGCTAATGCTTTCCAATCATTCCCTATATATCTACTTCCCTCAAATCATAGTTAATATTATTCTCCCACCTCATTCTTGGTCTACCAACTGGGCGTTTTCCCTCTGGCTTTCCTACAAGAAGCTTCCATGCAAGTCTTTCATTCCCCATACGTGCAACATGCCTGCCCATCGCAGTCTACGAGACTTAACTGTTCTTATTATATCTGGCTTCCTGTAAAGACCATGTAGTTCATTGTTATGTAGTCTTCTCCATTCACCTGTCTGTTCATCTCTCTTTGGTCCGAAAATTTTCCTAAGTACTTTATTCTCAAATACTTGTAATCTCCTTTCCTCTCTTAAAGTAAGAGTCCATGTTTCATACCCATACAATATAACTGGTAGAATAATAGTTTTATATATTTTCAGTTTAACGTTTTTTGAAAGGATTTGGGACATCAAGAGTCTCTGCAATGCATAATAGCATGCATTTCCAGAATTGAGCCTATGTTTAATTTCTTTTTGCATCTCATTCCTATTTGTGATTATTGTTCCTAGGTATTTGAATTCAGCCACTTCCTCAAAATTTCCCTCAATTGTCATTAGCTGGCCCATTTCCATTATTTAATGAATTTCTACGTGTAACCATATATTTAGTTTTATTGATATTTACTTCCAGTCCTAATTTCTTAGTGTTACTCAATAGTGTGTGCGTGTTGGCCTTTAGTATCTCCTCGCTATCGGCCAGTAGTACTATATCATCAGCATAAACTAACAGCTTATTAATACCATTCAGTTGTAAGCCTTCCTCATTCTCTAAAGATTTAATGACATGCTCTAGTACAAAATTAAATAGTAGAGGAGATAGTGCATCTCCTTGCTTCAACCCATTCTGGATTTCAAAAGTGTCCGAAAACTGTTTGCCTACGCACCCTACTCTTTGTGCCATTTAGACACTTTCATATAAGTCTAACTAACTTTTTAGAAATTCCGAACTCCAGCAGGATACTATATAACTTCTCCCTCTTAATTGAATCATATGCTTTTTTGAAGTCTATATACAGTTGATGTACAGTACCATTATATTCCCATTTCTTTTCTAAAATCTGTCTTATACTGAAAATCTGATCTCTTGTAGACCTGTTTCTGCTAAATGCACATTGATGAACTCCTAGAATGTCATCAATATAGGGAGTAAGTCTGCTTACTAATATATTTGTTAGAATTTTGTACTAAGTTGAAAGTAATGAGATGCCCCTGCAGTTGTTGCAATCAGTTTTATCTCCTTTCTTATAAATTGGTACAATAATTGATTCCTTCCATTCATCTGGAAGAGCTACTTTCCCCAAATCATACTAAGCAACCAGCGTATCTTGTCCATCAATTTTTCTCACCCTGATTTTATCAGTTCTGCTGGGATCTCATCTGAACCTGATGCTTTGTACATCTTCAATTTTTCAATCCCCATTTCAACCTGTAATGCACTTGGCTCTGCGACTAGCATTTCTGCTGTCTGTAACTTATCCTCGTCAATGACCTGTTCTGTATGTACATTTAATAGCTGATTAAAGTAACTTTTCCATCTATTTAGATTTAGATTTTAGATTTAGATTTATTTATTTAGCCTGGTGGAGTTAAGGCCATGTGGCCTTCTCTTCCACTCACCAGAACAAGCAAATATACTCCTGGAATCTGCAATCATATCCCCATTTTCATTCCGAATTATCTTTGTTTTAGCCTGAAACCCTTTCTTCTCTATACTAATTCCCTGATATAATTCTCTAATGTTCCTATTGTTTGCATTCATTTCAAGATCATTAATCTTCTCTCTCAAATATTCCCTCTTTTTACTCTTTAGTAGCTTGGTGGTTTCCAGTCTAATACTACCCAATTGCTCTAAATTTACCTCATTTGGTTCGTGTAACCATTTCATTTTTGCTAGCTTTCTTTTCTTTACAATGTCGGCACATTCCTCATCAAACCATTTCTTGTTTTGCCCCTTTTTTAAACAACCAATGCTTTCTGATGTTGACAATTTAATAGTATCTCTTATAGCCTCCCATTCTTTATTTATATCAGTTTCTTCTTCGTTTGCAACATTGTCATCGGAAGATTCCAGTACTTCAAATCTATTAGCAATTTTGATTTGGTATTCTTGCCGCATTTCATCATTTTTCAAGTTTTTTAATTCAAATTTTACAGAATCATCTTTATCGTTTGTTCCTCTCATAAGCGATAGCCGTTGTCTGATTTTCACTCTGACCAGATGATGATCCGACTTGCAGTCTGTCCCTCTAACTGATTTAACATCGATGATGCTACTGTGCCAGCGTTTATCCACTAATACATGATCTATCTGGTTCCGAGTTTCTCCATCTGGGGACGTCCACGTGTATTTATGAATATCCTTATGCTGAAATGTTGTGCTCTTAACAATGAGATTCTTTGATGTGGCAAATGTGACTAATCTAACCCCGTTGTCGTTATTATCTTCATGAAGACTGAATTTGCCTATTGTTGGTTTGAATATATCTTCCCGCCCCACTTTTGCATTAAAATCTCCTAAGACAATTTTCATATGCACTGTATTAATTTTATTTAATATCCTTGTAATTTTACTAAACCCAAAGACAGTCACTTTCTGCAGTTGAATGACATGTGAATGTTATAATCAACAATAATTTTTCAAAACATTATACTAATATCGACGTTTTTTAATTAAGACCAGTCATAAATATTTTCAGATTAATCTGTGCCTTCAGTTTAAATTAATAGAGTAAATAAACTAAAAAATAGACTAAGAGCTAAGATGGACTCTTGGGTCCACTTTACCCGAATATGGGGGTTAATGTAGACGTTTCTTGTAATGTAAAAAGTTTATAAATCATGATGTTTCCATGTTTGAATAAAATAACAATGCTATTTCATAGTTATAGTACTAATGATAACTACTGTAATTAAAACAATTCAACTCCATTAAAAGAAGAAAAACAACAAATTCAAAATAGGGGTCCACATTTCGCGAAGTTACTCTATCCAATGCCACCCCATTGTATTTCTGTGCTTAGGAATTAGTACTCATTTAATAGAATGCGTTAATATTGTATACTTCAAATTTATTGTCTCGCTTCGAAAAAAAAATTAATTATTTCAATATGTAAGCATATAATTCATTATTTACAAAATTTACGATATATATATATATATATATATATGTATGTATGTATGTATGTATGTATGTATGTATGTATGTATGTATGCATGTATGTACTATGCGTGCGTGCGTGCGTGCGTGCATGCATGTATGTATGTATGTATGTATGTATGTATGTATGTATGTATGTATGTATGTATGTATGTATGTATGTATGTATGTATGTATGTATGTATGTATGTATGTATGTATGTATGTATGTATGTATGTATGGTATGTATGTGTGTGTGTGTGTGTGTGTGTGTATGTATGTATGTATGTATGTATGTATGTATGTATGTATGTATGTATGTATGTATGTATGTATGTATGTATGTATGTATGTATGTATGTATGTATGTATGTATGTATGTATGTATGTATGTATGTATGTATGTATGTATGTATGTATGTATGTATGTATGTATGTATGTATGTATGTATGTATGTATGTATGTATGTATGTATGTATGTATGTATGTATGTATGTATGTATGTATGTATGTTTTTATTTATTGTTATTATTATACTGCATGCTCCATTACGTGGAGTAATAACTACATGCATTGTGGTGTTCTTATTATACAACTATAAAATTAAACAGTGTTTACAATTAATCTTACTTAAAAGCTAGATTGTTTACTATATACATACTATTGTTCTATGTTTTGCTTAACCTAAAGTGTATCAAATTTAATTGTATTTGAAAATATTAAAAATGCCTTAGTGTAATTGTCAATGAGTTCACTGTTCTTAATTGGCCAATTCTGGTTTCTTAAAACTATTGATTTGAGTTTATCCCTTTCGTTATCTAATAATTTGCATTCCTGTATTATGTGTTTTATATCTTGCACTTTATCACAGCAGGGAACAGTTTGGGTTTTCTATTATTTAAATCTATTTAGATAGGATCTGATGTTCCCATGACCTGTTAACATTATAGTTAATTTATATGTCAGGTTGAGTTTTAATTTTAGCCTGTCGTGTATTGTTGGAAAGAAAGACTTGGTTACTTGGCCCTTAGTGGTTTTTTTTCCCATTCATTTTGCCACTTTTGTACACTTGTTTTGCACAGTTCACTGATCACTACACTTTTCGGAATCTTCTTGTAGCTCTCCTCTAGGTCTCTTGCTCGCTGCGGCTTCTTTAAGCTAATTGGTCCGCCAACTCATTCCCTTGGATCCCGATGTGGGCCTTCACCCATTTGAAGTTTATTATCCAGTTGTCCCGCTGCATAGATGATACTTGTCGTCTGATTTCTTCAATCAAGTATGAATGAATTTTGTGATTTCTTAGTGAGTCTAATGTGATGTGACGTGTCTGTATACACGGTCGCTGTTCTCCCTTCCCGCTCCATGTGTTCCAAGGATTGCAGAGCTTTTAGTATTGCTAGCTGTTCGGCTTGGTTGTTGGTGCATTTTTCATTTAGTTTGTATTATACATGTTTTTATTAGAGTTTTGTCTTTATATATAGCCACCCCTGATCCTACTCCTTCATTGCTCTTGCTTCCGTCTGTATATATCTGAATTGTGCTGTCAGTGTATTCATTTTCTGTGATTACTTTAATTGTCAATGCAGGGTGTGGCCAATATTTCGGTTCCATATTGTTGTCGACGAGATATTTTTCTACTCCGATCTTCCTTGTATATTGATAGAGTATTCCAGCCTCTTCAATTTTGATTGTTATTGGTATTTGTGCTGTTTATTACACAGAGTGCTTCATTTGATACGGTTCTATAAGATTTTTGCTATCCTTAGTAGTACAAGTCTTTGCACTCTGATCAGTTTGTTTCTATAAAATGCTTTTTCTAACACTCTTTGCCAAACCGGGGAACCATATAGTAGGAGAGGTAAAATTCCGCCTATGTACAAAGTTTTCAGTGGCCTCACTTCTTAGGCCCCATGTTAATCTTGCCGATTTTGCGAGTGTGAATATTAGTTTTTGTGCATCTATTAGCTATGTAGTTTGATATGTTCTCTGAATGAAAGTTTGCTGTCGAACATAATGCCTAAATATTTCATACAACTTACTGTTCTTCTAACTTGTTATTGTTCAAATATACATCCACGTGTTGATTTTCTCTTTCTTTTCCTTCTCGACATTAACATGACTTTCGATTTGCTTTCGTTGAATGTTAATTTATTTTCTTTCGCCCATTTTGCAATTTTGTGTAATCCATATTTGAATAATTTTCTATTTCTCGTATGGATTCTCCCTTTATTAATAGTAGGAGGTCATCTGCGAAGGCTATTGTTTTTGTTTGTTTCTTGAAGTCTAAGTTAAGTAATGAATTATATAGTACGTTCCACAATCCTGGGCCACAACAAGAGCCCTGTGGGCAGCCTTTAGTGATTTTCGTCTCCCAAGTTTCATTGTTTATTGATATCCTTGCACTTCTCTGTCTGACAAAATCTTGCGTTAGTTCGTAAAGGTTTTTTGGGCATTCTAGATATTTTAGATTTTTAAGGATTCCTGGCCACCATGCTGCATCGAACGCGCCCCTTATGTCCTACACTGATCATAATTACAACATTCTTTTTTTTCTAGTTCTGGTTCTACATATTTCTTTACTTCATTGCAGCATCTGTTGTACTTTTTTGGGGTATGAAAACATATTGTTGTGATTTAAAAGTTCATTCTTGTATATGTGGTGATTTAATTACGGTTATCATAGTTTCTCGAGAATCTCCCTCCATGTTGAGTAACTGTAGGTCGAATTTGGTGGGTCTGACTGGATTCTTTACCCGGTTTTATTGATTGGTTATTTGAGCTTTTTTCCATATTTGAGGAAACAACTTCGGTTTAGGCAATTGTTATTATATTGCTGTCATAAAACTTGGGAATTATTGAAGGTGGCGTAGAAAAATACACTTGTTATTCCGTCGAAGTCCTGGGTCTTATTGGCAATTGAACTTTTTATTGTTTGTCGGACTTCTTC